>CM063498.1:2014323-2186387 GCA_032207245.1 Pardosa pseudoannulata
AAGAAAATAGTCTATAATGTTTTTTCCATTGCTCGTTGCCTTTTCACTATCGTTAGTTTATAGTCGTCTACAAAGAACCATACTTTATATTATTGACGCGTCGGAACCCCAAAAAAGGTATTACATTTCAGCATTAGTTATGATTTTAAAAATAAGATGGTTTTTACCCCTGTTAAGTGGTTTTAGGGTTTCTTTGTAGATTCTGGCATGCTTCGCTTTTTGCTTTCGGTTAATTCTTGGACGTTAAAAAACTGGTTAGCTCTTTATGAATAATATTAAGTCTAATTGCGGATCCAATGTTAAGATCCTTCTTCATCATTTAGTAAGTGCGGCGATTATCACCGATTAACCTATTTACTACGATAGACGTTATTTCTGGGACTACAGATGACCAGATTATTCTTGTATGTTGCTCTTCATCCAAGACAGAACTTGAATCTCTACGAAATTCTTTGAATCCTCTGAATGCAGTAGCACGAGTTGGAGCTTTGTTTCCAAATGTTAAATGTAGATGTTTAAGGCGTTGTTTTTGAATTAACTATGTTTTAACATCATAGAAAGTAAGAGTGCGATAATGCTCTTAGGTCAACACCGTTTTCCTTGCTTTTAAAGTTTATTCTACGACAGCCTAAATTAAAACTATTGCCCAAAATTATCGTCTCTGGCTATACGGCCATAAGAGTTCAATTTTAACGAATATATATGTATGTATGTGTGTATATATGTGTATTATATATGTATATGTATGTGTACGTATATATATATATATATATATATATATATATATATGTTTATTATGTGTGTATGTGTGTATGTGTATGTCTTACCTATATATATATATATATATATATATATATATATATATATATATATATATATATATATATATATATATATAATATATATATATATATATATACATATATATATATATATAAATATATATATATATGTGTGTGTGTGTGTGCATACCTATGCCTATTTTGGTACACGAGGGATAATGAGAAAACGGGACCTACTACTTAAAGCCGATTCCGAACGTCTGCTAACATTTATTCCGTCAGCGGGAATAAAACCTGAGAACTCCCTACACATTTGGCCAAACGATGGCCGAATAGTTAGGGTGCTGGCCTTCGAAACTGGAGTTCGTGGGTTCGAATCCCACTATGGCATGGATGTTCGTAGCCGTTCGGAATCGGCTTTAAGCAGTAGGTTCCGGTCTCATTAGCCCTCGTGTTGCAAAAAGTAGACCTTAGCGCTCCAAAACCAAACCAAACCAAACCCTACACATTTGACCATTGTTCGGTACCTATTTGGAAGAAGAGGTGTAATTTTGAACTCTACAAAACCTAGAAAGAGCCTGACATCGTGAAATACATTAAAAATTAATAGAATGAATTGAATGACCCATTTTATGTTAGCTAATAACATTGTTTAAAATGCACTGCAGTATAAGTCTACTGGTAGTAGAAAACAAAGCAAACCTCCGTCTAATATGGGTTGATTAGATAGAATGTGGTTTTCCATTTATTAAAAGATATGAAATAAGTCATTGAGAAATAGATTTCAAAGCAAGGCACCAACTTATATTGGGTTGTTAGGCCAGTTAGGAAGTTGTTTGAAGCGCTACTGTCTACTTGTTGAGAAACGAACGTTAATAAGAATGGGATCTAATGATTAAATCTGATTCCGAACAGCTACGAATAATCCTACCTCAGTGGCTTTCAAAACCACGAATTTCGGTTCCGAAGATCAGCGCCCTAACCATTCGGTCACAGTTAGGATGGAGATGAAAGCAATACAATATGTAAAATAATATTTAATTATTTAAAAATCTTCTTATATATAAAAATCTGATTGTAACTATCTATGTTTGTAAGTATGTGTGTCTATCCCCTCACGAACCACTGAACGCAGAAGGTAAACCAAATGTACCAAAAGATGCAGAACAATCCGGGAATTTCCTTTCACCCATTTGCAATGATATGCATATTCCAATACCAAGATGATGCATATTCCAACTAGTTCGAAATATATTAATGAAAAAACGACCAAAATGCCTCTTTAATTTTGTGGCACGCGCATTTCTTTTGTTGAGTTGGTGTCAAAAAATGACAGTAATATTCAATGTTGGCATTATTATATCCTGATATTTGGTATTCCGAGTAACATAAAATTGTATACTACTCTATTAAAATTCAAGTGAAAAGAAATACATTTATGAAAATCTTTATGTATGTAAGAATATTTTTGCATCTAGCTTATCTTTTTCAGAAAAGAATTTTTTTCTATTTTATTCTCTTGGCGAGATTTTTGTTTTCAATAATTACTGGCAGTGTTCTATCAAATTTGTATTTCGCAGTTGCCATTTTTTAAACTAATTTATTGTTATAGGTTTTGATATTTTAAACTACATTTTTATTATTTCTTAAATAACATTTTTATATTTTATCTTGATGAAATATTTGTTTTAAATAAATTAAAAGTCGTCTTGATCCATCAATATTTTTATATGCCACAATTGCCAATTTTTAAACAAAAACTAACTTGTTGCTATGGATTTTATTATTTAAAATTTTATTTTTATATAACCAAATCATTCATGCGCAAATACAACTAAGTGATTTACTTATGTACAGTTCCACTAGTGATTTTTAAAATTGATGCAACTTTACATTTGTTTCTAAAAATTATACCACGACATCTGACGTCATTCTGACGTGGATGTCGCCTGTGAAATATCTCAACTACAGTAGAGTAAATGCTTATAGAATTAACTTAATGAATTTGAGTCACAAACAAACGATAGACTCCATGGAGTGCATGAATTAAAATGCTGCTCAACTTGTGGACAGTAAAATTTCAAATGCTTGGAATAATTTTAGTTCTTTCATTTATCTTCAGAGTTAAAGGTTGATGAAAATTATTTATTAAAAACTTTAGAACAAATAATTGCGAGTCAAATAATAAAATTCTCCCACGATTAATTATAAAGAAGTAAGTTATCTTATGTAAGATGATTAACTGCTGCCCAACTAATGTTTAAAGTGGTGCACAATCCATGTATAAATAAGGTATTATGTCTCCTTAACCCATAACCCCATTCACTGAAGGTGAAAATCTTGTTGTGTATGTTCAGTAATTAGTCTTTACCCTGAAATAATTATTGTCTTCAAAGTACTCAACTTTACACCATGATTCTCACAGAAGCTTATAGAAGTGTCATAAAATAGCACTTCTTTTAAAACATATTTGGAGAAATGTAACGACAATTTTATCTGTACATTACAAAACTTTTATCGTTAGTCTTCTTTGTTCTTTAGCAATCAAAATACATAAAAAAAGAAGAAAAGCCTTCAAAGTTCGGAACATCAAATATTGATGCAAATAATTAAATTGCTATTCATCATTCATGAATTCCCTTGTGTACAAACAAACAATATCTTTAATGGTATTCCTATGCTAATAAATCTCTCTGCGACAGATTTATTTTTCGGAAAATTGCATTGATTTATTTTCACGACATCATTATGTTTAACCGTAGGGGTTCACTTGCTTTATGTAAAACGTGAAAAAAAAAAGTAAAAGAGTTCCAAATTATTTAAAACTAAATTTACGACGAAGTGAAAGAGTCGGAATATATTTAAACAATGTGACTTTCAAAATAAAATCTACTAATAGTTTAATAATTATGAAATGTAAAAATCACTATTAAAACTCAAAACTTCGCTATGAGACCAAAATTACTTGTCTTCTGATTTTAACAGGAAAAAGTCAATCCAAAATTATCGATAATTACGCATTTTTTGTTTAAAATACAATGAAAGAGAGACATGATATTTCTCTAAAATTTAAATGTTCTAATCTTGGTTATAAATATACACACACACACATTTCGATATTATTAATGTGACCACTTTCTACTTTTGATATTTTTTCATTTCTCTAACTACTCGATGAAGTATTTTATAAACATAAACTGCGAGTAATGGATAAATTTACTCACAATTTTATAAAAAAATAAATCAACCGAGCATATAGGGCAACAATAAAGAATTTTTTAAAAGCAGGAATTGGTTCTCCCTAAACCACAAAATATTGTCATTTAGCTGTAACTTTCGTGAAATATGAACATTACTATAAGGCGATTTCACCCAGCAGGACACATCTCAACTTATGACAATTCTGGATTTAGTTTCAAACGGAAGGGCAGTTTATTGCTTGTCTATTGGCTGTTGTAAACATGAAAGTGAATGGGAAGGGCATTATTGTAGTCGTGACGTTGCGACAAATTGCTCTATACTCAATTATTGTGTGCATTTTCTTGAGAAAAAGGAATATTTAATCACTCTGAAATTGAAATCTATTTTTTTTTCAGGATGTTTTCTCAATATTTGCGCAATTTTAACCCAAACTTTATAAGACTTACAAATTATTTGTTAAACAAAAGAGGTAATATTTCTTTAATATTTAAAATGAATATATTAAAAACTCTGTGAGATATGGACTGTTACACGATTATAATTTTCTGCGCATGCGCGAAAGATAAGTTTTTGTACTATAACAATTTCATAGTTAACTATTTAGGGCAACTTATATTTAAAGTTTAGCTATCTTTAAAACTGCAAAAACTGGTGGTGATATATTGAGTTGCTTTTTAATAAATTCAATGAAA
This sequence comes from Pardosa pseudoannulata, assembly GCA_032207245.1. Lineage (NCBI taxonomy): Eukaryota > Metazoa > Arthropoda > Arachnida > Araneae > Lycosidae > Pardosa > Pardosa pseudoannulata. The sequence continues at coordinate 2,018,999 of CM063498.1, forward strand.
TAAGAAAACTGATAAGGTACTTTTCATAATTTGAATGCTCACGATTAAACACTCCTTTTATAAATTTTTCCCCTACAAGGGATGACATGAATGTTTTCCCAAAAGACCAAGAGATTACTCTGCGTTATTAGCAGTCAGAAATGAACTTTGGTCATTTGGGTCAGCTCAAAAACCACATAAGCAGCCGTTTAGACATTGAAGGAGTGAAATTATTTTTTCTGGCACAGCTGGGAAATGTGCCCAGTGGACATTAAACGAGCATTGATTCTATCGTTAGTTTGGAAAGACGGGTCAAAAGAATGAAAGTCTGCGAACATTCCTTTAAATTTGACATTTTATGAATGGGAAATTAGGCATGAAAAATGAGAATGGGTAAAAGAGTTTCAGGTAGATAGTTTAGGGGGAAAATTTTTATACATCACACACACACATATTGATATATATATAATGAAACATACGTAGTATGCCATGCTTCTGGGATGTAACGTGGTCGAAGGGTAGTAGTCGTCGCCGAAAAGAATAAGATTTATCAAGAGAACTTTAGCAGCATCTTTATTTAGCAACGTGAAACAAGCTTGAGAAAAGGAATGTGCTTAATCAGAAAAGTTAGATAGCTAGTTAATTTGGACAAATGGAAGGACATTTTTCTAAGACAAAAGAGTTCAACGCCAAGAGGCTACTAAAATGATAACGAAATCGTGGAGTTGGTGGTTGTTTAATATAGGAGATAGTAATTTAAGACTAAATTATTAAATTTTTACATTATATATATATATATATATATATATATATATATATATATATATATATATATATATATATATATATATATATATATATATATATATATATATATATATATATATATATATATATATATATATATATATATATATATATATATATAATATATATATATATATATATATATATATATAATATATATATATATATATATATATATATATATATATATATATATATATATATATATATATATATATATAACCTTTTGAGAAGATAGAAAAATAATTTTTTTAAAAAATTGAAAATATTAGAATATTTTCCTTACATTGATTTAATTTACAGATAACAACCATATATTTAAATATGTAAAATTTGTATCCGATTCATTCGTTTGATTTTATTAAAATCTCTTACGGTTATTAAAAGTTTGAGAAAAAATTGTGCAGTTAAAAAAATACTAAGGGACATATATAACTCGGTCTGCAACCAATATTGTACCAAAAAAAAAAAGTTCAATGCTTTTATGTCGAGAAACAATTGAAAAAATTGTTATAATTTTTTTTCGATATTTTTTCCACGTTTAAAACGTATGAGATTTTTAAAACATGGGGAAAATACTTTTATGGATGGATGACTTGGATTCAGATTTCTTTAAACAAAATATACCAATTGACAAAAAACATTCTGTATGATGAAATGTTTCTGTTTTGGAAAAGGATGTAGATAAAGTGCTTGTAATTTTACTGAAAAAAAGAGTAAATTAAAACATTTCCATAGTAATTTGATGAAATATATTTTTCTCGTTTTTTCGTAAAAATTGAATCTAGCAAGAACTGCTGTAAAGTTTATTTAATATTCTCCCTTGAATCTCAGACGATGCTTTTAATTTAAGTAATAAAATGTAGATGAAAACAATTTTTCGACAGTTTCTGTCTTCAGTGACATCTGTTGTTATACATCTAAAACGTCATAAAATTCTCGATTGAAAAGTAGATGCCTCAAAGTTTTTTAGTTTGTTGAGAGCGTTAAGTTGTAACACAGGGACCTACTGCCGATTCCAAAGAGCTTTGGTTTGTGTGCTACTAGTAAAACCTCCGGAATGAAGACTTGTGAAACCGAATGCTGGTCTTTTCAATATTTCATGAGTTATTACCGATTTTCTTTTATTTTCGTGAAATATTTTTAGGGAAACAAGACTCATAAAGAATTTACATTTTTTTGTTTAGTTTCAATATAAAGTTTTGTCATCATTTTTATCAAAGATTTTATCTTTCTTTTCATTGTGTATTTCGTGCATCATGTACTGTATATGTTCTTTTCCCTACAACTGATAATGGGAACAAAATATATACGACTGCCAAAGGAGTAGATTCTGTAACGTTGGTAAAAAAATATACTGTATTAGAGACAGTTCTAGGAATGCTAGTTGTATTTTTCCTAAGCTGCCAAATAAAATTATAACTTCAATTATTTATTTATAAAGCCCTTTTTATGCGTAACTACACGTAAATTGTACCTTTTAGTCCATCTTCGGTATCTAAGCATAAAAAGGTCCACTACACGAGGTTGTCAGCGGGAAATAAAGGAATCCGTAAATTGACTCAAACAATATTTGATCTTTTCTCTGTCACGTCATAATCACATCAATAATTCCTCGTGCCATTTCTTCTCCATAAAAATACGGAGACAATTAAGGGGCACGTATGCGGTTTTCCGTATTGACGGACAAGAGTCTCATTGCGGCATCGTAAAACGAATGAATGCATAAAGCGATTTGTCAAAACATGTTTTCCGAATACAATACGTCATGCGTGTGAGAAAAATTTTTAATCTACCCGACGTCAACTCGGTGCTCCATTCGGACCGTTTTCCCGAATGGGGATTCGATTCCTATCGTAATATCCCATTGAAATGAATAGAAAAGGATCCTTTTAAATTTAAAAGGTTCCGCCGCCGACCCCCTTCTTCTATGGCGGCACCAGCTGGCATGCATCAAAACAGAGTCCAGGACTGTGGGAACCGTGCAAAGGCGGTGCCAGGTGTTATGTGTGTTGGATCCGAATCTTCTACGCAACCATCGCATAATGGAAGGAAACGGTATTCTTTCACTGCCTATTATGCGAACAACACATAATGTGGCAGCCCAATCAATAGGCCGGTCACAGGACGCATTGTGCGGTATGGATCTCTGTGACAAATCTCTTGTGGGCCCAACAAAAGCCCCACCATTGTCTCGGCCGCGGCACAAAGGACTGCGAGCCCAATCACCGAGTTCGGTAATAGGCGATGTAAACAAATGTCGAGCACAGTAACAGGAGAGGGAAGGGGGGGGCTCAATGCGAATTTTCGATTGCGAAACGGAGAGGCGTCCAGGCGGACACGGTCGCGATCGAGGGGTGCGATGTTTGCGGAAGGTACAAAACCCCCCTTTGGGAGCGAGAGCTACTGTGTTTGGGATTCGCTACTTTACGGGTGGGTATATTCTTCGGGCAAATAATGCGGCGGAATCTTAATAGAGACGCAGCGGGGACGATGACTTGTGTCACAACAGGCCATTCAATAGGCAGGATGAAAGAACGTTGGCTTGTCGTGTCGTACGACCGGACTCGGCACGACACTCTGAGTACCCTAAATCTTGGCTTGATTCGAAGAGGAAGTAGATAGAATAGTTTAGGCAATCAAACTTCATTGGACCTTTTTTATGTAGGAAGTGGTTTTTTTTTTCTCTTTAATTCGTAAATACAATATGAAAATAAAATACCAAATTTTCTTCTTATACCCTCTGGTTCAACGATGCTTGTCCGTTTTGGAAAAGTGTTAAATTTGTGGTGGGAGTTTTGAGGTATAAACATAATGGGAATGAAATAAATTAAGAAAATGAACTGCTGATATTTTAAGCAGAAAATTTTTTAGTCATAATTAAATTTAACTTCTCATTAGTGTATTAAATTTTAGAAAAGATAAAGATATGGAAAATTAAGACACAATGGAAAGATCACTAAAAGTCTGTGCAATTATTCAATATATTAATACATGTAGATAAGCTTTCTAAAGATAAAAAAGTTTGATTAAGGGAACACAAGTATAAGAATACAAGCTGTTACTAAACAAAGTAAATGCAAATATTTGTTTTGGAGATACCCCTCTTTTTACCAGGTGATTTTTATACGAATTGAACACTAGCTAAACCTCATTGTGAGCAAAGTCTTCAATCATTTACATTCGGTATTAAAACCTACTTTTAGTAAGGATGGTTAATGACTCTCTATTTTTTCCCTAAGAGTTCCCCACTTTTTCTCAAATCTGATTTAGACAAAAGAGCAAAAATTTACATCCCTAAATAACGAGATAAATAGTAAACTTAAATACTGTTTATTGGCATTCATAGACGCTTGAATTTACACTATAAATTTTCTAAGAAATGAAAGTGTAAGTGGAATCCATCTCCTATTAATATAGACGTATGTTTAAAGCCATAGATCTTGAAAATCTATGGCTAGCATAACTATAAAAGAAAATCAAGCTAGACAAAAGAAAAGCAAAACAAGCGAAATTTACTTCTTTCAAAATTCCCTTTTCTAGCTATGATTATTTTTCATTCAATGTAGTCAGTTTACAAAATGATTTCACTAGTGACGTAATGGATCATCCTAATTAGCTCGCTTGTAGAAAAAAATTAATGTCTAAGCTCTCAATCAGAATTAATGAAAACCAAACAGATGAATTCCTCTCACTTTTATTTACTCAACACCTCCGACGGGAAAAAAAACCATCTGTTACCGGAACAATGAAGCTCGTTGTTTCCACACTTCAATAGTCATTAGTATACACATTATATAAAAGTTTCAAGTGTTGTCATAAGTTATTAAAGCATTTTTAGGAAGAAATCAAAAGAACCGATGGAAGCAATATTGCTGTAAATTTTTAAATATAGGCGTCATAATGCATTTATAGAAAATATTGACTTTTACATATATATATATATATATATATATATATATATATATATATATATATATATATATATATATATATATATATATATATATATAAATATATCAGGTCTAAAAATGGGGTAGATGGAAATTAAGTAAGTAAAAGCGATTTTAAAAAGGCAACTCTTTTATAATAATAAAATAAATGAAAAAGACTCATACTCGCGTAAGCTTTTAGGATAATCCGGTCAGGCGGAAGCATTTAGGAAGAATTTGATGAGTTTCCAAACAAATAACATCAGTTAGTTCAGGACTTGGAGCGGTGAACACCTTTTCCACGCTTAGCTCCGCCACTAAAAATGAAAATGGCACAAGTTTCTTTCAAATAGAACTATGATTTAATAAACTTTTTATTATCAAGAAAGACTGTTTTCCATTCACCTTAATACTGGATCGCGATGCATTTATATATATATATATATATATATATATATATATATATGTGTGTGTGTGTGTGTGTGTGTGTGTGTGTGTGTGTGTGTGTAATCCACTAATTGTAAAACTGCTGGACACATGATAGCCTTTATTATTTTTACTTGCCCGGGCTACTAGGCAAGGAGAAAGCTAATCCAGCTAGCAGTAACAAAAATACAGTCTGCCGACATTGAAGAGAACAGCACAAGTCTAATTAAAACTTTATTTCAGAGCTGATAAAACGGACATTTTTACTAGTCAACGACAGACAAGAGAAAATACACAAAAATCACTCTGCTCGAACAGAGGTGCACCTAACAGCGAATACAGAAAGAATTTTCCCACTTAAGCAGTGAATTTAAGTGTAAGATAATGAAAATTGCGGAGCCATTTGCAGGCAACAGCTGGAAAACGCGTTGAATAGACAGAAAAGTTACATCTATAGGATAGAAAGCTTTGGGGAATGAATGAAAAGAATTTTAAGTCTATAACGCTCCTTTGATTAAGACATTTAGATTCTAGGAAAAAGATTTTAAGGAATTAGAATGGGAGAGAGGAGGTTTTTAAGGAAATATTAAAGTTAAATAATTCTGATATATTACACACACACACACACACGCATATATATATATATATATATATATATATATATATAGATATAGATATAGATATATATATATATATATATATATATATATATATACATATATATATATATATATTACATATATTACATATACATATATATGTCAGATCTAAGAAAGTGAGTTATAAGACAGTGAGTTATATTACATGAGTTATAAGCGATTTTAAAAAGGGAACTCTTTTATAAAAATAAAATAAATGAAAAAGACCCACGCTCGAATAAGCTTTTGGGATCATCCGGTTAAGCGGAAAGATATTTGACAAATTTGATGATTAAGCGAACCGATATGAGTCAATTAGCACGTTGACGTTGAGCTGTCAACACCTTTTCCACGCAATGAAAATGGTGCAAGTTTTGCTTTTAAAAGAAATGATGATTTAATAAACTTATTAATATCAAGAAAGACTTTTATCGTCTCTTTAACACTGAACTTTTACACACACACACACACACACACACACACACACACACACACACACACATATATATATATATATATATATATATATATATATATATATATATATATATATATATATATATTTATATTTATATTTATATTTATATTTATATATATATATATTAAATTATAAGTAAATTTGTCATATTAGAATCATAATTTTTTAAAAATTTATTTTTCATAAATTATTTTTAAAAATTTAAAATGGTCTTTGCTATTTGATTTTTCATAGATCCTATAAATGTTTACATAACACTCTTAATAAACATTTAAATAAATCTGGATATCCATTTCCAGTTTTGGCATCATTTAGATTATTGTATTCAATTCTAAAATTTTGAATAATCCTATTATTTTTCAGAAATTTTTATGTATAAATATGAAATGCTTCATAATATTAACTATTCAATCAACCAACGAACCTAATATTTTAGAAAAATATTAAATAATAATAAAGCAAAAAAAGTTATAAAAATCAATAGACAAGAAGTATTTTAAAATGAACAAAATCTAGTTAAAAATTAAGTTTTTTAAAAGTTATTTTATTTAAATTTTTTTCATTAGAATTGTTCTAGTCCTGTTGTAATATATGTTTGTAAAAAGTTACAAACATGATTTGTATCGTCCGTAAGTATTTAAGTTACTAGTATGTAGCCCGTTATTTGACGGGATCAGTAAAATTTAAAATTTTCCAGTATTGTAAAGTACTCTATGAGGCAGATAAAAAAATGGTTTGTTTTTTAGCTGAGAATTATCTGGTACCCCCTCAATAATTTATTTATCTTCATATTAATCTAAAGTCTCCCAATACTGTGAATGGAGTTTAGAAAAGTTGTCTTAGCTACTTCAAAATTATCGTTAAATTCTTCCCAATTCTTTTCCATAATAATTAATGGAAGTAAAGGAATGAAACTATCATTTCCACTACACTCTGGGGGTAGATAGAATTTGGTGTTAATACCAGTGATAAAATTTTCATTGGAACAAAAAATAATCGGTAATTAAATTTAAAATGACATATGTACCTAATCTATTATTTAAGCCAAATATAAAAGAAAATTGTTTACGTAATATCTAAGTTCAGCGATAAAACGTATAAAAATAATACAAACATTATTTAAATAATTTAAAATAAGAAAGGATTAAATGAGATGGTTAAAGGAATGGCGTCATAATGCTAGAAAAAAATGTTATTTTAACCTATTTATTGTGTGACAAATTGATAAATTTAATCACCTGCTCGTAACCGGAGAAAGTAAGGCTTAAAATAATGGCATTAAACGCTCGAAAAGTGGGGGAAGGGGTGGATTTCGAAAGTTGCTAACCCTAACTCATCAAGAATTCAATATGAATGTTTCTATCCATTCCAGGTCCAACCGTTTCGACTAAATTCGAGGACAGAAGGATAGATAACTTAGCCTATTATAATATAGAGGATTTAATAGCTTTAGTATGACATTAAAAAAAAAATTCTGATTACAATATTTAAAGGAAGCTTTCATCAATCTTACCTTCTCGACAAGTTAAAAATTATTTACGAGAGAAAGTTATATTAGCAACTTTTTAATTTTTTGTTTAATTTAGTCATTTGTTTCTATCACTAAAACTAAAATGAAAAAATTAAAATGCAGGAGGTTGACTTAATAATATGTTAAACCATAAAAAGAATAGTTTCACTTTAACTGAATAGATAAATTATGGAAAGATTTGGTAATCCCGGTCTCCTTAGTTGTCATGTAGAATGTAACACTGTAAAAACCAAACCATTGAAGTTTAAATGATCCAGATGTTAAACTTTGCAAGTGAGAATAATAAATACATTAAAAAATGAATCTATACTTTATACTACCTAAAATATTGCAGCAAAAAGAAGAAATAGCATAGTAATTAGTGTGTTAAGTTACAACCTCGGAATACTTCCAGACACCCGAAACATGTCCCTGTACACGGAAAGACGTGCAAGCTAATTCTGTAGGTCTCAGTGTTCTCTCGCTGAGCGAAAGAAAGATACGGATTACTCCCACCTCTTGTAGCGTATTTTTTACGTGTATTTATGTAATCCAATAATTAAAAAACTGCTTTACAAGGTGAGTGCTAAACATCTAGCAGTAATAAAAATGCAGTCAGCCGACATTGAAGAGAACGCCAGAAGTCTAATTAAAACTTTATTTTAGAGTTGCTAAATTTGACATCTTTACTAGTGAACAACAGACAAAGGAAAGACACAGAAAATCCCTCTGCTCGAACAGAGGTGCACCCAAGAACGAAGATAAAAAGAACTTAACACTTAATTAAAAGAATTTTCCCACTTACTCAGCGAATTTAAGTGTAAGTTCAGGAAAAAAAGGGGAGCTATTTGCCGGCGACAGCTGAGAAACTTGTTGAATAGATAGAAATTTTACATCTATAGGATAGAAAGCTTTGGGAATTGTATCAAAAGAATTTTAAGTCAACTCTTCTTTCATTAAGGCATTTAGAAGCTGGGAAAAAGATTTTGAGGAAGTAGAATGGGAGGAGGTTTTTTAAGGAAATATTGAAGTTAAATAAATTTGATATTATATATATATATATATATATATATATATATATATATATATTTGCTTAATGCACCAGCATATTTTTATTTGGGCTGTTCACTCGCTTTAATTTCTAATCATGGATCTTGTTGGTAACCACATTTGGCGAAATTGGCGTGCTTGCAGGCGTGGCGTGCTTGCAGCGTGGCGTTGAAATCTGGCGAGGGGATCGTAACTCAACAAATTGATACATAAACAAAAAAAACATTTTGAGGAAAAAATTTTACAAAATTGAATATTTAAAATCTTTGAATTGGAAACACATATTCATTATTAGACTGAAACATTATTAATCACAAATTAAATAAATTGAGTGTGATTTTCATAAAATTTGATATAGTGTAAATAAAATTAATTTAAATTAAAATTTTTAAAAGACTGTATTTTAATATTGAAGAGCATTTTTTTTTTTTTTTCACTCGCTTTAATTTTTATAATGCTCTGTCACTCCCAATTTTATTTTTCTTATTATTGTTTATGTTTTAATTATTTTCTTCGTTCGTCGGCATGGATTTAAATTGAAGATATTAAAGAAAGAGGGTCTTCAAAATTGAACTTCAAGATTGATGGACCAGATCTGGCATCTTATGGATAACGAGAAACATCCAAAATATGATTATAGTGATCATGGGAAATACAATCTCAACCAACGGAAAAAAGCTCTGCAGTATACTGAATGCACCTGCAATAATTGAAATAAATTGACTATTAAAGCTAATGTAATTATGGAAATATTAAAAATCGCATAAAAGATTTAGATAAATTTCAAAATCTTTAGAGAATAATTTTAAATTTGCAAAAATAAACTAAAAAATAAATGCATATAAAAGTGACTGAGAAGTGAAGTGAACACATGCATACAAAGAAATAATATGTCTATATATTTTTAATTCCCACTACTTTAGCATGTCAGAGAGTATGTTAGGCAGCAAAGTTTAACCTCTTACCCCATATAAGCACATACATACTCTCTCACACCTAAAGAAACGGGAGAAAGACCCGAACACACATTTGTATAAATGCATCGATGATTGCTTTTCTGCTGGGACATTTGCCCATTTATGCTTTATCGTTTTAGCTAATTAAACTATCTCACAGACCTATAATTTTAACAGGTATTTCGACCACTGAAAATTAGTTGAGCTGTTCGAAGACCTATGTTGTTCTTGTTGTGCCTTCTGGTTGTCTATTTCAAAGTATAGCAGTCATATTACCTGGTTACTTACTCCACAGGATCTGGGATATTTAAAAATGGATATATATGTAATGTATCAAAATTATTACACCCAAAACATCTATCTAAAATTTTCTTTCTACCCTTTCTCATTTTTTATACCTAATTTCCAATCCTTATAATGTCAGATTTAAAGGAATGTTCCGATTTCAATTCTTTTCACCCGTCTCCCAAAACTAAACATAGGATAAATGCTCCACTCGCCACATTTTCCAGCTGTCCCAGGAAAATAGTCTCACAGCTGCATATGTGATTTTCTAGCTAACTCAAATGATCAAAGTCATCACTTGTTCTCCTAACGTCATCACTCGCTGTTGGGGAAAATTTGCGAAAAATGTGAGCATTTGATGCAAAGCTCTTATCTTGTAATTTTTAGGGTAAAGAAATTTATCATTACGTTGGGGCATCACAACTTTTAATGAAACCACGACTGCCAATCATGTAGGTTCTAGCATTGAGCAGTAAACCCGGGCAATCCAATTTAATAGATCAAATTTACCACGGGAAGAGTTATTTACATATATATACTCGTTACATACATGTGCTGAGGCAAATAAAAAAGGAACTCTAAGAACTCCATCAATAACTTACATACAAGATGAAGTTATGTCCGGTATAACGAAATTGTAAGAACTTCCATTTTATTGCATCCCTCTGGATGTAAGTATGAACCCCACCTTTATCCTTCCCTCAACGGTCTACTTTTTTTCGAAACCAAGACTTGCTGCTTAAAGCTGATTCCAAACGACTATAGCCTAACGATGGCCGAATGGTCAGGGTGCTGGCCTTCGGTACCGGAGTTTGTGGGTTCGAATCCCACTGTGGCATGCATGTTCGTAGCCGTTCGGAATCGGCTTTAAGCAGTAGGTCCCGGTCTCATTAGCCCTCGTGTTGCAAAAAGTAGACCGTAGCACTCCAAACAAAACCAAACCAAACGACTATGAACTGCCATGCCAGCACCGGAATCCGAACCCACGTAAACCGGCTCTGAAGCGCAGCGACCTACCTCATACGCCCTCTTGCTGTTCCTGAATAGTCGTTGGTTCTCCCCTACTTGGCCAGAGAAAGAATGGCAGCATCCATCTATGCTGTTGACTTGTTGGTGATCTGGAGGGAGTTAACAATACTATCTTTTATTTCACGCCTACACCCAAGTTCCATTCATGCTTGCTTTTATACCAAAGAGTATGTAAAAATTTTGATAATATTTTCCATACTAGTTCTCAGGATATAGTACTGTTTTATAATTATAGGCAAAACTCAATAAATTATTAAATTTAAATGTTAATATTGTCGTGTTTAGCTTTGATTATTAACTACGTTGAAAGTCATTTTTATTCAACTACCTATCGAAAAAATATATATACACAGATACACACACACACACACACACACACACATATATATATATATATATATATATATATATATATATATATATACATGTGGTGTATAAGTGTGTATATATGTATATATGCGCGCGAGCGTGTATATATATATATATATATATATATATATATATATATATTTGTGTTTATATATATATCTATGTATGTCTGTATATATATGTATATATATATATATATATATATATATATATATATATATATATATATATATATATATATATATCTATGTATGTCTGTATATATATGTATATATATATACACATATAAATGTATATATATATATGTATATATATATATATATATATATATATATATATATATATTCATGCATATATATAAATGTATATGTGTAGGTGTGAGTGTTATATGTAGACTTGCACTAAAAGTACCGATTTGTTTTCTTAGGTAAGGAGCCGATAACGATCGACACGCAGAATTGTGACAAACAGGTTTCTTTACTCAAAAAAAAAAAAAAAATGTGCACGGAGAAGAATTAGGAATCTATATCGAAAGCCAAACGAAACCTCCGGGTGATTCGTCACGGCACTAGCACGCAAAATAATCCACGAAACCAATCTTTAAAAAATAAGATAGATTTTAAAAAAAGAACCCACATCTTATTTTTTTCCCGCTGGAATAGGGGACCGTCTGCTCATTTCGCAAGCACCCGTCGCACTTTGCAACCGATCCCCCCTGTCCTCTCTTTTACGCGCGCTCATCATCGGGAGACTGAGAGAGAGATGAGAGAGAAGCGAGCGAAGGAGTGAGGCGGGTCCATTTATAATTCAGCGCGAAAAGTTGCCGCTCCGAAGATTGCAAGAAAGCGCCCCGCTTTGTGTGCAGCGAGAAGCGACCCCCTCCTCCCTTCTGTACCCCCCCCCCTCCGCGACCATTGAAAAGCTGAGGCGTAATACGCGCACTTTGAACACATATGCAACAAAAGTGCAGAGAGTAGAGAAAAGAAAGAAAGGGCCCTGGCGTATGAATAGGGAAACGGAGAGGGGCCTCTCCTTTTGTGGGCCGCATAATGAAAGACACGGGACAAATACGTCCCCATTCACGGGGAATCGCTGGTTATTATTGCAGCGTGTAACGAGATCAATGGGGGAGCCCATTCAACCTGATTTGCCCATTGTCTGATCTAAAATTGAAAAGCATTGAGACGAACTCGCTCAAAGGCCTGTCATTCAAAGCCCGCCTCAATGCAAGGTAAATAAGCACGACACTTCTTCGCCAGGGACCCGGATAATTTCGTTTTTTAAACAACTTCGGGCTCATGCTTCTTCTTACCACCCCTTCTCTCTCTCTCTTCTTTCCTTCTATTTATTTATTCTTTCTGCGTCTCTTGGTACGGTCCCGTTTACCGTTTTTGGATTTATTCCGCCCAGCGGAAAGGTTTATACTCCTTGTCGAAGCACTTCGGCTTTTTCTCCAATACTGTTAGAATTCTTAGACGAGGTGTTGGTTTTCTGAGCGCGCGATTTTTTGAAAATTTTGATGGGACGTGTATACACTTACCATAGATTCCCTCGGTCATCGTAGCTTCTTCTGAACCTCAAAATCGGTTTCAAAGGATTACATTAAAATTTCACCCATTGCCGATTTAATTTATTTTTTAATCTCAGTTGAGAGGCATTTATTACTCAAAATGGTATCCTTTTACTCACTTGTTGAGTATAAATCAAACAGAAAATCATTTAGTGAATTGTTAAACTTAAAATAATATTCTATTCTAGATCACAGGTTTCCAACTGGCGGTCAGTGGGCCAGCGAAAGCTTTCTAAAATTAAAAATTTCATAGCTTTGTAATTATTTTCCCGATGAAATTCATTAAAAATTAATACAGACCTCGACTTGCAAATTCGCCCTTGCTCAGTTTTCTGAGCTAAGCATTAACAGATTTGGCAATGCAGCTTTAATCATTTTATTTAACCTTTAGTGTAGCTATTTTTTAATTTTAATTTCCTATTTTTTGTGAATAGATATGATAACGATTGAAGTATCTAGAGTGCATTCTATAAATTTAGTAAAGTTGGGATGAGTTTTTGATCACCGTACCTTCTGCAGTCAATGAATCCAGAGTATTTCCATAGAAAAAAAATATTTTTTAGGCAGAAATATTTTGTACTTATTTCTTAAAGACAGAAGTGACAAGTATATAGGAGCTAATACAATGTAGTATAATAGCTGAGCCATGAGGAATGTACCAAATCATTTTATACATCTCCTAAAGATTGATGATTCATCAAGTATAATATCAGTTCGATGATTTTATTCAATTACTACAAGAACTGACACGGATAATATTAGACAAATAGCTCTCTTTAAATACCACAGGAACAATTTTTTAGGTGAAATTTGTTTCTGGAAGAAAAGACGGCCCAGTTATCTGTGTGCTTTTGACTTCGGTCGAAAAATCTTTTGAGACAGCGATGAACCCATTGCAAATTGAATAGAGAGTTAAAAGAACGATATAATGTCCCCTTTGCAGTACCTATTGACTCCAAGATCTAATAAAAATATAGAATACCTTCCACTTTAAATAACACTAGGACCACGTTATGTGTCATTTACCCAAAAATCTGTTTTAGGTCCTCTTTTTCTCAGAAAATTAACTAACGAAATTGAAATTTTTTTACTTTTTCGAATTTTATACCCATAAAAACCTATGAAAAGACAATGTTGAAGAATCTGTACGTATGCAAAAAATAGTTTATTACAAAGCATTAAGTGTGGAAACAAAACTGTCGATGTTTGTTCTAACTGTAAATTATCGATATACAGAAATTGTACAAAATATATATAAGAAAGTTGTTTAAAATCCAAACTCTTTAATCTATTAAAGTTGTCTATTTATTTTCTTAACTATGTATACTTTTCGATTTTATATTATTTTATTATTTTTTATCGATTATTATAATCCCATATATAAAAATAGCTTAAGTTATCTGTCCGTCTGTCCTTGAGTTTATGAAGCGGTTGTACCTGGAATGGATAGAGGCATCCATATTGGATTTTTGATGAGTTAGGGTTAATATCATTCGAAATCTACCCCTTTCCCCCTTTTCTAGCATTTAGTGCCATTATCCTCGATTAGGAGCAAAAATTTTATCAAATAAATTATCAATTTAATTTATCAATTTGTCACATATTAAATAGATAAAAATAACATTTTTCCGACCATTATGACGTTAGTCTATCTCATTTAATCATTTCTTATTTTAAATTATTTAAATATCATTATTTTTGCGTATTATAAATGCATTATTTTTATACGTTTCATCGCTGAACTTCGATATGACGTAAATAATTTTCTTATGTATTTCGCTTCAATAATAGATTAGGTACATATGTGATAATTTTAAATGAATCATGGATTATTTTTTGTTGCAATGAAAATTTTATCACCAGTATTAACAAGAAATTGTATCCACCTCCTGGATGTATTGGAAATGACAGTTTCATTCTTTTACTTCCATTAATTACTGTAGCAAAAAAATGGGAAAGAACGATAAATTGGGCTTAGCTAAGAAAACTTTGAATTATCTTTCTAAATGAATTCTACGTGATTCTAAACTGCATTCACAGTATCGGGAGATTGTAGAGGAGTATGAAGTAAACAAATTATTTAGCGTGTACCAGATAATTCTCAGCCCAAAAACAAACTAATTTTTTTTATTTGCCTTATAGGGTACTTTACAACTCTGGAAAATTAAAAAATTTTCTGATCCCGTTATATGAGGGGCTATAAGCTAGTAATTGAATGTCTAAATATGAATCAATGTTATTGAAATTAAATACATTGTATTTTTTGGATAACAAAGCGAATTCATGTTAATCGGGGCCAGTTTGACCCAGCCTGGAGTTTTACGTAGACCGGAACTCCCAAACGCAGTTCTAGTGAAATATCAGGACACAGAATCGCAGAGCAACGTGAAATATTAGAATCAGTACTAAAGCTATATTGTGAGAGTGTGTAATTAAACACCTTTACATTTCCAACGAGGTCTTAAAATAGATGAAAGGGAAGGATATGATTCCTGCTTTTCCTTAAAAGGACCTCAGTAGATAATTTTGTTTCTTGGTTTAAAATTTCTCTGTCACACTATTGTCAGAAATTGTAAAAAATTACTTTGGAATTGAGGATATGAGATATTGCTTTCATTTAAAAAAGTGGACATTCTCTTTATTATTTGTGTATATCAGTTTTATTCTTGCCTAGATGCTTACCTTATTTAACCTTATCTTTTCTCCATTTTTTTTCTTATGAGGAATAAATAATTTTTCTCATGGGTTATATTTTTGCGTAAATCCTTTTCCCGAAACTCGTTATAACTTGACCTATCTATTTGAAATTTAATTTTATTCATATAATTTTTTATACGTATGTTCCCAGTTCTGCCTTAAAACCAAGTTTAGATTTTACAACTGGAGTTACTTTATTTATATCTTCATATTTATTAGTTCTAAGAGGCATTGTATCTAGAACATCGTTATCTGCCGTATGGAAAGCAGAAATTCAAATTGAAAATTTAATTTTCCTAATACAATGTAAAAATATTCATAAAAAACGTATGTATAGTATTTCTAAACAAAAAAAATTAAGTTTAGATTATCCCTTCTTTTGATCTAAAATCAACTGCTAAGACGCTGATTCTAAACATATTTATCTTCTTTCTATTTTTAGGTGAATTTTTAACGAGATGTTTGCTTTATTTAATTGAAATTTAAATGAATTTTCTTAGTATGCTTGATACCTCTTGCGTTAATCTTACAGATCGATTCTTCTGTGCAACATTTTAAAAATCTTAACAATACCAGGCATAATAAAATTTTGAATTTTTTTATATATTTCCTTCATAAGTAAATCTCTTTTGGTAAAGTGATTTTAATGAAAAAAAGTCTAATTTTTTTTTCAATTGCAAGAGAGTCACATAATGTGTGTTATTCTTAAAAATAAAAATCTTTTAAATATAATTAAAAAATATAAATAAATTAGCTGCTTCGCACCCAGCCTTCGGTCTGGGTTTTAAAATATTTCAATGAAAGATTTATAACCACTATTAAAGATAAGATGTATTGATAGAAATGCTGAATAAATCTCGTATGTTTCAGATTGTTGACGATTATAACAGTTTATTAATAGCTGAATGTCCAGTAAGTGCACTGTGTTGCCCGTGAGCCGCTGCATAATAATTCCCAATTCAACGACTTTTTTTAATGTAGGAGTCAAATTTAAAAATACTGTGGAGAGTAATATATATGTACTGTTCTGAATGGGATAATTCATTTCCGAGATTGGATGTCTTTTAGTACTAATGTTTTGCATACATAAAAATTAAATTTTAAACCTATGACGATTAAATTAACCCTATGACGAAAACTTTTTCTTTAAAAAATGGTAATTAGGAAATAAAAAAAATTGACAGAACATGGCGAATTTGAAATTATTGAAAATAAAAATCACGACAACATATAACAGAAAAAATACTAACTTCATAAAAAATTTGAGAAAGTAAAATAAAGATTTACATATTTTGATGAAATAAAATATTCAGCTATTAAAAATAAAATGATTTTGGTACTTCGATATTTCAAAGAGAAAAAGTTATTGTGTATGATAAATAGTTGTAACTATAGGCAATAAATGGCACCACTCAGTACATATTTTAATTAATATATTTTTAACTGATTATAATTACAATATTTTAATGGTGGAAAGAATATAAGCATTCAGCGGATTGGGCGAAGTAATGCATCCAAATGTATTTGTGTTTATAAATGTATTTATTTACATTCGAATTTTAATGGTATATATATATACAATATATATACAAATATGTTATAAAGAAATATATCAAAAGTCATAATGATAGAAAAATATCATTTTCACCTATTTATTATGTGATAAATTGAAAATTTTAATCTTCTGCTTTTAACCGAGGAAAACTGCGTTTAAAACAATTACTTGGGATGACGTTATATTGCTAGAAATATTGCTCCTTTCACTTAGTTATGATGCGATAAATTAAAAAATTAATCGTTTGCGGTTAACCGGGGAAAATAATGCTTGGACAATGATATAAAATGCTCGAAAAAGGGGGAAGGAATGGATTTCGAACGTTAAAAATTTACAAAAACCTTTCCAGGGATGTACCTAATAATTTCCCAAATTTTCACGGCGATTGGATGCATGGTTTTTGAGTCTATCGAGTACACACAGACAGACAGACACAAATTCATTTATATATATATATATATATATATATATATATATATATATATATATATATATATATATATATATATATATTTGCTTATATATTTCTGATAAACAAAAGTATAAAATTTGATTAAGATCAGTTGTTTATAATTAATGTCCAAAGTATTAGAAAAAGTTGAATATTCAAATCATCGATTCAGAATAAACTGTCCAAGAGTGTTTAAATACAGTTTGTTCTTCGGCAGATCTCTCCCCTGGAGAAGGAAACCTGTATGCTGAATCAGGTTTTCTGGTTTTGGATGATTCCCTTCATGTACAGCTGTAATTCACAACCTTTTTTAAGTTACCGCCCCCCTCTGCAGCCGAAATATGTGCAACGCCTCTTTGTCAAAAATCCTGTAATTAAAATATAGGAATGAGAAGTACTCAGTTATAAGAGGAAAATGTTTAAGTAATTTTCTTTAATAGAGCTTCACACTAAATTTTTGTTACTGAGATACATTCAAGCAATGCTTAAATCAGTCATGCCCAACCCGCGGCCCATGGGCAGCATGTGGCCCATTTAAAAACTTTTTGAGGCCCAATTGAAATTTTCAATTGTCTGTAAAGTTTTAGTTATTTTGACTGTATACAGTTGAAACATAGAATTTTAGTTGTTTGTAACAAAGCTTCAGCTTTATGAAAATCAATTACGTTCAAATAATTTTAATTCATTTCCCATTATTAAATGACTGTAAAGGCGACCATAAAAACTTCTTCAAATATTCTACTGAAATCGCAAAATTACTTAACGAATTCAGTACTAGATTCTCCTAGATACAAAAGTCTCAGGAAATCTTTAAAATATTCTTACCACCATTTAATGTAGATGTTGAATCAGCGCCTCCAAATTTACAAATGGAGCTAATAGAATTGCAACCAAACATTGAGCTAAAATGCCTCTAAGAAGGAAATAAGATTGAGTATTATCAAAAATATATCGCCGAAGATAAATTTCCAAATTTAAGACGGTTGACAATGTCCATTATATCAGCATTTGGAACTACTTATCACTGCGAATCATTTTATTCCAAATTAAACCTGGTAAAAACAAAGTGCTGCAGCAGGTTCTTGATAAAAACATGACCAATTATCTACGATGCGCGTTGACTACATTATCCGTTGATATTAACAAAATCTCTAGTAAAATACAAAAACACATCTCACATTAATTTTAAAATTATACATGTAGTAGTGCTTGTGAATAACCTACAATATATATTTATAGTATATATATAATAATAATATTTTAACCCTCATGATTAGGGAGGAAGGTAAGGTGATTATAAATACAGTATAGTTAATGTTTATTGTCGTTGTAGTTATGATATATGTAAACACAACTTTTATGTACAGTCGCAGCTGGCACTGTAAAAATGCATATATTGAATATTGCACGATAATAAAATATTTTGAATAGTTTGTTGTTTTATTTTTGTATGTGCAACTTACCTCAGTTCAGTAAATTTTTTTTGGCCCACCAACAGATATGGATTGGTCATCCCTGGCTTAAATGAATGTTGTTGACTAAATATACTTTTTTTCTGAATCTAGAACCAATTTTATACATGAGGACATAAAAGAAGAAAATTATTATCTCTAGTACTATCGCATAAATTTGTTTTATTTCTATTAAAAATCGTGTAAAAGAAATAATTAATGTAATACATTTATTTGGTATTTTTAAAATTAAGTTTGACATCCAAAACATGCTCATATCAGACACCCTACCGCCAAAAATAAGTTCACTGTCCATTAGCATCGCCACACCGACCTCTGGGGGCAGAACAGCCCCGCTGAGAATCAATTTTGTAAAGCATAATCGTGAACTCTATAAAATTTATCGGTAAGCAATCCTGGGATGCATTCATAGTAAACTCATGAGCAGCAAACGGTTTTACAATTATGACTCTACCTTGGAATTGGTCATTTTGACCCAAAATTTATTGTGTCAAATTTTCTCTGAAAATTACTAACGAAATTGAAATAAGTTTCTAGATTTTTCCCTATTTAATACCCATAAAAATGTATGAAAATATAATATTGAAGAATCTGTACACACGCAAAAAATGGTTCATTACTGAGCTTTCCATTCTGGAAACAAAGCTGCAGATATTTGTCCTAACTGTACAATACAGATGTGTCAAAAATGTACAATATATATATATATATATATATATATATATATATATATATATATATATATATATATATATATATATATATATATATATGTTTCCCAAACGGCTCTTGAACTGTGTAAGAAACCTCGACTGGTAAGGAACTGACTAATTCCATTAAAGTTGTCTACATATTTTTCTAACTACACATACTCTTCGATATTGTAATATCTTATTATCTTTTATCAATCATTATAGTAAATTTATGTTTAAAAACGAATAAATATTCATTGCGTCTAAATACAGTATACTTTTCGAATAGCAATAAGGATTCCTCTCAATCGGAGTAAGTTTGACCCAGCCCACGGTTCTAGTTTTAATGGATTCTAAATTCATAGTATCCTCAACCTTTAGAATTAAATAATACATAGTTTCGAGAAGTCATGTATTGTAAAAAAGAAAATGACTTTTAAACATCAATTTATGGTTTCTATGGATCTGCAATGAATCTCATTTTTGTTTATGTAGCTGCATAGTTGTTTTCAGGGCCCGAATTACAGAAATGGGGGCCCAGGGCAAACCCATTCATCCGGGCCCCCCTCACTCTGCTGTACATTGGTGTTGTCTAGGGAGAGATTGTTCTATGTAGTGATGCATAAACTATGGCCCGTGGGCCAGTTTTGGCCCGATGAGCTTTTAAAGTTCACTCACCAATTTAGTTAGTAAAATAATATTTGTTTAAAATAAAATAAAAAATTATAAAATAAGTAAAATTATTAAAAAAGTTACAAAAAAATCCTGGAAGGTAAAGCAAAGTCCTTACCCGAGGAATTTTCCTGCCTAAAACAGAATGTAGCTACGTGTTCTACATTTTTTGTCAGCACTTACATTTGTGAACAAGCTCTCTAATGATACTGAATAAGTCAAAAACCAAAAGAAGAAATTGTCGATAATTGAAAGTGAATTTTAGACATACGCATCATATTTTTAACTTGAAATGGCAGTTAATTTGGGGGGGCCCTTCTGACTTGGGGCCTTGGCGCTTACCCCGTTTGCTCTGTCGAAAATCCGGCCCTGGTTGTTTTTAGGAAAAGAATGAATCTGCTCCCTCTAAATAATGAGGTTCCTCGGTATTCCATGAGCAAGCAATAAGCAGAAGTTTGGATTATTCTGCAGAATTGTGCTGCACTTCAATAAAGGAAATTTAACGAGGGTACTCGACGCTGAATCTGGATGTTTACATTGATAATGGTTACATCATAAGTGTTAGGTGTTATGATATAATGGTAGTAGTGTCACCTCGTTGACCATTAAAATTACGTCACTGACCATATCTGCTTTAAGACACCTAATAGAATCAACGTTTGGATTCTGCCTGGTCAAGCTAACCCCTTAGTTAGTTCGTGTATTACTTCTTGCTGAATTTAGAAATCAGATATATCATATGTTTATCTTAAACATTTGTTGTTGGAATCCTTTAGTAATGATAAGGTTAATCTTAACCTATGACCCTATCAAGCTAAGACTCTAGTAAACCCTCTCCCATTTTTACTTAATTAATGCTTTTCATTTTCTAAAAGAAACGAAATAGATATCATTATTTTATATTACTGTCATTAAACATATTTCAATCATTATTATTAAGAATAAAATTAAGATAAATTCACCCCTCATTCCTTTCACGTAAATTATCTCTTCCTTTTTATTTCCTTGTAACCATATCTATAACAAATGTTAACAATGTTACGGATAAATTAACAAAAAAAATCTCCTTTAATTACCGTGTAAATTCGTATTTTGCCGGAAACCCTGAGTGAAAACGTTAACACGATAGAAAATAAATCACGTTCCGTCCTGAAAAGAAATTCTGTGATTTATAAAAGGCTTTGATGCAATTTAATTCCCAGAAATTCCGTCATTAATTTTGCCTTATATCTAAGCGAACGCGAGTGTTCGGAAAGAATTAATAATCATCCCTTAAATCCATTCAATTAAAAATTTATTTTATCCATAAAGCGCTCCAAAATAAAAGACTTCTCGAGAAATTTTTTTTCTTCATTTCGAAAAATGTTTTCTAAAGTGCGCTTTGATTCTTGAAAAAATCTCTTTTGAAAGAGATAAAGTGGATAGATCGTTCTAAGTAGAGACGGTAATTGCTTTGACACTCCGCCACATCCAAACACGCCAGCATTATATTAAGTCTAAATATTTTCAACACCTAAAGAAAATATTAAGAGATATCTTTTAAAAACGGTGTCGAATCTCATTAAAAAATAATAAACCTCAACGAGTCGACGTTTTTCAATGGAGAATGGGGAGGGAGAGACCTTTTATGCCTTCCTATTCAAAGCGTCACGTTTGCACAAGTGTTTACCTGTATACCGCCCCATTAAGGTCTCATTAGGGGCGGAGAGGTGTTCATTAAAGAAAGCTCCCGTAATTAGTAAAGCGAGAGGAGGAATTAGTAAGACACATATTCTCGGTACACACAGTGGTGGTGTTGTTTTCATTTGTCTGCTTAGTGAAAAAAAAAAAAGAAATTAAATAACCAACTAAAGAAAAGGATCTCAATATCTCAACACTTCTCGAGAGTTAGATTTAGGAGTAAATCATATTTGTTTCTCAAATGTATTATTTTTATTTTTATTTGTAGGGTATAATTTGAGATTATTATTTTTTGTTTGAAAATATTAAGCTATAGTATCCACAATGGTATATACATATGAATGCTCGAAAATTCACCTTTATATTTTAATGGGCCCAGCAATGCCCAGTCGGCATCACCTTGTAATGTTTTCTTCATAAGCGAATCTACTGCTTTAGACCTAATGCGAAAACGAAATATTCTCCTGAGAAAATAATCCCAGTTCAAGGGGTTCTTTACTCCACATACTGAATGTCACAGAAACGTTTCGGCCTGTTAGTAATTGAATTAAGGCTTTTCATTACAAAAGGGTGACATTTCCGTCTCGACTGGCCTTTTTTTATTTTTACACAGATTAAACAGCTCTATTAATCCTTGGCCACCAACTTCAGTGTCGTATCAAATAGCAGGCAATTGCAATCAGGATTTTTAATTCTTCTCGTATAGCATAAAAGATTATTTACTTATGTCATCCAGCATTCATACTTTCTGTTAATGGAAGAACGCTATCTGCCTGTGTAAAATTCAGACATAATGTCGTCGAGTTTGAAACATAAGTATTTTATAACTATTCATCTAGAGATATGGGCAGGACCATAATTAACACACTGTATGCGGAACACGTACTAGTACGTTTTCTGACGATTGATACTTGAGCGCGGGTCACGTACTAGTACGGGTTAGTGTAACAACATGGTTTGTTTGTGGGTACAAAAATAACGGTATATTCAGTAAAACGAAGCCGAATGTTCTTGTCTACTACATAGATTCTGGAAAAATTTAAACAAATAAAAACTAGTTTTTCACCAGTCGATGCGGAACCACAGAACTGGAAGGTTGATTAAAAAAATCAGTTTAGATTTAAAATTAACTTTTTATTTATCCTTGCGAAAATTATATATATATATATATATATATATATATATATGTATATTTATATTATATATATATATGTATTATATATATGTATATTTATATATTATATATATATTTGTATATATATATATATATATATATATATATATTATATATATGTATATATATGTATATATATATATATTTATATACTATATATATATTTGTGTATATATATATATATATATATATATATATATATATGTGTGTGTGTGTGTGTGTGTGTGTGTTTATTTGTCTATTTATATTTTTTTTATATATTTCAATATAAAATACAAAAAGTTTGTTAAAAAATTAAATAATTTTTGATCTATTGAGATTAATTTCGATCTATTGAGAACTAAATTTACGCGAAAAACGCCCACTCCCGGTACATTTCCGCTGCGAAATGTACACAATATGTTAAGAAGAAATCCATTGAAAATAATTGAGAAGTTTGTGAATCCTTTTATTTCTTTCTTTTCAATCAATTAATATTTAATTAAAAATTATACCTGCAACTGAGTTCAAAATTATCATTTATAAACTGTTCATTTTTCAGTTTAAAAAAATTCTTGTATTTCAAACTATTTTTCTATAGTGAGTTGGTTTGCTCTAAGATATAAGACATCTGATGACTTTACGATTTAAAGCATAGGTTCCAGACGTAGGTGATGTTGCCCTCCTTTCCTGTTGGGTCTAAAGCCTTCCATGGATGTGGTAACAAATTCAGAGGCAAATGGAGGGTATTAAGACAGTCAAGAGGGAAAGCCATTATACATAATATCTATAAAAACATACATGATATCTATCAAAATATTTAATAATAATTATTTAATAACTAATTTTTTATAAATCATTCGAAAAATATGTTTGCCATAATAAGTACGATATTATTTTCAATTATAAACATCCTTATTTCCATCATGGGCCATCGCTGGGTTAGAGTACAAAAATTTTAATTGCATTACCATCATTGTATTTGACCGAAAGTGGGCTAGTTTAGTGTCTAAGAAGAGAAGCATCACAGAACGACATTGGATTCGTTCGGATTTTAACCCAAGAATCTGACATACCATCTGGCCTTAGTATGCTTTTCAAGAGTGGAATCAGAAATTGTCTACACTTTCATTTTCAACAATGTTTTCTATTAAATGAATATTGCGTTACATTAAACAACACTTGAATATTTCAAGCAGTTTGTTAGCTCTTAGAAAGATTTTGGACATTTAAAAGACTAGCGAGATAACTTTCATAGCACCTTTAGGCACACAAACACACATATGAACAGAAACTTGAATCATTGAATAGCTTAATTCATTAACACCTAGCATCCCACAGTTAAAGAACAGTTTGTACAGTTTTTAGGTCTTCTTGGAATGATTTTTCTTTTAAATTACAGGTAGACATATACACAGTACATAAGTACATCCCTATAAACAATCCTTCAATTTATCATTGCTTTTCTGAACGGAAATCATTTATCAATATTTTTAGTATCTACATAATTTCGTCAACATTTTAGGACTTTTCAATCCCCGCCACATGAATTTATTTCCTAGTTAGGTAACCTAACCTAAACCTTGATGTTCATCAACATCAACCTAAATCTTGACGAATATCTATATCTTTATATAAATTTACTTTGCAGTACTATGTTTGCATTAAAGACAGCAAACAAAAGTCTGATCACGAAAATGTTCCTTTTTATAAACGACATCTTATAATGTTGAAAATGACAGTTCCTCACTAGCTAGTACAAGATCTCCTTTTCAAAGCTGTTTAAATTTTACTTTTAGGTGTTCATCCCCTATATAATAATAGCCTAAGTTATCTGTCCGTCTATCCTCGAATTTATGAAGTGGTTGGACCCGGAATGGATAGAGCATCCATATTGGATTTTTGATGAGTTAAGGTAAGCAAAATTCAAATCGAGTAAAGTTTATCTTTTCCTAAACTATAGATCATGTTCTAAAATAAATTGGTATGAATAAGCTTCGTATCACAACGAAAAATACTGTCATCTTTAAAACGTTCGAAATTCACCCCGTTTAATGTCATTGTATCGAGACCCATTTTAAAAGCAGGCGATTAAATATATCAATTTATCACATAAATAGGTAAAAATAATTTTTTTCTAACATTATGAAGTCATTCCTTTAACCATCTCATTTAATCAATTATTTTAGATTATATAAATATCTTCTGCGTTATTTTCATACGTTTTATCATAAAAATTAGAGATTACGTAAATAATTTTCTTTTATATTTAGCTTAAATAATAGATTAGGCACATATGTGATAATTTTAATCGATTATTTTTGTTGAAAGATGATTCTCAGCCAAAAAAACAAACTATTTTTTTACCTGCCTCATAGGCTACTTTGCAATTCTGGAAAATTAAAATTTACTGATCCCGTCATAAGACGGGCTATATGCTAGTACTTAATTATATTTAAACTATTCTTCAATATAATTAAGCTGAAATATTTTAAATATTAGCCGATTAAGTGCCCTCAGCTCACGATATAAACTTAAAATTATTTATGTTTCTAAAATAAATAATTAACTTTTAAAAACCTTTTTAATTGAGATGGAATGTAAGCTCAGTTCCAGCTTCATATTTATTTTTGAAACCGGACAAGTGGATCTTCTTCACTGTTCGATCAGTTCGACATCAAAAACTTCGAAGGCGAGTATTTAGTTTCAGTTTCGTTCAAATTTTTTTTATCCCCAAAAATTGACAGAAATCAAGAGCAAAAAAAATCTAATAAAACACACAATGTAAAAACTAATTTGCGACACTTTTAAAGCTTATCAAAATGCTATATTAGGGTAGTAAAAATTTTGCTTTGCCTATAAAATTATTTTTCTCTTTTTAAGTATTTATCGTCAACGAGTTCGCATTGCTTTTTTATTTTCGGCATTTTATGTTTATATTTATTTTTTAGCATGAAGTGAAAATAGTTTTTTAATGATAGGAATACTAGCATCAATCATAACGTACTGAATTGGAGAGGTTATTTTTTATTTTTTAAAGTATTTTTTGTTGTTGGAAAATAAATATGAATACTTTGAGTGGCATAAGACTCTGGAAAAGATAAGTTGATATTTTTATATTTTCTATAATAAATCAAAAGTAATTTTTTAGCTTGAATCTGAGAATAGTAATCTGATAATTATTTTATATATGCATGCATTTGTACGAGTTATAATTTGAAATGACTCTTTTTATCGAACTTAAATGTGACCATTAGTTTATGTTTTTAGATGGACATTTAAGTCATTGTTATATTACCTAATACAACTGAATATTTCTTGATTATTACTTTCTGAATTATTGAAATTATCAAATTTGACCAAATATTCAGATTAGGATGCAAGATTTCACTAGTTTGCATTGAAAACTTGTTTCACTTCATATAAATGTAGTAAGTAAAGAAACAAGCTTTCAACTAAATGACCGAAATATTTAAAGGTGTTTTGTGAGTAATACTTAAAAACACGAAAAATATTCTAATAAAATTTAGGGGTAAACTTTTAAATTTTAAATTGTATTTTTGGGAGCGAATATATGTTTCCTTCTTGAAAAACTGTAGAGTTGATTATAGCTCAGTTTAAAAGTGTCACGTATTTGCTAGTAATTTATGAATACTTTTAATTTTGCATGTTATTTATACGAATTATGTATATATATTACGCGTATACGAACTATGCTCACTTTATAGGAAGACATTAACTTAAATGTTAATATCTTACTGTAAATCATTGTTGTAATAATAAATACAACTGAAATTCCATTTCCTGATTATTACTTTCTGAATTATTACCAGTGCAGTCAAATTTCCTGAATCGATGTAATGTGATACGTCGACTCAGGAAATGGGACTCTATAGTCCTTCTGTAAAATTGATTGCACTGCATATGCAGGTAGTAATTAAAGAAGAAGACTTTAACTAAATGTTTATAACATTTAAAGGTGTTTTGTGGGCAGAACTTGAAAACATGAAAAATAGTCTAAAAAACTTTTGGATAAATTAATTTTTCTAAATTTTGCATTGTACTTTTGGAAGCGAATATATTTGTTATTTTCCTATGTAAGAGTTGATAATAGGAATGTTTTAAAATGTCCCTTAGCTCGAAATTGCTAGCAATCTGTGGATACTTCTATCTATGCGTGTTATTTATACGAATAATGGATACGTAAATTGCTCACTGTCAATCTGCTATGATACATCGAATTCGTAAATGAGTAGCATCTCGGTAAAATTGGTTGCATTTCATATATATGTAGAAGAGAAGGAAGCAATTTTACAGTTAAGTAACTTAATTATTTTAAATTATAAAAGATTTGTATGGGCAATACTTATAAAACTTAAAAAATATTCTTTCTAATAATATCTATGCATAAATAAAATAGTCTAAATTTCGTATTTTATATTTTAGAGCAATTACTTTATTATTAAGCTCCTGCAAAGTAGTGTTAAAGTTTATTACATCACTATTAGAAGTTTCTTTTAGAGCAGAGAGTCGTGGCCCCAATTGGGTTCTTGAGATCACCAAAAATTTTAGAAATTTTCATATTTCTTTCAATTATTATAATAATTTAACAGTTAGAAAATATTTTACACAATGTATCCGAATAAAGATAAAAAAAACGAAAACGTCTCGAAGCAATTTTTTTTATAATGGAACCTTTTAGTTTACTTGCTTGTTAGACTGTAGTTAATATTTGAGTGGACCCAAATAATTGATTTCATTGTATTATATTTTTTATGTTTGTAACTTGTTTAATTTTTTTACATTGTTCTGTTTGTTAAGATTAAAAATTAAAATTAATGTTCTCAGCTGCAATAATATAAGTTAATTAAGTTATACAGTAGCTGTTATACAGTACATTTATGGGCACCCTCAAAATTTCGTAAACGTTACGGTATCCTCTCACCAAAACATTTGTAATCGAGTGAATTCATTCTTTAGCAAAATGTTGCTAGTAACCAAACAATACTTTTACAATTGCGTATTATTTATACAATTATATGCATTCGTAATTCATCGAAAGTGCAACAAGAACATTTAGTTAAGATATATGTTTATGCATTTCATTAGTGTAATAAATATTGTGTTAATTATTTGACTTCAGTAGTTTGCCTTTAAAACAAGTTTCACTGCATATGTGTGTAGTAGGGAAGGAAACGCGATTACAGTTAAATGTTAAAGGATTTTGATGGAAAGAAAAATGGCCTTTGTAGTAAAAATTTAAATTTTAAAACTTTAAATTTTAGTTTTTAAGGTGATCACTTTTTTTCGGTAAGTCTGCCTTAAAGTTAATTACAGCAATAATTAAATTTTTCTTTAGCCCATAATTGCTACTAATATAAGAATGATTTTATTTATCTCTGTTATTTATATTGGTTTACGTATATGTAATTACTGAATTTATAGGAAGATTACCGGAAAAGTTTAGTTAAAATATTTATATCTTTACGTTAATCATTATTGTAATAGTATTATTCAGTTGAAGTAGCATTTCCTGTTTCTTATTTCCGGAATCATTTGATGCCTCTAAATCTGGTTCGAACGATAGACGAATAGTTAAGGTGATGATATTGGGTACCAGAGTTCGTGGGTTCGAATCTCACTGGGGCATGGATGTTAGAAGCCGTTCGGAATCGGCTTTAAGCAGTAGGTCTCGATCTCGTTAGCCCGCGTGTTGCCAAAACGTAGACCGTAGCCAAGCCAAACTAAGCCTCTAAAACTGATGTCAACGGGTATGTTCTCTTATTAGATGAGCAAACAAATTTACAGATAATGAGTTATAACAGGCGTAAGCATGCGTTTTGGATCAAAATCAAGCAAAATTTAAGTATTAAGGATATATTTTGGGTATTTTTATTTAAAAACATTCATGAAAGCAACATAATTAACAAGATGTAAAGAAAAAAAACCAAACATGAAAATGAAACATATGAATGGATTATATTGAAACAATCCCTGTAAATATAACTGTTGCCATAATTTGTCATCACCATAATTTGCTTATCATCCAACTTGAAACAATCCCTTTTGTCCATGGTAATAAAGTGAATTAATGGAAAAACTATTTCACTATATAAATGCACTTCATTTTTTTCCACTGCTGAACTGTACTGAACAAGTGCTACAACTGAGAGAACACGTTCATCCAACAATACTAAAATTCGTTCGGAGAAGGTCGCTATATTTTCCTGTGATCCGTGACTTGAAAAAGATTCTTTTTAATAATCTTTAAGCATATATTAAAGTTTTTAAAAATGCGTATTGCTTTTTTAGCTGTTTTTATTTATTGTATTCAAAATGGTATTTAAGTTCATTACAGCAGGGTTTGAAATTTGAAGTTTATTTTAGTTCTAAATAATAGTTTAACAGAAGTTGCTAGTCATTTAAGAATACCTCGATTTGTGAGTGCTATTTATGCGAGTTCGTGTATATGTAATAACTGTATCGGAAAAGGACGTAAACACTAAGTTAAAATATTTATATCTTTATTTACGTTTTTATTGTAATAACTTTGACTGTTGAAGTAACATTTTTTGATTATTACATCCTAAATGATGATTCACCGTAACTCAGTCGGCAAATTCAGTTATCCAGTAACTGGGGAGTTATGAGTTCGGAGCGGAAAAAATTCGTCGTGTTCATTAAAGGTATGTCAAATAGGTTGAAAGTTGCAATGGCCTCCAGGTTTTCAAACCATACATAATGGAGGGGTCTTGGAATTCTCTGCTTGGTACCTACTTCTAAATGACGAGAACCCACTGAGTGTTGTCTTAGTGTTGTTCGCATATAATAAAATGGTCAATGATTTTCTTGGTGAAATCTTAACAATCAAATGCCCCAAAGTTTATATATATATATATATATATATATATATATATATATATATATATATATATATATATATATATATATATATATATATATATATATATATATATACATATATATAATGTGTGTGTAAGGGAAAAGTAACTAAATTGATAACCTAATGTTGGTATTTTGTTGAAAACCTGGAAGACGGACCCTTAAGGAATAACTCTCAGGAAACTTCCCGTAATCCAGTAATTCAAACATGTCGACATCTATTTATATCTGAGAGCCTTGCATAAGGCCAGAGAAACTTCTCGGGAGTTTTCGAATCTAAAGTCACAGGGGAAAAATCTTGCGTCTCTTTGCTCTCCTCCTTTTTAATCCTTCATCTAAACTGACCGCAGGTGCTGCAGTTCACGTCCTCGGGGAAGTGGTCTAACCCATTATAACTTTATAGTGCCTTGGCAACCCAATTAGGAAATTCCTGAGCAAAAAAAGATGCACGCTATCAGTGACAGATTTCTATCTGGAATTTTTATCCAGATATTTATATTCTTACGCAGATATTTACTTAGATACTGTGAGCTTAGATATCGTGAGTTTGTCCCGTCCGTATAATAAAGGGAGTATCCTCCCACCTATGCTCTGATAATAAAGGTCTTTGTTGACTAAAACGGTGTCTCGTTCTCGCCATGACTGTAATCATCCTTCATAGACTCCGTCTTATTTCATATATATAAGCACCATCCTAAATTACTAATCAATAGTTTGCCTGTAAAATGATTTTCACTGCATTTACTCTAGTAAAGTAGGAAACAAACTTGCAGTTAATGGACTGCAATTTTTGAAATTTTTCGTGGGCAATATTTAAGAAACATGACAAATAAGCTTTCTAATAAAATTTATGCTCAAATTAATTTTTTTTAATTTCTTGTACTTAAAAAATGTTTGTTTTTATTCCATTCCTCAACAATTAAATAAAATTTATTACAGCAATTTCATATATATAAGCACCATCCTAAATTATCAATAGATTGCCTGTAAAATGAGTTTCACAGCGTTTACTCTAGTAAAGTAGGAAACAAACTTGCAGTTAATTGACTGCAATTTTTGAAATTGTTTAGTGGGCAATATTTAAGAAACATGAGAAATAAGCTTTATAATAAAATTTATGAACAAATTAATTTTTTTTAAATTTTTGTACTTAAAATGTTTGTTTTTATTCCATTCCTCAAAAATTAATAAAATTTATTACAGCAGTTTCATATATATATAAGCACCATCCTAAATTACTAATCAATACTTTGCCTGTAAAATGAGTTTCACTTCATTTACTCTAGTAAATTAGGAAACAAACTTGCAGTTAATTGACCGCAATTTTTAAAAATTGTTTTGTGGGCAATATATAAGAAACATAAGAAATAAGCTTTATAATAAGATTTATGCCCAAATTAATTTTTTTAATTTCTTGTACTTAAAAAATGTTTGTTTTTATCCCATTCCTCAAAAATTAAATAAAATTTATTACAGCAAAATTAAAAATTTTGCGTATTTAATTATATTAAATTTTAAGTAAAAATTAAAGTAAAATTTAAGTTTAAAAATTTGAACTCTTTAGTAATTTACATGAAGCATCAGATACAAATCGAATCTCTTTTCAAACAGAAACATTTTCATACTTCATAATGAAAAGAAAACTAGGATAAATATATTCTGTAAATGAGAACATAAAAGTATTTACTCATATCATGTCTTTAATATAAAATACCAACGTTATGAAAAAAAAGTTGCTTCAAACTGATTTCTCCATGAAAAAATACCTTTTATTAGATTTTGAAGGCGTTATCTATCTTTTATTTCAAATGCATCAATATAATTGAGCGGAAAAAAAAAGTTTCAACATCCGAAAAAAAAGTCTTATTTTTTTTTTTTTCAAGGCTAAGGAGAAATCTAGCAATGAAACTAAAAAGTTGCATTATTTTTACAAAACTACTAGTAGTTATTTAATGAAAAACATATGTGCTCCCAGAAATTAAAAAACGTTTTCCTAGAGTAAATGCAATTCCTTTTTTTTTAAAGAAATAATTAAAAAAATTTATTTTGTAAAAAACAATTATTCAACATAATAATTCCTTTTTCTCATATAAATATTTATATCATCGGTAATGTAATGGAAATTGAATGAATCAAAATTAAGTCACGTTTTCAATATGACTGTTTAAAAAGCTTCAAATCTAGTTACACAGACTTAGTTACTATATTTGACTCTGAATTCATTGATATACAAATAACATCAAAATTTTAAAATAATAAATAATAGCAAAAATAATATTTATATCACTGCTAGTTTAGGCAGCATGATCATGTTACATTCAGGAAGTTGTTTACTTTTAATTTGTCATTTTACTTTAAAAAAGTAGAAATTTGATAGAAATTTAAAATCTAAGTAAGATGTTCAAAAAGTTAATGAGACTCAATTTACTGTCGAGAAACTACAGTTTTAAATAATAATTTCTGTAGACTAAAAGAAATGCTCATGTCTGTGTTATCAAAAAATATCGACAGATGGTATGCGTCGGTATTTTTTGATAACAAGCGTGCCAAACAAGCGTGCGTATGAATAAATGCACGCTTGTTTGGTAGCGTTTGCCACCCCCATTACGTAACTAAATTCTGTGTTCGATTTCAAATATCCACTTATAACAGAATTTCACAGAGACAATAACCAACAAACTAACGACTGTTATCAAGAAGGATTGCAGAATCATGCTAAAAAGAAGCTAGCGAAAGAGTTTAAAAGAAGGGAATGAAAGGTCCATATTGCTGGTTATGTAGTAGGCGTTTAATAGAACAACTATGAAGAGATCATAACACACACTCCTAATAGTCCTGATCTCACCTCGTGTTATTTCTGGTTAGTTCTTCAGCTCAAAAAAACCACTTAGAAGCAGTCATTTCTAAAGTCACAAAACATTTGCAAGAGCTATGGATGGAGCTTTGGAACAACTCTGAAAAAAAATGGACCTTCACACGTACAGAACTTTGGGACAAATACATTGCATCTAAAGGTAATTATATAAAAAAGGCCATGTTAATAATTACTATTGAAAGTAAGATGATTTTTCCGTAAATATATTCCTATTACTTATTGAGTAGCCTTCGTATATGAGAAAATTTTTAATAAAAAATATATTAAAAATTTTTAAATGGGCATAAAAGCTATTGAACGAAAGAATTTGATTTATTTTCTATAATTCAGGAGCATTTATTTAAAAAAGAAAAACAATATGTAAATGAATCTGTTAACTAGTTAGTTTCCTTTACCTATCGTCGATATAAATTCAGAAATAAATTGAAGAAATGTAAAAATACTGAATAGGAGAAGATATATTTAAAAATATTTTTTCTAAATCATATTGAAAATAGCCTTTCAGTTAAAAAAAACTGAGATACTTAAAAACAACTTTAAAAAAAAGAGAAATTAATGTTTGGTTTAATCTTATAAGAAGAACAAAACAGTTATGGTCGCACATTCTTCCTCCATTAGTTTTCTTCCATTCAAAACTGGAAAGTGAAAAGAACATTAACTTAATTTTTTTTTCAATTTCATCTCAATTGAAACACGAAATTCCATAAAAAGGGGAACTTTATACGTTTAGCTTCAGACAAACTTTGGAAATTTTGAAATGAAATAACAAAGACGACTGTTTGTTGACTAAATGTTTCGTATTTTTTAACTTTCTCCATTTCATTCTATGTCAGTGTATTGACTTCCAAGTTTTTCCAGAACATTCTTAAAGACAATAGTTTCGAACACATGTTCGATACATATTTTACCCATATTAAGGTACAAGTTTTTAATAAAATGAGTTTCAAAGGGCAATACACACACACACACAGACACAGACACACACACACACACACACACACATATATATATATATATATATATAATTTATATATATATATATAATTTATATACATATACTAATATTTATATTTTATATTACTATGATATATATTTATATACGTGTATGTGTTTGTGTACGTAATAATGACTTCGTTATTAATGCATTAGGAAAGTTGTGTACTGAAAATGTGTAAACAAATCATGTAACAAAATTGTTACGATTATCTTTTTACTATTACCTTTGTTTAAATGGATATAGTTGATTAAAAACCTCCTGATACAGAAATAAAAAGGAAAGGTACAGAGAAGTTTTTTCCGCCAAGGCACTCAGCCCGTATAAGTGTATGGTGTTTGTATATCTGTGTGTGTGCTTGCTTATGCATGCGTGTATGTACTTGGAAAATGTTTTCATTTATTTCATGAAAAATATAAATAAAAATTCCGTCCGATTCTATTTAAACATGTAAAACATGTGCATAAACAATGACTTTCTGTAACAATTAAAAATATATTGGATGAACTGTTAGAAATAAGCTCGTTCGATAATCAAGTCTAGTTTAAAGAAGCAATATTTTTCAAATGAGTTCACGATCTAAAAACAAAATCTGAGGCGAATATTTTTTCCCTATTCTGGCACAGTTAATGTATTTTGGTTTGTACAAAATCCGCCCATCGTATGATAGATAACTGGTTTAAAAAGCATCATTCTATACCGCTTTCATTTCTATGAACGATTATATAATGATTTATGAAGCGATTCAGTCTAAATATCGTTTGTTCAGCAGTGTAAACTCCGCAACGAGATCTTTTCAGGGGTCGTCGGCAACTGATTACTTCATTCGATAGGCGCGTAAGGAACCCCTTTCGAACTCTCAGAACAAACATCGTGTTTACATTCTCCAAAACGAAGCCAGAAAGTATAAATGGAACGAATCCTCCCATGAATCACGCCGGTCAACAATGTGCTGTATGCAGAATATGTGCTATTACGGGCTCCATTATGCGCACTCCTTCATAGAATGCCTAGAACAGTAGGTCGTCTCAATAGTTACCAAAATTCACAGTTCAGTTGTCCGGTGGAACTTTCGGAGCCTAGCGTCCAGAAACAATGACCCCCGCGCTCAACAATTCGCGACACGTTTCTAAACATCACTTATTGTCGAACTGACCAAACCTCAAGCGTCCGCAACTAAAGCGTCCCCGAGAGTTTTAACGACGCACAACACGACACAAAAGGGGCGGGATGGCTAGAAAGCAGAGATATTCCGACCGAGAAGAGTGGACACAAGGGAATCGGTTTGTAGAGGCGGACAATGGCCGGCCGAGGAGAATGGGGACGACACGCCAAATGAGAAATAAATTCTTACGGAGATTTGTTTAATGGGATTCTGGTTCGCGCATTACTCACACCATTATAACCGACTCCAGAGTTTGCTCCACGGGCTCTTACGGTGGTGGACCTTACTTTAAGGAGCAAAATGTTACGAGAAAACTTAGGAGGCATCATTAAGACACGCTCTCACAAATGGACGGGCACCTCCAATTTGTAGCGTATATCTGCAGATGCTAAACAAAAATAATAAAATTTTCTATTTCAAATCAATGGGTAGCAACTCAAAAATAATGACCGTGGGAGAAGAATTTATGAATTTATTTACTCGATCAATTTCTCAAAGAAATGATGACGTAAGATACAAAATGTTGTGCATTATTTCTGAATGAGGAACCCCTTCTTGCCGCTCCCTTTACATATATACATTAGACATGCAATCCTTATAAAAAAGTAATTATATTATACTTCTTATAAAATATTTCAATTTTGATTTAAGGATTTTAAGGCATGGATATACGTAAAGGAGAACTTTTAAGTCTCCTTTACATATATCCTTCACCAGTACTGCTGAGTTTGCCACCATTTTAATTGTTGCTTTCGGGAGTAATATAAGTAGTATTAGAATCACAGTATCCTTTTTTTATTATTATATGCCCTTAAAATTATTTGACATTAAGCAAAAAGTTTTTTGGGGTATGTTCAACAATTGAATATTTTCCTTTCTTTTTATAGATGACCACCTATATTATCCGAAGAAAAAAAGGATCTTTATCTAATGTTTGCGATGCATTTTACGTATTAGCTAAATGTTTGTTGCAGTATTTCTTTAAAATTGTTTACTTCTTGTTAAATACCACGTCATTTTCCCCAAATTTATCTACATTTCTGTCAAAAAAAATTTTTGGGGGGACATCATGGAAACCAAGGCATAAGCACAAGCGCACCGAGGGCGGGGCTGTCGTCTGATAAGGAAGGGTCCTTCAAAAAGTTTTGCTGTATAATGTAGCGCAGTGAAGGAAAGACACTGAATGAGGTAGAGTAACAAATACCTGATGTTCTACATGGACACATTTTAGGATGTTAGAAAGTATATAGATAATTTCAGAATCTCAGATACCGATAAGCAGATCTGAATCTTAAGTGGGTTTTTTAACAAATGAATAAAAGCCTTTTTTTATAAACAAATAAAATCGTTTGCATGATTTCGGGTTTTTTTCTTTAGTCTTTAAGTATTTTATCTAGAAATATTTTTACACGTTTAATTTGAATAAAATAAATATTAATTGCAAGTTTCAGTTGATGTTTTGTGTAAGGATCATTCCAATAAGAGGGAAGGTTGTAGGAAGGTTTTCAAGGTGACCGTAAGTACTGCTGTTCTAAACACCTTTCCCGTATTTATAATTCATGATAGGTTTCAGATATTAATGTTCTAGAACTAAGACTCTGCAGAAAAAAATGAATATTCATTAATATAATAATCTTGCCTGCTAAGACATTCGTTCTAAAGTAACAATATTCTTTTACTAAATATAAGTAAATAATTGTATAATATATTATGCCTCTTACGCATACCCAGAAATTGCAACCGAAGAGCGGCTGAATGGGTAGTGTGGTACCCATTCAGCCGTCCGTGAGTTCAAATCCCGTACCTGGCATGGATGTAGACGTCTGGAAGTAGTAGTTCCCGGTCTCATTGTCCCTCATGTAGCAATAAAGGTGACAGCAACTCTCCTAACCAAACTCTGAACTTACTGCTGATTACTGCTGATTTCTCTCTTTTATATTTATTTAACATGCAATAAAACAACAAACGTAGACATACCAGACCATATGACTTCTAACCGTTGGTTTATTCCATGAATCTGCTGTTACTTATTTTCCCTTTAGTCAGTTTTTTTCTCAAACCTGATAGTACATCAGTCAAAAGGGAAGTCTTTAATCGGGGTTGAGAAAAATCTCTTTCAGCTAACATCTTCATTTGAAAAAAGAATCGCTGTCCAACGTTGTTTTATTGTGAATTGTGTGCTTTTGATATGAATAAGGGTCAGTAACCTTAGTTCTGTGAATAGTCATTTTTAAGAATAATAGTATTTTTTAAGTCAAATTGCTATTAATAGAGAATTCTAAGCTTAAACTCTTGCGGTATCCACCATTTTTACTTTTACAAATTCTTTTAAAACTCAATTTCACTGTTTTTGTGCTTAATATCGCAAACAATACATTTTCGTAAATACGCAACTAGCTGTTATCTATATATTCAAGTTTCTACAGTTTTTTTTACGAGTCTAAATTCAGAAAACTCAAAGCATTGCAGTAAATGGTACGAAACTGCTTTATTTGTTGAATGATTTTGGGCTTTGAATTCGCGCGCTTTAGTTTAACCATTAGGGCCGAGTTTTGAGTTGGCGATATTTCACCTTTTCCTCTCTCTCTCTCACAAAAGAAGCGAAGTTTGATGAACGACTGCCGATTTTACTGACTACAAACGCGAAATTTATCTTCCTGTTAGGATTTCCATTGTGGATGTGAATATCAGAAGTATGGCCAACAAATATGCAGAACAATGCGATCGAGATGTGATGAAAGATAGCGGATCAGATTCAGCACATTCCCCGCGAATTTGTCTTCAGGGGAAAAGAGCTGGAAGGTGGTGACAATAGGCTTGTAACTGCAACCGTATCCGACCGAACAGTAGTGGCAGGGGTAACAGGTTACAATGGGAAAAGCGGATATATTGTTCCGTTTCTGTGGATTCCATTGATGAAAACCATTAGGCTACTTCCGCGGAAAGATCTGCTGGTGTCGATTATTCATTATTTTCTTCCATTCCGAATCATTTGGTGTTTGTTTAGGCGTGCGCGGATATTCAGCTATAAAATTCAAAAGGTTGGAGAAAATGGAAGGGATTAAAATTTATGACAACTTTCTCTGAGGAGTGGGTGTGTTTCTCCCCATATCTCTCTTTGAGCGAAGAAAAGAACTCAACAATTTATTTGTTTTAATTAACTAAATCATTTATTACTATAAGGCATCTCATAATTTTAATCAACCGTCAAGAATTAAACTCTGAGAGAACAGAAAAAGAGATAAATTTTGAATTTCTCATCCTCTGTCAAATTTTATTATCCATAAAGAGGGTGTAAAATGCATAAGGTTTATTAGACAGGAGACAAGGACCTTTGATTTCATAATAGTGTAATATCAATTTAATTGCAAAATTTTAATTCCTCGCATACAGATATAGAAAGTACTGTGGTCTCCCAAATATTCGATCATAAGTTCTTATTTCTACTACCAATAGCTTAAAATAATATCATTACAATTAAATGAAATTTTACCAGCTGTTAATAACATATTCAAATTTAATATTTTCAATCAGTAATTATTTTTTATTTTAAAATAAAAAATATACATACTATATTTAACAGAACACAATTTAAAAAAATTTTATGACAGGATTTACTATCCGTATCGTATTTCGAGTTCTAATTAACTTATAAATCTTAATTTTATATTAAAATAATAAAAAATCTATGCACTATAGAATAAATTAATTATATTATAAATTTAACATCATTAACTGTTTTAAAAGATAATTCAATATAGAAAACAATAAATATACAATTTTTAATTTCATTTTAATCAAAAAAAATTATCGAAAATATTAAAATTTCCACAAAATATTAATTTATTCTATAGGTAATAAACGTACATTCGAACATGGAAAATTTCAACCTGTAGATAGAATATTTTGTTTAATCTTTCGGATAGTGGTGAAAATTACAGTTTTGAGAAAAACCCTCTAAAGTTAAAATAATGAAAAAGTGACATATATAATAAGCTTAATTTCCTTAATATCCTCTAGATACATAAGAAGTACCTTCATTTAATACAAGCTTTCTTTATTTTTTTTCTTTATTTTTTTTAGCCTGTCTGAAAGAAGAAAGTTGTCACGTTTAAAAGTTGTAAAGTTTGAGGATCCACTCGTTTTTCAGCAAACTTTACACGGGTTAAACCAGATTTCGAGAATACAAACAAGCTCCGGATATGACATATATCTATAGGTTGTTTCGCCTATAACTCATGATCGACTGCGAATTTTTAAAAGCAATTTTTTTATATGTTTGGAAACAAATGAAAAAATATAATGTTATAAAAAAAATCGATTTTTTTTAAACTTTTCAAACCTCTGACATCCCTTAAAGTTTTGAAGAATGTCAAAACTGTAAACCTCCCTAGCTCTACAGTCATTTTAGGATTTGTATTTTAACCCGCTAAAACGCTCGCCGTGTCTCTGAGGCCCGAGTGTTATAAAACATTTCACATAAAATCACCCATTAGAAATAAATTGCTTAAATTTTCAGTAACTGTCTTATAGGTCTTCTAGACACCAATAACCTGCATTTGCACAATTTTTAAAGAATATTTTTCTCAGCAAGAGATAATTTTAATGTATCCGGGATCCAGAGACCCAGCGCATGCGCATAAGCTTTTTCCTTTTAATTTAGAATTTGTGGTCGGAGGAGAGATGCCATGAAACATACATCGTTATATGATTAAAATGATGAAATATAAAAATGTATTTAAGTTTTTAACTCCTGTGTATCTTGTGTGGGGTTTCGGAATGCTAATAAACACGATCTACAGTCCAAAATACTTTTAAAAATTAATATTTCAAGTAATCCGAAATATATATTAAGTTTTGAATAAAGTATATTTGGCAATAAAAATTTTCTGTTTGATATCTAAAGCAATTTTGTTCGTATTTTGTTCCAAAAAGTTCCACCGGGCCACCGATGTCCGACGCGGGTTAAGAATTGCCCAAATTTTACCTTCTCGTATACAAATACAGAAAGTACTGTGATCTTCTAAATATTCGATCTCGAGATTTTGAAGAATGTCAAGGTTGTAAACTTTCCGGGCTCCAGATGCTTTTTCGATTTAGGTCTGTGTGAGCACTCTGAAACATAAGCTACTTAGGGGAAATCTTAGTACGGTTTTTTGCATCCATTTTGTCGATCTCTGTCAACTTTTAAACCAAAGCCACCAATCAGATGTATTTTCATCTTTTTCTCATTCTTGTAATTTTGATGCACTTTTAATAAGAAATTATGCTTTATAAATGCTTTGGGACCTTTTGCACAGCCAACACAAATTGATAATCACCAAACTCCTATAGGATTCGTACACATTCTCCGAAATAAAAACCCTTTAAAACTGAAATTTATGATACAAAAGTAAAAACAAATATTCTTACTCACATTTCTAATTTTTCATCTAGTATCGAAGATTATGACATTTCTATTATACGCATACATATACCTTATATTGCCTAAAATGACTGGACACTTTCAGTGTTAGACGTTTATCAAATATCTATAAATTTCTTGACGAATTGACTTCAAACTTAAGGGGTGAAAAGAGCATGTTACAAGTCATATATTTGAAAGAAACAAATCTTAGACTATATTACTTAGATTTATAAATTGTTCTTTTTAGATTATTAGAATATTAGATTTATAGATTATTTCTAAAATTTATTATTCTTAGATTATATTAGTAAATCTTAGGTATATTACTTGGGAACACCCTGTAAAACAAAGTATTTGAAACACGTTTTAATTATAGAAGCTTATTTTCAGTTGTCTGTATTGATTACTGTTATATTTTGATAATTCCACATGTGTGTATGCATATATAAAGGTTTAAAAATAACTGGAAAATATTTCACAATTTTTTGTTTTTAACATGCAAGATTTTCATCTAATGTAATCCAATGTTTAGAACATTTGACAAACTATAGTAGAGACAACATCTTACAACCAGAATATTAAAATATTAAATATTAGATGTGTGAGTAATTTTACTAAATAATAAACTGCGCATGTGCGATTGATTTAATATTTATATTTTCATTATTTGGTAATCTTATATAAAAAGCAATCTTACTAGCTTAATGCATATTTTTAGCATTAATGTAGTTTTTCTTTTTAGACTATCAGAAAAATAACAGATGTTCAAATAAATCCTGATATGTTTGACATTGTTAAAGATTTTCAATTCCTTTTATAATTTGCCCTATATATTAATAGAATAATGAAATGTTACATTGATTGCGCATGAGTAGTTAAGTTCATTTAATAAAAATGCTCGTCTGTCCTCCAGTATTTAATATTTTTATATTCTGGTTTCAAGCTGTTTTCTTTATTGTAGTTTGTCAAATTTCCTGAAACTAACACTGCATCGGGTTAAAAACCTTATATATTATAAACAAAACACTTGATAAAACAAAGTTTATGCATTTAAAATAAACTTTTACATATCTATAATATATATATATATATATATATATATACACAAGTCTCTTAAATTCATTGATATATATATGCAATTCTCTCAAATTAGCACAAATATTGAAAAACCTCTTAATCCTATGCTAGAGCTTATACAAGATGTGTCCAGCATTATATTTCCCACGGAGACTCTAAAATTTTACTGTTTCTCTATTTGTTTATGACTTTTTACTTGCCTTCAGGATAATATCATCTCTGATTTATACCATGTCCAATATAATCTGTACATTTGCAAGTTTTATGATAATTCGTCAAGAAGTTTTCTAGCTATTTGACAAAACGTCTGAAATCTGAAATCTAAAATTTTTAGAAATAAAGGGTATCTGGGAGTATGTCGGGTTTTGAAAATAAATTTAAGTTTTAAGGTCAGTTTTAACTAAAATTGCAACACACTCATAAACGTTGGAGTGATATGTTATGAGGTTACCCATTTAAACGTTTTCTAGGGAGGACTAACACATAAGAGCTGGAGACTCCATAGCTAAAGTGTGTAACTCTTTACTTCCCAAACTGGTGGCCATTATTTTGAAAAGACATGAATTGCAGTCGAACATGGAGGATTATCAATAAAAAAGATTTAACATAACTTCTCAGTTTTCTTTCCATCTGCTGTCGTTAAACCCGCCCCTGCACACACACGTGTGTGTGTGTGTGTATGGGTGCAGTATATATACCATTTACTATTTACTGACTGGTGATGACCAAACAGTAGGACGTTTTGGAAATTGATTCGAATTCTACACCAGAATGATTTTTTGTGAGCACTGCTATTAATGTTTGTTATACGGTGACTAATTAAATGATCATAATACACTTACAGCACTTATGAGAAATGATATTAACACTAAGATATGAACCAACGTTCTCTGAGGTAAACGAACCTCCTAACTATTCACCCATCTGACTGCTAGCATGAAGGTTTGTAGCCTTAAACAGTGAGTACTTGCCCAATTCACTTTAGAGTTACAAAGTAGTGCTACTAAACATTGTTAATGATGTCACACCAGAAGTACGTAACAGAGTTACTGTTGGCAATAAATGTTTCTTTGGAATACACAAAAATTTAAAATCTAGTCTGGTTATCAGGAAAACTAAACTATTATACTCAATAAAACTTTGATAGGGCCCATAGTTACTCATGCTTCTGAAACGTGAGCTATGACCTAAAGTAATAAAAAAAAATCAGTAGTCTTCGAAAGATAGATACTGCGAAGAATTTCGGGAGGCATAAAAAGTAATGATACACGGAGAAGAAGAAAAAATTTGGAAATGTGTATATTATACAAAGAACCAGACATAATAAAATTGATTTCCACTCAAGGACTGAAATGTACAGGACATTTGATCGGAATGGGAGAGGACCAAGCCACCAAAAATATCTTCAACGCTAAACCAACTGGAGCCCAAAAAAGGGGAATACTATGATTCTGGTGGATAGAGGGATTTCTGAAGGTCCTCAGAGTCAAAAACTGGAGA
Source organism: Pardosa pseudoannulata (assembly GCA_032207245.1). NCBI lineage: Eukaryota > Metazoa > Arthropoda > Arachnida > Araneae > Lycosidae > Pardosa > Pardosa pseudoannulata. Next base: position 2,062,321 of record CM063498.1, read on the forward strand.
AGTCTGTCCTCGGAGGGCTGCAGTCACCATGGGCTGATGCACCACTGAAGAAGAAGAAGAAAGTAGTGCTGTAAACCAAAGCAAACTTAACCATTTCGAAAACAGAGTGGTATAGTATATATAGTATTAGGAAGGAAAATTCGTGGCACTTCTATAAAATGCACTGCACATTTTTAATAATGTTCAGAGCTTGCTTGTTAAGCATTCACATACACAACGACAAAGATTTTGTTGACAGGATCATATAGCAGCTAACGTTACCCCCCCCCCAAGAACAATCACAGACAACCAATTTAGAAGCAGGAAACCTCCATGCTTGATCTGCCTCCTCCAAAAGTATCGTTTGGGATCTTCCGAGATCACGAACTTATTTGACGAGCCGAAGCCATCCTTAATGACGGCGGATCTTTGGCGGGTTTGAGTCTTAATCACACACTTCGGTTTTGAGACGGAAGCCTTTGTTGACTAAGCTACCGCGTCTAGGAAAACGTGATATTGAAAAGGGATCCAAATTTCTTTACTTTCAAATTTAAAAAAAATAATCATAAATATTTATAAAAATAAAAAAGTTATTACCACTCGACAAGTTTTGAAACAACTGAAAAAAGAGCTTTTAGAAATTATTTTCGTTATCATTACAGTACCGTGTTCAAAAATGATTCCTCTTTTGTTATGAAATGGCCCTTTATTATTGGATGGAAAGAATAAACATAGCCTCTTCCGGATCAGTTTACAGAATTTTTCTATTCGAGATTTATCTAAGAGATAAGACTTGTTTATCTAAGTCAAGTATTAAGCCCTTGAATGTAGCTATGAGTCATAATCATTTGAAAAGGAAAAACTTGAATTTGACGAATGGAGCGAGTGGTGATTCATCGCACAAGAATTCTGTCCTCAAAGGATAGACAACTGATAACGAGAGGAAGAAACTGAAAAGCACAACATGTCAACAAAAATTAATCACAAAGATGCGCCTTCTGTTGTATTATCACTTTAATCTAAGCAATACAAATATTTTTATCTTTACATTTTTTTTTGTATTTGCCTCTTTGCTCATAGTATTTTTAAATACTGTTTAAAGAAACGTAAAATATGAAATTTACCATCTAAATGCAGAGTCAGACTTATCCAATGTAATATCATCATGAATTTGGAGATACAAACTTTACAAGAATGCCACTTATAGTGTAGAGGCACTTTTACTTTCACTTAATAAATAAATAAACAAAACAAACAAAAGACAATAATTTTTTACCAACAGACGGGGAGAGGACATTTTTTAAACAATATCTAATAATTTATTATGAATTTTATTGGATTTTTTTCAATTTTTGTCATTTTTAAAAGCAATATTTTATTTACTTAAATTTCTCGCAAAACTAAATAAAAAGTTCAAAGTCATAAATTGAAATTTATATTTACCAGTTTAATTTCATGAATTAAATTAAAACAAAAATATGTCGCTAACAGTGCAATAAAGAAAATGAAGGGGAAAGTAATTCCTAAGAAAAGAAAAAAAAAGAATATTGCAGCAGACGCACGAAAACACGGTAAACGGAATAATTCAAGGCATCCCCTATATAATAATAGCCTAAGGTGTCTGTCGGCAAATTTTTGAAGCGGTTGTACCTGGAATGGATTCCTCGGCTAAGGGCAGGCGATTAAATTTATCAATTTATTCACGTAATAAATAGGTAAAAATAACATTTTTTTTCTAGCATTATGACGTCATTCCTTTAACCATCTCATATAATCATTTCTTGTTTTAAATTATTTAAATATCGCGTGCATTATTTTCATACGTTTTATCACTGAACTTACATATTAAGCAAATAATTTTCTTTTATATTTGACTTAAATAATAGATTAAGTATATAAGTGATAATTTTAAATTCAATCATCGATTATTTTTTGTTGTAATGAAAATTTTATCATCGGTATTAACAATAAATTCTTTTCATATAAGTCGAGGACTACTAAATATCTAACTTTTAATTTATATATATTTGGAAATTAAGAAGTTTGTTTGTTTGTTATACATAACCACATGGTTTGACTAAATGAATTCCATGTGATTCTAAACTGCATTACAGGATCGGGAGACTCTAGAGGAGTATGACGATAAATAAACTATTGAGAGTGAACCAGATAATTCTCAGCCAAAAAACAAACCATTTTATTACCTGCCTCATTGGGTACTTAACAGTTCTGGAAATTTAAAAAATTTTGCTGATACCGTCATATGACGGACTATATGCTAGTTATTAATAATAATGAACATTCTTGAATTCAAAATTGAGTTTGGCAATAAACTGTTTTAAAAGCATTGTTCCAACTGCATCTGAATGCGTCGATATCCTTGAGTTGTATTGTAGACCGAGAGCGTTTATAACTGCTATACTGAGATTTTTTATTATATCGAGTGCTGATTGCCATTAAAAGGTGAGGTATATAACACTACGTTATAACAGCCCTTCATATAATTTCGAACTTCTAATAGTTTTTCAGCTATTCGAGATCCATATGTACGTACTGACGTACATATGGATCAAAATCACTTCAGAAAATGCACAAAATGGATATTTAAAGTTTCAAAATTGTTCGTTCATCTTGTCATGCAAATGAAACACAGATACTTGTGTAAATCGTTGCATGAATTCGTGCATGACCCAAATTGTTATTTTCATTTATGTATCAATGATAAATTTTTTTCAATGAAATAAAAATGAATCAACAAAGTAAACCCTATTTAAAAAAACATTGTTAATTGAAGACTAAAATAAAGGGATATTCTATCACTACCATCCCTCGGACACTTTAGATAGAAAGTTTTCTCCTTAAGTATTCAAAAGGGCTTGACTTCCTTAACCAGCTCATAAGTTGTCTTTTAGTCTCCTTAGATGTTTTTAAAAACTTTCCCTACACTCTTCTTGTCAAACATTTCTTTGCTTTTGACACTTATTTTAAATAATAAATATAAGAAGTTTTCATACTCAGCAACAAACTGAGAATTTCTGTCCAGACCAAAGCAGGAAAATGGCTGACACCATTATTTATAAACTAGAAAAGTATTTCCTCTGTCGAAATAAACAAATAAATAATCCAGTGCCAATAGATGGAAGATATATTAAAGCCTGAATCGCTTCTCTGAACTTAGATTTAAAATAGGGATGAATATCTTAAATGTTATTATGACATCGGAGAATATTAAATAAACTAGCATATAACCCGTTATAGGACGGGATCAATAAAATTTTTGATTTTCCATAATTATAATATACTCTATGAGGCAAGTAAAAAAATGGTTTGTTTTTTGGCTGAGTATTATTTGGTTTCATTTAGTCAAATTGTGTGGTTATGTATAAAAAATCAAACACATTGTAATAACACCCTTGTTCTGGGGCGCTATACTTGCGTGGGACCTGCCCGCCTACTGTACTGGGCAGGTGTGTTCGACAGTAGTCACAGGGATGCATGTACTTAAAATATTATTTCTCCGGAAACTTGGACAGACAAAACAAAGATTTATTTACACAACATTAAAAAAAATCAATTAAAGAAAATCACATATCATCGTGAGTCTCAGAGCCAGTCCTAGCTAGATATTTTGAATGACCGAGCGTTCTCTTTCTTCTCACATCAGCGCAGAGAGTCTCTGAACTTAGATTTAAAATAGGGATGAATATCTTAAATGTTATTATGACATCGGAGAATATTAAATAAACTAGCATATAACCCGTTATAGGACGGGATCAATAAAATTTTTGATTTTCCATAATTATAATATACTCTATGAGGCAAGTAAAAAAATGGTTTGTTTTTTGGCTGAGTATTATTTGGTACAAGCTCAATAATTTTTTTATCTTCATACTCCTCTAAAGTCTCCTGATACTATGAATGCAATTTAGAATTGCATTGAATTCATTTAGTCAAATTGTGTGGTTATGTATAAAAAACAAACACACAAACTTCTTAATTTTCAAAGATATATAACTTAAACGCTAGATATTTATTAGTCCGTGAAATAGACTCCTAGACTTCTATGAACAGAATTTGTTGTTAATAGCGGTGAAAAAATTTTCATTGCAACGAAAAATAATCGATGATTCAATTTAAAATTATCACATATGTACCTAATCTATTATTTAAGCCAAATATAAAAGAAAATTATTATCTAAGTTCAAAGATAAAAGGTATGAAAATAATGCAGGCGATATTTAAATAATGAATAAGAAATGATTAAATGAGTGTACCGAGGTACTTTCTCACGGTGAGTTGCACGTGCATGCATAGCCGTGGGAGGATTTTCCTTGACGAATTTAAGACCCCAATTATTTACGTCAAGTTTAGGGACCCCTGCAGAGAGGATACTTCACGGAATGGCAGCATAACGGTCAAGCTCGCACAGAACTGTAAGCGTGAATTATGGGAGCAGGGGCTAAAATGTAATGTCAGCTTGAACAAAAAGGGGGCTACTTTAATGAGCCCACCTGCACTCCCGAAGGGCATTTGATGTGGGAAAATTTTCCCGAAGGAAGGGATTGGATAACAAGAAAAGAAGGGGCGTTGGGACCTAGGTGAAGTTTTTGGAAACGGAGTGAGAGCTGAAGGCTGAGAGCTGAGAGTTAGAAGTGGAACAAGAATCCACTAGCACGAGCTCGTCCCGTGCGCCCGGACTGACACCGCCCCGCTCAACATCACCAACTCGTCCCGTATGCCCGTGAGAAAAGCCCCTGCCTGCTCCCCTGCGACTTCAATGGAGGTAATTTATAAATAATATTTACAGTCCTTTGACTTAGGCCTCTGTTAATAATAATAATTCCTTATAAAGTGATGTGGGATAATTAGGCTGTAAATAGAAAAGATAAATGATTGATTATGTTAACCAAGTATTTTTGTAAATAAATTTATAGAATAAATGTCTGAATCTATATAAGGTATTATATTCATTCTGTGTTTCCCCCTTGTAACGAACACTGGTGTATAGGTTGTATGTACATTACAACAATGAGATTGAATGACGTCAGTGCTAGAAGAAAGGTTATTTTTATATATTTATGTGATAAACTGATAAATTGAATCGCCTGCTCTTAACCGGGAAAAATAGGGGTCGAAATAATGACATTTAAAGCTCAAAAAGGGGAAAAAGGGGGTGGATTTCGACCGTTTAAAAAACGACAGTAGTTTTCGAGGTGATGTGAAGCATATTTATGCCAATTTATTTTAGAATCGGATCGATAGTGTAGGAGAAAATAAACGTTACTCGCTTTGAATTTTGCTAACCGTAACTCATCAAGAATCCAATATGGATGTCTCTATCCATTCCAGGTGCAACCGCTTCAGAAATTCGAGGACAGAGAGGCAGATAACTTAGACTATTATTATATAGGGGATAATAGATCGCCAACTTTGGATAGACATTTTGTCTTCCTTAGAGGTTAGCTGTAGTTTTAAATATCCCATTATGGTCTTTATAAAATAGAAAATTGAGATAAGGTATTTATTTACTATTGTTACGAGCTTTAATCGACGGTTTGGTAATTGAATGGACTTATACCACACGATAAAAAACAAACACGAATTTATTAACAGAACAACAATGAGTACACAGTTCAAAATGTCTCAGTTTAAGAACAGTTAGAACCTTCCTTAGCAATCCAGTGCACAGAACACATAAAAGCACTGTTACACAGCTAGCACTAAAAACACTAAAGCATGGCTAGGCAGAATACAACTCCGCTAGCTAGAATCTGTGTACCGCTAGTCAACCGCACTTGGCAAGATCAAGGTGAAAACTGACTGACGTCACAATCTGAGCGTCTATTTAAAAGCTTGCAGAAATTTTGTGAAAAAGTTCCAGAGTTAGAAGGTTCCAAAAACTTCCGGTACACTGAATGTGTCCCCAAAACGGTCTCCAAGTCACCAATTATATCACCAAAAACGTCGACAAGTTGTTCACTAAAAATAGAGCTGCCCCAAACCTCCAGCTAGCCAAAATACCCACACTGAAAGTTTGTAAAAAAAAGTTCATATTTTTTAACTTAGTTTACATTTCTATCAAGGGATATTTATCATCGTTATAGAAAAGGCCAACTAATAATAATATTTCGATTATTTCAATTATATCATCTAAAATTGTACCAAATTCGTCTCCAAATCGCCAAATTAGATGCCAAAAATAGAGTTGCCAAAAACTTCGTCAGCTGGCTAATATGCGCATATTGTAAGTTTGTAACATTATCATATGTAAGCACAATACTGAAAAGGAAAGTCTTATAATGCATATATCTATTCTTCCTAATTTCTGTTTACTTACCTACCGATGAAATAGATTCGTCTGAGAGGTTTGAAAAATCATAATATCAGTTCAGATAATCACAAAATTTTAAATAATATCATAAACTTCAAAATCTAGAGGATTCTGTATAGTGAGGGTTCTCAAAATGTGTTCCTGCTGAATACTAAGTTGAAATGTTTAATCCCCATCTACTGTGTCAGTGATTCCATGGAGCAATACTTCCTTTAAGGAGCAACACGAAAATTTAAAGAAACAATTATGATTCAAATATACATTTGTCCTAAACCGAAAACCTCTTTGATTTCCTTTGGAAGAGTGTGAAAAACTTACAGTTCTGACATCGGACTGTTCAATATCATCATTTTATAAAACAGTGACAGTATTTGAATTCTGGTGGTGTTCGAAAAAAAAAGAGTATCCATCATTATTCGAAAAGACTATCTATATTTGTGAAATTGGCTTTTCTACATATGCCTTATCGAAAACTAAATACTGGAATATGTTAAATTTCAGAGCATGAAATGAGAATAAAATTTTCTTCAGGCCAACCAAACTTAATTGACATGTATAACAGTCAAAAATAAGACATTAAAACTTCTCCTCAATGCATCATTTCATTAAAAAAAAATCTTGCTTTCCCTTTACCTTTCTAAGTATTATCTACAATTTTATTCAGCTTCATAATGTTTAATTATGTTGTCATTATGCTTATGTTTGATCAGTGAAAAACGGTAGTCCCTTAGTTTTTCCTTAAGGGGTCTCTTTGTTATTGCTTTTCGATATGCCAGAACTTTTTTTATTTCACACTAAAATGTCTTAGAAGTCGGTTATACATCTCATTAATAAAATAATCTTAAATACTTACAAAAATAAAAAAATATATATTTTTTTAAATATGTATTCATAACGTAATTTTTTTGGTTCATTAAAGTTGTTTTCACTTGTTCACTTGTGCGCATGATTATCAGAAATATTTTGCCCACAAATGTTAAATATAAAGTTTTTAATGAAGAACATACCTTTAAAATTGAATCTAACTAAAAAAAACTATAAGGACATTTTATATTTTTAAAATTATATTTTTAAAATTTTACCCCTTCTAGGGGGTCATTTTTCCACGCACTTACCTCTCTAAAACAAAACATAGGACTATCGTGGCAATAATTTTAGTTCAGTTACAAGAAAATATCATTATATTGAAATGTTGAAAATTTTGTGCAAAAATATGGAATAGGTTTGGAGAAATTTTGGGCGCAACTTTAAAATTTTTTATTCAACTTAAAAATCAACTTAAAGTAATAAGTAAACAACTACCAAGCACTACTAGAGTGTCTTATATTTTTATTCATAACTTTTAAACTAAGCAGAATTTTTTATACCATTTTTTATACGTAGAGCATCTCAATCTATAACATATATATATATATATATATATATATATATATATATATATATATATATATATATATATATATATATTTGAGAAATTGAAAATTTTGAAAGTTTAAGGAGTTTTGAGCTCCCTTAAGTAATATTTATTCAAGCGTACGTGGTAAGAAAAGAATTCTGTGGGATATAAAGTTGGAGACCAGTGTAACTCTAAAGTAGTCCACTGTAGTACACCAGTTTACAGCATTGCCATTTTCTTTCACTAAGAAGTAAATATATTTTTATCTGTCAAATATCTATTTGAGCAATAAAAAATACTAAATTGTGACATTGAAATTGTGATTTCATTCGTTAAACTTTATTTATAATTCTGTTCTATCCTTCTACTCTGTATCTTCGGAAGCAAGTTTAAAATCGCAGTACTTGTTCTTCGAATACTTCCGTTTTCCCTTACTAGGCTATTAATCAGTCACACATAATTGAGAAGAGTTTTCATTCGCTGCTTTGTTTGCAAGCATGATTGATATTTTCTGTTTGAATGATCGTATTGTTCGATACAAAAGGTGAAATATGTTTCATTTCGCACTCAGTAGTATACCATTATTTTCACACCTTCTCGACGGCAAGATGAACTTAGAGAAATTCTTCAGAAAACGGAGGAACAGGTTTATAAAGGTATGAGATATGATAACTGTCAGTAAAGAATTTTTAAAGTTTGTTTGCTTTGAATATTTATTGTTAAGAACCGAGTTAACAATTATCTCATTCTTATGTAACTCAACCTGTTTTTTCTCACAATAATCCCCTTTATAAGGATAGCCTAAGTTATCTGTCCGTCTGTCTTCGAATTTATGAATCGGTTGTACCTGGAATAGATAGAGGCATTCATATTGGATTCTTGATGAGTTAGGGTTAGCAACGTTCGAAATACACTCTTTTTCTAGCATTTAATGCCATTATTTGAAGCCCTATTTTCCCCAGTCAAAAGCAGGCGGTTAAATTTATCAATTTCTCACATAATAAATAGGTAAAACTAACATTTTTTCTAACATTATGACGTCATTCCTTTAACCATCTCATTTAATCATTTCTTATTTTAAATTGCTTAAATATTGTCTAAATTATTTTTATACGTTTTATCACTGAACTTAGATATGAAGTAAATAATTTTCTTTTATATTTGGCTTAAATAATAGATTAGATACATGTGTGTTAATTTTAAATTGAATCATCGATTATTTTTTGTTGCAATGAAACTTTTATCACTGGTATTAACAACAAATTCTATCTACCTCAAGGGTGTAGTGGAAATGATAGTTTCATTCCTTTACTTCCATTAATTACTGTGGAAAAAAATTGCGAAGAACTAAACGTTATTTTCGACGTAGCTAAGAAATCTTTGAATTATCTTTCTAAATTAATTCTACGTTATTCAAAATTGCGTGCACAGTATCGGGAGGCTTTAGAGGAGTAGGAAGTTAAACAAATTATTGAGCTCATGTACCAGATAATTTTCAGCCAAAAAACAAACCATTTTTTACCTGCTTCATAGGGTATTTTAGTATTCTAAAAAATTAAAACTTTTACTGATCCCGTCATATGGCGGGCTATATGCTTGTTTATAATAAAAGTATATAATTTGTAGTTAGTTTCACTCATGTCCCATATCAAATAAATGCATATATATAATTATAAAATATAAACCCAGATCCTTCTATTTCGCAAAAACTTTTTACATCTAATTAGGCTTAATTATTTCTTAAATTTACATTTTCATATTCATCTTTTTTTGCTGACAAATTTTTATCAGAATCTAAACTAAAACTGTTAAAATCTGTTTGATTTCTCAGTGGTTCAACAGATGAATTTGAACATTAAAAAAAAACATATTCTTTAATTTTAATATTTTTAAATCAGAGAATTGTCTAACTGTTCTCATTTGTTCCACTGAGCCTTGGCGTTTGACTAATTCAATATATTTCTAAATAAATCCATTCTAGCAAAATTTCTTTTTATGATATAGAAAGTTTTAAAGAGCTTTCTAAAACTTTAAAAATTTAGCCCCTTGACATACAAGTAAAACGGAATCTGGTGTGTTCGAAAAATACTATTGAGTTCCAACTCATCTGAGCAATTTTGTGCAAGTTAAGAAAGAGAACTTTACATTTTGAAATTGTCGTGGCTATGGAGCATTTAATGAGGTTTATATAGGAGGTTAATGTGCAATAATTAAGTAGCAGTATAAAATAATGATTTAATATAATGCTGCACGATGTCTGTCGGAATCAGCTATTGGTGTCTCTAACCAGGCCTTATCTTCAACACAGTTCTTTTATTAAATTGGATCTTTATGATACGTTTTACAGAACAACGACTTTAACTTTTCGAGACCTTTTTCCACCAAGAAGTATGCCCTTTCAAAATCTTTTTTTGCACGTGAGATGACTGACGTTTTCCACGCATCATTCATCAAGGGGTTAACATAGGATCACTAATAAAAATTTATGCAGCTCTCTTTAGTCCAGAATTCCAAAAGCCCCTGTAGTTTTATATGTATCTCACATGATTGAGGAATACCAATATAAATATATTACTTTTATTTTTGGAAATAAGGAAATCTTGAAAAACTGTTATTTAGAAATTCCAGGCATCTGGCAACTAAGCCTTTAGCCTTCTCGCTTCCCAATAGTCTTGAATAAGAGAAGTAAAATTATACACTGCAGTGAATGTGTCTAAATGTTCGTAGGTTGTTCAGAATTACATAAACCACAATTCGGAGAGTCATTAAGTCCAATCCTAAACAAAGGAGGTCTAAGGCAGAAGACGAAGCGTTGCAGCAGCAAAGACACGAGGATAGTGGAAACCAGGACTTATCTTCAACACAGTTTACCAGTTGTAGCTAGTATCTTTTATTAACCCGCCGAGTAGAACACATCGAGGAAAAAAATCTCCAAAAATTATGCTAAAGGTTTACTGTGTCAGTGGCCAAAGCGTTCTATGATTTTTTCCTCCACCCTTTGTAGACTAGAATAGAACATGGGAAACCCACCCTTGTTATTGTCATTTTACTTCCAGTTATATATAGATATATAAATAGATATTATATATTGTTAATTTTTAATACCCATAAAGCTCGTCAAGTCTGGAAAAGTATCCTATAAGAAAAATTGGATTCTAAAAGTATAAATAAAAATATTCTTTCAGTGAGTTATTTATATTTTTTACGAAATTCACCCAAGATATTTAAGTGGTTCTATTAGAGATGCATCTGTTACCGCAAACGAAATACTGCGAAATAGAGATTTACAAAGCCATGAAAAGCTATCAGTGTTTTTGTGCATCAGGGTGTAGGGGTGCATCCCTCAAGAAATGTCAGTGAGAGAGGGGTGCAGTTCCTAAACAATCGACCTGACCTTCCTACCTCAAAATTCCATTGGGGAAAGCACTGGAAAAATGTACATTACATCCATTTTCGGAGGTCGAATATTGTACGTTTTGAAGTCATCATCGGTTTAGCGGAATTGTAGGTGCGAATCGCTTAGAGGGTTAAATTGGATCTTTATAATACGTTTTTCAGAACAATGACTCGAGACAACTTTTTGAGACCTTTTTCCACCAAGAAGTATACCCTTTCACTGCCTACATCCCCACAGTCTTGAAAAATAATTTTGGTGTCACTCTAACGAAACAGTATTAAAATTTAAGTAGTTTATATATTCTATAATTTCCCTTTAGTTTAACTGGCACCTTAATTTTTCATGATTTTATTAGATTTCCCAGCCTACACGTACAAATTAGTGAATCAATTTTTTCATCTGTATATCAGCGCTCATGTCTCCAAAGTTTAGGTTAAAACGGGATTTAATTGTTATACCTTTGAGTCTTTATAAACACCAGTTGATAACGGGTTCTATAATTTACTAATCGGCTTGAAAAATTATTCACTAATTCCCTGGAAAATTGACAACAAAAACTTTCTAAGAACTGTACGCGATTTTTAAGATAATAATGCATTTTCGAGAAATTAGCAAATATCTTTTTAAATAATTCATTTTCAGTATAAATAACTGATGCAATAAAATGGATTTCCTCACAAGGAATCATTTTCGTGCGATTTAGTTTTCTGTAAGTATTTTTTTTATTAATAATTCTCTATATAATAATAGCCTAAGTTATCTATTTGTCTGTCATCAAATTTATGAAGAGGTTGGACCTGGAGAAGATGGAGGCATCCATATTTGATTTTTGATGAGTTAGGGTTAGCAAAATTCAAAGCGAGTAAAGTTTATCTTCTTCTAAACTATCGATCCGATTCTAAAATTAATTGGTATAAATATGCTTCCTATCACAGCGAAAAATACTGTCGTCTTTAAAATGTTCGAAATCCACCCCTTTCCTCCTTTTCGAACGTTAAATGCCATTATTTCGAGCCCTTTTTTCCCTGGTTACAAGCAAGCAATTAAATTTATCAATTTATCACATAAGTAGATGAAAATAACATTTTTTCTAGCATTATGACTTTATTCCTTTAACCATCTCATTTAATCATTTCTTATTTTAAATTATTTAAATGTTGTCTGCATTATTGTCATATGTTTTATCGCTGAAATTAGATTTTAAATAAATAATTTTCTTTTATATTTGGCTTCAATAATAGATTAGCTACATATGTGATAATTTTAAATTGAATCATCGATTATTTTTTGTTGCAATGAAAATTTTATCACCGGTATTAACAGAAAATTATTTTCATAAAAGTCTAGGAGTTTATTTCACGGAGTGATAAATATCTAGCGTTTAAGTTATATACATCTTTGGAAATTAAGAAGTGTGTTTATTTGTGTGTTTGTTTTTTATGCATAACCACACGGTTTGCAATCGATTAGCTCAATTTTGGACATTATTCATACATACAGCCAAATAATCACTGTCAATATTAAAACCTCTGCTATCCATCCTTTCAAGTAATATGAAAAGATAAATTAAAGTTGGCAACTAACGTACGGTCAGTAAAGATAAAAATAATTATTTATCGTGTACCAGATAATTCTCAACCAAAAAACACATACTTTTTTTTACCTGCCTCACAGAGTACTTTAAAATTCTGGAAAATTAAAAAATTTACAGTTCCCGTTATATGACGGGCTATATGCTATTATTTATTAATTGTAAATATTAAATTTGAAAATGCTATTAAAAGCTGATAATTCTTTTAAAATTAAAATAATATTGTATTAAGTTATTGGTAATCGAAATAAGAACCCATTTGCACTGTTACGTAGCCCTCATTTATGAACACAGAAAGCTCTTCTTTTAACGAGAAAATGTCAAGGCTCGGTAAAGAAAATGTAAAGTTGACAAAGAAAGGTAATTGTTTATAACATATTTAGACGAAATGTGTAACCTTTAAGAAGTAGGTCCCTATTTCAGCCCTCGTGTAAGAAGAGAAAAAAAAAAAAGACTCTAACGGTCTGAACCGAAACCGAAGAAAAATAGAATTAATCCTCCAATGAAAAGAGGACAGTCCACAGAAACCCTATGTACAAAACTCTGAAGTTCTCATCCAACAATTTAACAAGAGAGCGTACTGACAGATATTTGTCGAGATTCGAATAAAGGTTAAATTCCACGGCAAATAATCGGGGGAGGATCTGTTCCTGAAATAGTTCCAGGCTGGTTTATAGCAGCGCTTTCTATCAAATTTCCACTCTCACCTCATTTCTCCTGGCAGACAATTACGCATTTCTTAAAAGTCTTCGTGATCCGCGCTGCACAAAGAAACCATAAATCCGCGACACTTAAACGTCTTCGTCTGTATCCTCATTAAGGGGCCTCGGATCGCAGCCACTCCATTCACGGAGGCACAAAAGCCAATTGCGGGCCATAAAACGATTTCGATCCCTCCCCTCCATTTTTAATACTCCAATTTTCGGTTGGAGGCAAAACGCGACCCGAAAAATGCGCTGCTACAAGGCTCGGAGGTGTAATTTATTCCGTTATGTATTGTGGAACGCTTGAATGGGGCTCGCGGGAACACTCCAGAATTTATCGCTCCCACCTCTGTTCCTCGGGGTTTCAATTCCGATTCTACATGTGTTATCCCCTCGGAAGGTGTGGAGGTGACACGCGTTCATAACAATACCTCCATTCTTTAGAAAGGTGTGGCAGGGCTAATGCGATGTCATTATGAATACCTCGGCTTTCGGAAATTCGAAAAACTGAATCCTGGATCAAATGTTCTTGTACTGACCGAATACATTATACATAGCATTGATAAGAAACACATAAACATCAGACAGAGGTGGGGGTGACTGCATGAAAATTAACACTAGAACCGCGATATGGGTCATTTTGAGCCGAAAACTTTGTGTCCATTTTTCTCAAAAAAAGAGTAACGAAACTGAAATAAATTTCTTGTCTTTTCCTCATTAAAATCTATAACCCATAAAAAGCTATAAAAATAGAATGTTGAAGAATCTGTATCTATGCGAAAAAGAATTCCATCCTAAACTTCCGAGTGCGGAAACAAACCTGTAGATATTTGCTCTAACTGTAAGTTATCGATATGTAGAAAATATACAAAATGTAAATTTAAAAAAAGTTACCCAAATGGCACCTGAACTGTGTAAGAAATTTTGACTGGTAAGAAACTGAATAATTCCATTAGAGTTGTCTATATATTTTTCCAACTATGTATACTTTTCTATATTGTGATACCTATTAATTTTTTATGAATTATTATAATAATTGAATGTCTAAAAATGGATTACAATCATTGCGTACCAATACAGTGTAATTTTTGAATAATAACACGGAGTCATATTTATTCATTTTCGTAGTTAGTTTGACCCAGACACTCCAGCCGTTCTAAGCTTAGTATGGAGCGCTACGGTCTACTTTTATGCAACACAAGGGATTATGAGATCATGGGCTTACTGCTTAAAGCAGATTCCAAACTTCTACGAACATCCATGCTACAAAGGGACTCGAACCCACGAACTCTGGAACCGATGATGAACGCCCTAACCAATCGGCCCTTCTTCGACCCTCGGTTTTAGTGTTAAAGACAAAAATATTTTTGTGAGTTTTTACACTTAAAATGGCGTTTTACATTACGATGAAAAAATATTTCTTCAGCAATATACTATTAAGAAAATTCAATAAATATCATCATTAAGGATTAAATCCTTAATTTTTTTGGGATATTATTTCAAAACGATATCAATAAAGAGACAAAATGTTTTGTTTCCGTATTTATTTTCCCAACTAGTCGAAGCCCCCCCCCCCATTTATCAATTTTGCAATACCAACTCAATTAAATTTAAATACAAGACCTATATATAAAAATTTTGTCACCACAGAGAAATATTTATCGAAAAATTATTTTTAATTTTTTTTTATTAAGTTAGGAGTAGGATACACTCGCTAAATCTTTGAGGCGGTCATTCTCATTAATATGTTTCTGTATTATTAATGCCACATTTACTTTAAATTATATATATATATATATATATATATATATATATATATATATATATATATATATATATATATATATATATATATGTGTGTGTGTGTGTGTATATATATGTTAAATATATATATATATATATATATATATATAAAGAGTTATAATATTATATATATATAAATATATATATATATATAATGTCAAGTTAAGAATAGGAACGAGAAAATTTTATATAGAGTTATATATATATATGTATAAATATATATACATATATATATATATATATATATATATATATATATATATATGTTTGCTTGCTTATTTTTTATACAAAACAAATTTTGTGCAGGCATTCTTTGATACCGCCAATGGTTCGCCATTGATGTGAAAGCCTTTTTTCTACTCTATATATCGTAATATCTCACTATAATGAATTTTGTTGTCACCAATCGCCGATAGATAGCAATAAGGCGATTTCATGCAGCAGGGTACATCTCAACTTATGACAATTCTGGCTTTAGTTTCAAACGGAAGGGCAGTTTATTGTTTGCCTATTGGCTGTTGTAAACATGAAAATGAATGGGAAGGGCATTATAGTAGTTAGTGACGTTGCAAGAAATTGCTCTATACTTGAGCACTCCAAAATGTCAATATAACTCCACAAATATAAATCTTATTTATTAAAATCTATTTATACTAATCAATAATATTTTATTTTATCTTAAATTTGCTTCATTTTTATCTAAATGTCTTTTTAATACAAGTTATCCAATTTTCAATATTTTTCATTTTTGGTATTTTAATTAATTTTTCCAAAATCGCTATTATTTGCTTAATATAATATGTATTCTTAATCTGTCTTCACATAAAAATGTTGATTTTTCCTTATTTTATTTCATTATCGTGTGTACTTAATTTTTATTTCTATTACGTCATTTCCTATTCATTTTAATGGCTCCCTTCAAACAGTTCAATTGATTTTAGTTAGGCTTAATTTAAATACTAATAAAATCTGTTCGATTCTGTATCTATCAATTCTTCGAAAACATTTGTGATCCAAGACAAGTATCCATAAATTTGGAAAATTTGTGAAAACTCATTTTGGTTAGTTTCATTTTTGTTAGACCATAACTAATAAAAAAAATCATAAAAAAACCCACAAAAAATGATAATTCTTTTAGTTTAAATGGGCATTTTTCTTCGCAGACGATTTATGCTCTGATAAATTATGGATGAAAAGAAGCCATGGAGTTTGTCGGAGGTTATTGCATCACAATTAAATTGCTTCAGAACAGCCTGCAGTATTTTCTAACTGGTAGTTTTTCTGGTGAATTCTTGTATTATACTTTAAAACTTTTATTTGTGTCCGCAAGTCATCTAGAGTGCATGAATACTCTAGAGTTTTAATAATGTACTGGTAAAATTAAGGATACAATGCTTATAAAATACAAATGTCTATTTGTAAGGTATCATATTTCATTTGTCTTTTGAAGTTTATTTTTATTTAAAGAGAAAGGCTTAACGCATATCTTTTGACTGATTATTTCACAGAAAAATTATTCGATTATTAGAGATTAAGAATAAGAATAAAATGCAGCCTCTTTATTTGAAAACTGAAATTAGTTATAAAAAAAATGATTATCTTCATTAGACTTTTGGCTATAGTTAATGAGATGGAAATATACAAAAAGAAATACCTTTTAGAAAGACAAAAGAAATATTTTAAAGAAAACAATTTTGAGCATAAGCATCACGACCATTTCTGCAAGTAGTATTTAATTGATAATGTTCAAACAATATTTCTATTTGGAATATCAGGACTACCTATCGAGACAACAAAATAGAAAAACTCATGCCTTTTTATATGAGAATAAGCATAAAGCATAATCAAAGGACCAGTATTTTAATCATCTGTGAGATTAAAAGGATTGAGTTCTTAAAAATTTAAATTTTTACTGATAAGTTTTAGTGAAAATAACATAAACCATGTAAGGCACTAAGATATGTTAGACAATGATTTCTGAGTAAAATACAAGACTGATAAAAAATTGAACTGCCCAATAGCATTCACAATATACCAGCCATTCGTTTTTATTTACGTTTAGAATGTAATAGAAACAAAACTGGGTATCGATTTTCACTTATGTTAAATGTTATCTATATAAAGCAATTATTTCGAATTATGGAATTTATTTCGTCATTTTATGGTATTAAACCCTCTGTAATTCAAAATGAATTATGTTTTAAAAAAGAATACGTAGTTTTATGATAAACACAAAAATAGACAATAATAAAAGTTCTGAAAGAGAAATAACCTGGAAAATTTTGAAGTTACTTATTCAATACTAAGTTTTTTAAACATCATAATACAATTTTTGAAATTTTAAAATGAAGATGTATGACAAAAACCTGATTTTAATCCAGTAAAATAATCATTTAATTCGGAGAATATCTTTTGATAATGAAGTGTACGCTTAGCTTTATTTCTTTCGGAATGGCAAATGTTTGGTTGATTCTGAGATTTTCGAGGTTTCTTGCATTCGTGGTCATCCTGATAAGCAGAGAACCAAGACTGATTATGAAGGGTGATAAAGCCAAAGGATTTTCATTAGACTCTTGGCTACAGGCAACAAAATGAACCTCTTAAAAATACAAGAAAAATATTTCTAAGAGATTTTCTGCCAATAAGTATCGGGAACACTTCCGCAAGTGGTAGTATTTAATGTATAATAGCTTAAACAATCATCCCGTGTGAAGAGTATTTATTCAGACAATGAAATGAAATAGTAAAAAAAAAATTAATTGCATCCGCATAATCCTCGAACATTATTAAGAGCTTTCCATCAACAGATTGACTCCCTTCCTACATAGAAAGCCTTCATTCTTCTTCGAAATATTACACAGCCGATACAATACCGTCACCCCCAGACAAAACACCCCCCAGGAGGGTGTCCATCGTCCATTGTCGGACAGGAAGGAAGCTGCAGACGATGTCCGCGAAACGTTTCGAACAAAAGAAGGAGCGAAACGGGGATTGGAAACAGCCGACTTCCGCAGAGGAGGGAGCTTTGTTCTCCCCCGGTTCTTTTCAGTTGCAAATTAGAAAGATGCCAGCACAAAGGGGAAGAGCAAGAAGCGGACGCCGTGATTTCGAGAAATGTCGAATTAAAATTGGACCAAAGAAAGACAGACTGGTGACGGGGAAGCATTCTTCAGTTTCAGTCATGCAAATCCGGAGGCTGAATTTCATCTTCTGCCATCACCTACGATAGTTATTAATTCTTCTTACAACCGAAGTGCCCGATGCTTACGAAGACGCAAAATTATCTTTAAGTAATTAAAGGAGTAATTAAGGAATTGGTTGTAAAGGACTGTAGAAGAACAGAGAAAAGCAGATCTGTATTTCGACAACCCAAATGGATAAGATGAACATCATAAAGAAGTAGAACTCTTCGGATATAATTGCCTCCTGTTGGTTTTCCATTTGCCTCTTCTCCTTTTACATGAGAAATATCAATCTTCGTCTTGCCATCCTAGGCACATGCGATCCCTTTTCTCTTGTAGGGAATGCTTTTCCCAAATACAAATCAAAATAAAATTCAAAGCAAAAGTCCTCCAAGAGAATCCCTTTCAAGTACTGCGTTTAACTGCACTGAAAAGCCAAATTTCAAGATGACTTTAAAAAAATCTCTAAACTGAGGATCAAAATAGTGAATTATTATACACATGTAAACACAGTCTGCCGAAACTGTTCGCTTCCAAGAAAGAGAGATTTAGAATCAAACTAATAATTGCATATTTAATTAATCGGTTTACTACAAAATACTCAGCAAAATAGATTTCTTTATTTTTTGCTTGAGCATAAACACTTATAATATGAAAATCAATTAAAAAATTGACTTGTTATATTTAAAATGGCAGTCTAACTTATATAGAAAAATTAGTTTAAGGTAGTTTTTTTTTCCTTACTTAACCCTTTGACTGCTGACAGACAGGGCCTCATTTCCGACCTGGCAAACAAGGAAAGCACCCTGGGCCCCAGTCCAAAAGCCCCCCACTCCACCCCGAAATTAACTGCCATTTCAAGTTATAAATATGATACGTATGCCGAAAATTCACTTTAAATTGTCGACAATTTCTTCTTTCAGTTTTTGACTTATTCAGTATCATTAGAGAGCTAGTTCACAAATGTAACTGCTGGCAAAAAATGTAGAACCCGCAGCTACATTCTATTTTAGGCTGGAAAATTCCTCGGGTAAGGACCTACAAAATTCTAATATGCGCTTTACCTTCCAGGATTTATTTTTGTAACTTTTTTTATAATTTTACTTCTTTTATAATTTTTCATTTTATTTTAAACTAATCTTATTTTACTAACTACATTGGTGAGTCAACTTTAAGGGCTCTGCGGTCCAAAACTGGAGCACGGGCCATAGTTTATCCATCACTACACTACATATAACAAACACCCCGTAGCCACCACCAATGTAGAGTGAGGGGGGGATGAATGAGTTTGCCCTGGGCCCCCATTTCTGTAAGTCGGGCCCTGCTGACAGGACAAAGGCGTCTTGCTAAAAGATTAAAAACTACTTCAGAGACTAAAAAGACTTAACCTCTAGTTTTGAAAAAGTTTGTCAAATAAAACTAAAATACGATATACCACTTATGTATATTATGCTTATTTAAATAAAAGGAAAACAAGGAACATTTGTTCTTTAATTTGTAATCAAAGATTTAAATTCGGAACCTCATATGAAATTCAAGTGTTTGGTTTGGTTTGGAATACTACGGTCTACATTTTGCAACACAAGGGCTAATGAGACCATGAAGTTCAAGTGAGAAAACCTAACGTGATCATTTCTGTCGCTATAACGTCCAAAAGATTGAAGGCATGTATGCCACTGGGTGATAATGGCAGCGCCCTACCCAATCGATCAAACTAAATACGAAAATATTGTGGTTAGTCAATAGAAAATCATTTCATCTTTAGAGAAGACGTGGTGTTACAAATGCTTTTTCAACCATCTTTAATATTTTGTACCCTTTTTTATCACAGAAACATATATCAGTAATGTAATATATATATATATATATATATATATATATATATATATCTATATATATATATATATATATATATATATATATATATGTATATATTTATGTATATATATATGTATATATATATATATATATATATATATATATATATATATGTGTGTGTGTGTGTGTGTGTGTGTGTAAGGTCTAAAAAAAGGGTAGTTGGAAATTACGTGAGTTAAAAACGATTTTAAAAAGGGAACTCTTTTATAATAATAAAATAAATTAAAAAGATCCCCGTTCGCGTAAGCTTTTGGGATCATCCGGTCAAGCGGAAGCATTTTGGAAGAATTTGATGAGCTTGCAAACAGATAAGTTTTCAGTGAGCGTTTGGACATGGAGCTGTCAACAACACTCTACGCGTGTCTTTGACGTAAAGTGAAAGTGGCGCAAGTTTTACTTTAACGATGGTTTAATAAACTTATTATTATCAAGAAGACTGTTTTCCATTCGCCTTAACTCTGGATCACGACTTAACATATATATATATATATATATATATATATATATATATATATATATATATATATATATATATATATATATATATATATATATATATATATATATATATATATATATATATATATATATACATATTTAACATATCAAAACTACTACACGTAAAACATCTGTCTAAAATTCTCCTTTTTCCTTTCTCCTTCTTTCATATCTAATTTCAAAGCCACAAAATCTCAGATTTGAAGAGTTGTTAGCCGAATTAAATTCTTTCGACTCAAAACTAACACTAGAATAAATGCTCCTGTTCTGTCCACTCGCCACATTTTCAAGCTGATTTAAATTATGTAAGTTCATTTGTGACAATTAATAACGCCATCTAAGCTGTTGGTTTCGCGAGAAAGAATCATCTTGATCATTCGCTGTCAGGCGAAATTTGTTTGAAAAGTGTTTTATCGTCATCGTTCGAAGATGAGCTCTCGTCTTGTAAAGACGTGCGTTTTTCAAATTCAAATAAATTTTCACCACTGACTTAGCTGTTGGTTTAATGGTGCGGCTGCAATTTACTTAGATATTCTCAATGCCCAGTAAGCCCAGGCAATTCAAATTAATAGTGGCTAATTCAAGTGTAATTCAGCGATTAAAATTCGCATGTTATATATTTGTTACTCTGAGAGAACAACTACGGACGATATGTCAACGTTTAAAATAAAACTCGCCCAAATTTGTTTTGCTGGGGCTAGACTCGGCAAAGTTTAACTCTATTTTCGTCATAAGTGAATGAATCAACAACTGACTTTTTTTTTTTTTCAACAATTCATTTTATTTCACCCTAAAACTTAGAAAGTAGAACAGCATTGATACACGTTCGGGAGCTAAAACAGCAAACTAATAAAAATGTGGAATTCAAATAGGGAAAAATAATTTAAATGTGTTTAGATTAAATTTTTAATATATTACATACATTTATGATTAAATATTTATAAGTTTTTTTTACGAAAATATACATAATTTTTTAAAATGACTTTAGTAGTTTATAAATTTAACCTTTGTATTCTATTTGATTTAGAATGGTATGGAGTATTCACAATGGCTAATTAGATGTGTACCTATTGCTCAAATCTGACTCCGAATGGCTCAAACATCAATGCCATCACAGCGATTCGAAATCACAGTCTACAGTACAGTACGACAATACTTTATATCACTGCCGAACAATGTCCGAATGGTTAGTGCGCTGCTCTTCAGTACCGGAGTTCGTGGATTCGAATCCCGCTGCTGGCATGGATGTTCGGAATCGGCCTTATTTAAAAGTGGGTTAGCAATCTTGTAGTAAAGCAGTAGTGTTCCAAACCAAACCCTGTGTTTATTGTGATTTGATTAATGTAATAAATTTCAGTCATTAACTGTCATCAACAGGATTCGTGATGTGTCAGGAATAAAGGACCGGGCCTTGAAAAGTTTTATTTTCTGTAACGGGTTCAGTGGAATGAATGAATCAAGGAACGAATCAATACAAGCAAGCTCGTATAAGCGAGAGAGATAAATAGCCAAAGTAACTATTTTTTAAGATAAAAATGAGTTGCAAGAGACAAAAATTCATTTAAGGTATGGTTAGAGCAACTATCACAAAAGTCCTATCTCGACGAGACTAAAAATTTGAGAGGAGAGTTTTAAATTAACAGAAAAAGAGTAATGGGTCTTATCAGCAGCGAAAACATAAACTGATACCAACTCGGCTTCCTTACTTTGGGATAAGGCTGGTTAGATCTGAACGCGCGATAACAAAAAAAAAAAAAAAAAAACCCGAACAGATAAGAAAACTATTCTACGCACAAAAGAACATTTAATAACTCATTAACGCATATTTTATTCCATATAATTTACTATGTCATTCCATTATAGATACGCGAGCCTATTTTTTAACCCTGTAGAAAAGTGTATATTTAAGGTTACTGACAACAGAAATTTTTAAATTAGGATTTTGTGTTGATTTTACTGGCATAGAGTTCATATAAAGTGGTAATAGGTTCTATGGCATAGAAAAATACCATAACAAAGTTAAAATCATGTTTTATAAAAACTTTATAGGGAAAATAGCAAAATTTTTCCGTTTACTATAATGCTCATAATTAAAAATCCATATATAATATATAACTAACATTAACCTTTTCCAATCTGCTGTAACAGAAAGTGAGTTTTACCTTAAAAACGCAGTGCTTAAAAAACTTACTGATAATGATAATTGGAAGGGGAAAGGTCTCGTTAATAAAACATACCAGTCATAATAAACATTTGCGTACCATTCGTAGAAATTAATCGGAGTTCACGGGTTCCGATCTCATTGCTGTCATGGATGTTGTACTTTAATCGGCTTTAAGCAGTAGTTCCCTGTTTCGTTAGCCTTCTTGAGCAAAACAGTAGATTGTAGTGCTCCAATCCAAACTTAATCATAGATATGTTTTCGAGATTTGCTCCGATAAATAACAATACCTGAAATATTACTCCGTTCTGACCTCGGGAAGAGTGGCCTTTTTTATTTAATTGGAAGCAACAATTCATAGTATTCGACTCTTTTGTAGGTCCATAAAGTATTTCTTCTATAAGATTCATTCCATTCAGATGTTAGTAAGCTTTTATTTGGCTTACTTGGTGATATTTTCAATTCAACATACATTTCTCATTACGAAGGTTAACATACCCAATTTATTTTCAATTACCATATACTGTACATTGATAAATATTTAGTCTGTTTGTCAGCTGTGGCTGTTCGACGTCAGGTTATAGCAGCCTTTCTTCGACAGAGAAGGGTCATCATATTAGAGACTGAAATTTTCATATTGAAAGTGTTTTTTATATTGTGTCATTAGAAAAAGAAATTTGTTCACATTTTTAAGAGCAGTGTGGTAAGAATTGTTTTCCTTTTCTAAATCTTCTAATCTTTTTTAAAAAAAGTATCGATTCTTCGAAAAAAGAATCAATTGATTGATTAAACTCGATTTTTTAAAAAACAGAATCTAATTTTTTAGAAGAATCAACTTTTTTAAGAATGCATTATTTAAATAAATATTTTTAAAAAATCGATTTTTTAAAAAGAAGAATCGACTTTAAAAAGAATCGATTTGTCTAAAAATCAGATTCTTTTAAGAAATCGATTCTTTTTTAAAAAATCCATTTTTTTATTATTTGTTTCTTAAATAGATTCATTTTTAAAATTAATTATCAATTCTTCTAACAAAGAATCACTTTATTGAAAGAATCAATTTTTGAAAAAAGATTTCATTTTTTTTTAAATCAATTTTTTAAAATCGATTTTTTTAAAAGAATTCATTTTTTTACAGGAATCGATTTTTTTTAAATTGATTCTCCTAGAAACGAATCCATTCTTTTTTTAAATTTGATTGTGTTAAAAATTTCAATTCTTTTCTAAAAGAATCGGGTTTTTTTTTAGAAAATCGATTCTTTTAAAAAGAATCAATTTTATAAAAAAAAAATCAGTTCTTTAAATAAATCGATTCTTTAAGAAAAGAATCGATTTTTATCGTTTTCCGTTTCTTAAAAGAATATATTTATTTAAAAGAATTTTAAGACAGTTTAGACAGTTTACTACAATATTTTACCCGGCATAGAACTAAGGTTGTAAGGAACTGTTATAGAACTAAGGCAAACACTAACTGCACAGACGTTACTCGACTAAGCCTGAACCTAAATATAAATGCAGATTCAAACAGTTCTTCTAGATCTGAATTTATGTTCAACAAATGTATTGTTTGCTTTTTGCACATAGGTAGTGCGGTTTTATAGTGGATGACATTTCGTAAAAACTGAAATAAGGGGCACATATTTATGTTTGCTCTGGTTCCCAAACTATCCCGATCTTCATTTACAAGTCCCCTGGTCTTTCATCCTTGCATTAGTCCGCTAGGACACTGTCCAAACATGGCATGATTTCGAGAAATGGGAAGAAGAATGCCGCTCTCCCCCTTCTGTGAAATCATTAGCTCGCACAATAGTTTGAGCAATAAATTTGTCTTTCCCCACTTAGTCTAAGCTCTCAACAAGTGGAGAATCCCTCCGGGGAATCAGGGGGAGGGAAATTGAAATCCCTGTTCTGCAAAGTGGGATATCCTGATATAATATATCCAATCCAGTGTCGTAGCCATTTCTCTCTTTGTTTGAACTTACCGGAATACAAAATAATAAGTAATAATAGAAGTTTTAACTTTTATTAAAAAATGAGATTAACTGATTATCTTGTTGGCAATAGGATACAGGTAAGTAACTTCTTTAATGACGTTTATTTTTTACTCCAAAAACAAAAGAAAGTGTCTCAACTAACAGTGATAATCCCGTGAATTGTGTTACGCTTAAGGGGTTTTAGGACTGTTAAACGTAAGGATCCCACGTTTTTTTTACTACTTTTTGACTTTCCAAAAAAAATTTTTTTTTTATTTCACACTAAAATGTTGAAATTTTTTTTAGTAATTTGTTGTATATCTCTTTAATAAAATAACTTTAAATACTTATAATAAAAATATTTTAAAAATATTTTTGTTCATTTAAACTAGTTTTATTTTTTTGCACCCAAATGTTAAATTTAAGTTTTTAACGAAGAACATACATCTAAAGTGGAATCTAACTAAAAAAAAACCCCATAAGATTAAGCCTATTTTATATTTTTAGAACATGTTTATAATTTTACCGTACATATCTCTCGAAACGTACGCACTTCTCTAAAATAGAAACAGGACTCCCGTAGCACAAATTTTAGTTCAATGACAAAAAACATCAGTATATTGAAATGCTGAACATTTTGTGTAAAAATATTCAGTAGGTTTTGAGAAATGTTAACATTAAAAATTTGCATTAAAAATTTGCAAAATAAACTTAAGTAAATAACTAAATAACTAAATAAGTAATAATAAATTCACAGCCAAGCTCAGAAATCCCTAAAGTGTCTTTTATATTTTTAATCAGAACTTTTAAACTAAACGGTATTTTTTATACAGTTGTTTTAAAAGGCGTAGAACATCTTTATCTATCTCACACACACACACACACACACACACATATATATATATATATATATATATATATATATATATATATATATATATTGAAAATTGAAAATTTTGAAGATTTAAGAGTCCTGACATAATATAGGGGCCCTATTTCGAAACTGTAACTTGACGACAGAGTGATGCCCCCAAATCCAAGAAAACTTGGGCACATAACACAGCAACATGTATACCCATACTTTAAAACTTTACTTGACTTTATACTTTTAATAGTTTTTTTAAATTTCCATATTGTGCCCCCCCCCTTAGCTACACCTCCGTCAAGGATTTAAGTAATAGACGAGTCACTTAATAATTGCCGTTTTATCATTTATTCGTCGGTAACGATAAATTGTATGTATTTGTCGTAAGTTGACATTGGTGTGTATTATTATCTACCTGATGACATAATCGACAAGTAGAAATGGGTATATTGCATATCACTGCATTTCTATATATATATAATTATGAGTATTTTTATGATTCACAAATATTAATGAAATATATTCAAAGCAATTCCTATTTTATTCGTGTTACAACTGTTATATTTATATATTAAAATGCTAAATGAATAACTTTAACTGAATGGTTTACTGGGACAAATGTTTATATTTGGGAGACTTATCGCTTACCCAAATAGTCAAAGAATTTTTAGGGTCGAAATGAAAAACTTATCTCAATTTGAGCGCTGTCCCCGAATTTTGAGGTCACTTTAAGTGGACTTCAAATTTTAGCGGAGTATAGAAATTAGAAGTAAATGTCGTAATGTAAAAAATAATTACTGTGTGGCCCCGGAGTATTGGAGATTTTTATCGATGGGAGGGCTGACTGATGACTGAATGGTTAGGGCTGTAACGTCACTAGATCCTCGGGTAGCTTGTGTGTGTCGAAGTGGTTATGACACTACGTACAGCTTTGAAACAATAACAACGCTTATTCTTGATTAAAATGGAGTATGTACAAATTTTCCAAATGGAAATCACAGGGCTCATGGGGGCTGCGAACCTAAAAAAAAACAATCTGCGGGCAGTGTTAAATATCCTAAACTAAATGAGTCCCGTTACATTTTAGTCAATTTTTAATGACAATTAATCTATAAACCAATAACCATTCTATAATGGAAGATTTCAGATTTTGACAGCTTATTACCATTTCAAAATTAACTTTTGTAAGTTAGGGAAGCAAGTTAAAACTACGATCTAACAGATTTAGTTAAAGCTTTGATTCATTTTTTACTAATCAGATGTCACTGGTAATGAAGCATCCTATTTATCCTCATACAATTTGGTTATAAATAACTAATTCCACATTTCTTTTTAAATTTTCTTCATATACTTTGTTTTATTTGGCTAATTTCTTGCGCTTTTGTAAAAAGATAGCTGTAGAAATATTGTCACGATGATTCGAATAAACACACCGTTTAACGTAACAGAAGAATTTATTGAAGCTAAGTAGCAACTCGCAACTTTACAAGACCGGGAAGTTGCCTACAACTA
Organism: Pardosa pseudoannulata; assembly: GCA_032207245.1. NCBI lineage: Eukaryota > Metazoa > Arthropoda > Arachnida > Araneae > Lycosidae > Pardosa > Pardosa pseudoannulata. The sequence goes on from CM063498.1 coordinate 2,089,591, forward strand.
GTGGGTATCAGCTTTTATACCCGAACAGAATATTCGAGAAATAAATAATTTACATATTAAAGAAAGATCTAGAAAGTTCAAGAACATAAGGAAACATAAGGAAACAATAATTAACATTTTTAAATTAAAAATCCGTACTATGGATAAACAGCCACGGCAAGGATCGAACCCACAATCTTCGGGTCTGGATCGCGTGCTTTGACCATTCGGCCACTTAGCTCGTTGGCTAAGCTTCTTTATGCGGCATTGCCCCTGTCTCAAAAAGACAGCGTCTCGCTGCTATTTAGATCTGGAGCGTGTCAAAGGTCCCTTGTAAATTTCCTTGGACTTCTCTTCCGGAAGAACGACACCTGGATTTCGTCCATCTTCACTTTCGGTCTGCTTCGTCGGATCATGGTATGGCTTCATACGTAAAACATGGACAACGTCTTTTGATTTTCTTTTTCGGGAGGCAGGATCGAAATCTTACACTTCATAGGTAACTTCGGATAATCGGCGCAACACTTGATAGGGACTAAAATACCTCCTTAAGAAGTTCTCTGAAAGGCCGACCTTTCGGACCGGGGTATAAACCCATACGAGGTCTCCAGGACTATAAAACACCATTCGGTGCTTCGAGTCATAACGTCGATGGTCTTTATCTTGCGCTGTCAGAGTATGAGTTCTAGCTAACTGTCTCGACTCTTCTGCTCTGGAAATGGTCTTGGCTATGTAATCGTTAGTTGCATCATCAGGGCAGAATGGAAACATCGTGTCCAGAGTCGTTTCGGCTTCACGTCCATGAACTAGGTAGAATGGGGTGAATCCTGTTGTCTCCTGCTTAGCAGTGTTATAGGCGAACGTCACAAATGGTAGAATTTCGTCCCAGTTTTTCTGTTCGGTGTTAACATACATGGACAGCATATCGGCTACAGTTTTGTTAAGGCGCTCCGTCAAACCATTTGTCTGGGGATGATAGGCCGTCGTCATGCGATGATCGATATTACACAATTCGACGAGAGCGGAAACAAGTCTGGATTGAAAAACAGCACCACGATCTGTAATAATGACTCGAGGAGCTCCATGTTTTAGAAGAATCTCTTCGAGCAGGAACTTGGCTACTTCTTCGGCTTCAGCAGTTGGTAAAGCTTTAGTTATTGCATAGCGTGTACAATAATCGGTGCAAACTGCGATCCATTTATTACCATGGGCAGATTTAGGAAATCTCCCAAGCAGATCTATCCCAATTCGATGAAAAGGTGCGACAGCAGGAGGGATAGAAACCAAGCGTCCAGGTGGTACTTGAGGAACTGATTTTTTCCTTTGGCATTCTCGGCAGTGCATGACATATCTAACAACATTTCGGTACATCCCCGGCCAATAAAATCTTTTACGGATCCTGTCGTACGTTTTCGCAAAGCCAAGATGCCCTGCGGTAGGTGCGTCGTGAAAATGCTTCAGTATGTCTGCTCTCAGATGTTTGGGAATGACGGGCAACCATGTCTTTCCATCTGGATCAAAATTCTTTCTGCACAGGACTCCGTCAATTAACTCAAATTTATTTTCGGTGGATGAGCCGATCTTCGGAAGGATCATTTTTGCTATGTCTGGATCTTTCTTCTGCTCGACAGCGAGGTCTATACTCGTGGTTACAGCTAAAAATTGATCTCGCGTCTCAGTCTCTTCGTCTACTGGATTCCTCGAGAGAGCGTCAGCATCGTTATGCTTCCTACCGGATTTGTATTTTATTGAAAAATTATGTTCTTGGAGTCGAAGAGCCCACCTTGCCAGTCTGCCTGAGGGATCCTTGAGATTCATAAGCCAACACAATGAATGGTGATCTGTCACAACCGTAAAATGTCTTCCAAACAGGTATGGCCGGAATTTATTGATAGCCCATACGACGGCAAGGCATTCCCGTTCTGTAGTAGAATAATTTTTTTCGGCCTTTGTCAGGGTCCTAGAGGCGTACGCTATGACCCTTTCGACTCCATTCTGAATTTGAACCAGAACTGCTCCAATACCATATCCGCTGGCGTCTGTATGAATTTCTGTAGGGCATCTTTCGTCGAATATGCCCAATACTGGATCAGATGTAAGCGCCTTCTTCAGGTTGTCAAAAGACTTTACCTCTTTAGAACCCCAATGAAATTTCGCATCGCCTTTCAAAAGCACCTGCAGGGGCTCGGCGAGATAGCAAAAGCCCTTAATGAACCTTCTAAAGTAGGAGCAAAGTCCAAGAAAGCTTCGTACGTCATGTAAGTTCTGCGGAGTAGGGAAATTGGTCACGGCTTTCACTTTGTCAGGATCTGGACGGACACCGCTACTGGATACGAGATGGCCTAGTATTTTTACTTCTTGAGCAGCAAAAAGGCACTTCTTAGGGTTAAGTATGAGTCCAGCTTCTTGAATGCATTTCAGAACTGTCCTTAACCGGATAAGGTGGTCTTCATAATTATCGGAGAAAACTACTATGCCGTCCAGGTAACATAGGCACATAGTCCATTTAAGATGGCGTAGCAAATTGTCCATCATTCTTTCAAAAGTCGCCGGTGCATTGCAAAGTCCAAACGGCATGACTTTAAATTCGTATAAACCTTCTGGAGTAATAAATGCCGTCTTTTCACGATCTGCTTCGTCCACTTCTATCTGCCAGTAACCAGATCGGAGATCCATGGAAGAAAAGAACTTTGCGCCTTTTAAACAGTCTAGAGTATCGTCAATACGGGGCAGAGGATAAACATCTTTCTTCGTGATTCTATTCAGTTTGCGATAGTCCACGCAAAAGCGCCAGCTTCCATCTTTTTTCCTGATGAGTACGACGGGAGATGACCACGGACTCTCAGATGGCTGGACAATACCTTGGTCAAGCATTTTCTGAACTTCTTCGCGAATTATGCGTCTTTCAGTAGGTGAAACTCGGTAAGCCCTTTGGTAGATTGGAGTATGGTCACCCGTATTGATCCTGTGTTTCACAATTGTCTTTGCGGCTGTCGACTTGTTGGCTTTTGTAAAAATTTCCGAAAAGGTTTGTAAGAGCTCGACTAATTTACGTCTTCTTTCACTGCTCAACTCAGGGGATATCATCAATGCATAATCTGTATTGGAATTCTTCGGCTCCTGCAGAGTACTTGTACTTTTTGTTGTTTCCGCAATCTCGCATATATGTCCTTCATCCAATAGCTCAGCTTCGCCTACGTACATTCCTTTAGGAATCACTTGATCTTTGGCTTGCATGTTGGCAACCCAAATTTCACTTCGTCCATTATGGTATAAGGATACCATAGATGGTATAGCAAGGTTTCTTTCAAGTAGCAAGTGTCTATTGCCGTCCACGATTACGCTTATGTTTCTTCCGACATCTAATCCTGATACTGCTATTCTTGTCACTGAACGTGGTTTAAGTTTGTAGTCCTTTGTGGCATACACCTTCCAAGCGTCTAGTGCTTTGGTTTCTTGGCCAGTATCTTCTAACAACAGTTCACTTCTGCCACAGTCTATCACAGCTTGAGAAGCTTCCAAAAAGTCCCAGCCGAGGATTACGTCGTGACTACAATGCTGTAGGACTATGAATTCAACAGGCAGCTCTCGTCTATTTATAACGACACGCAGAACACACTTTCCCAGTGGCCTAACAAAATTGCCATTAGCGACTTTCAGCATAGTGTTCTTGGCGTCAGCAAACATAACTTTCTTTAAGGATCGACGAAACTTATCGGAGACGACAGAAAACGAGGCTCCAGAATCTACTAGAGCACGGATCGGCTGATTATTTACTAGAACATCGAGGTGGTTACCCGTCATCCTTGCGGCCGATGGAGGATTTTCATTACATGCGGCCTCACCTCCTCGAAAGGTCGCTCTACTTAGTTTTCCTCGTTTCGGCGGCTTGGAGATTGACCTGATCGACGATATGGCGACGGCGATCGGGAACGGATCGGCCTCTAGTAGGACTAGCAAAAGAACGGCGTTCGGGGCTTGGTCGGCGAAACTCAGCGTCAGCGTCATCGAAGTTCTGTCGGCGGGCTCGATACTCGTCAAATATAGCTTTCCTCTCACGGCAGTAGCGTACGACATGTCCAGGGCGTCCACAGTGGAAACACACTGGCCTGTTGTCAGTCGTTCTCCATAGGTCCGTTTTCCTGGGCTGCGGTGCTGATCTCTGGACAGGACTTCTGGGTTTTCTCGTCACAGCGGCTGCATACGTGGGACGTCGTTGGGTGTCTGCAGACTTTGCGACAACTGGCGCTAAAGCTCTTTCTACTTCGTCTTGGATGACGGTCTGTAGCGGCTGGGAATAGAGGTCCGGAAACTCGTCGGCTTGATTAACTATTCTATTGACCTCTTCTCGTACAATCCTGCAGATAAGAGACACTAAATCTGATTCATCCTCCACGGCTGCAACTGGTACGACGTTTGGTAGTCTCTCAAATCTTCGGCCAATTCTTTTTTGTCTCATTTCTTCAATGTAGTTGCACCACTTGATGAAGTCAGCTGTAGTCTTCACTTCTTTCATCAAGAGCACTTGGTACATGTCTTCAGCAACTCCTTTCATTAAGTGAGATACTTTCTCGTCGTCGGACATTGAAGGATTGATTTCTTGACAAAGCCCTAATACACTCTGAATGTAGGACTGAGTACTCTCTCCTGCCCTTTGAGCTCTACATTTTAGTTGTTCTTCGGCCTTTCTTGTGTACTTGAGGCGATCGCCCAAAAGTTCATTCAAACCCCTCTTGAATGCGTCCCAGGAGTCCAAGGTATCTTCATTATTCATGTACCACTGTTTGGCCGTACCGTCTAGGAAAAAATAGACGTTTGCGAGACACATCATTTCATCCCATTTGTTGAACTTTGCCACTCGATCGTATTCTGCAAGCCATTTCCGAGGGTCATCTCCAGGTTCCCCACGGAAGGTTGAAGGGTTTCTTAGTTGCGGGTAGGTAGGAGTTACCACGACAGGCTTTGTATCTTCGGGCATTATCTGCTTCTTTCTTTTTTCTGGGTTGTAAAGGCCAAATTCCGGAGGTAATCCTCTTAAACGGAGACTTCTGCGAACACTGTCAGAATTATCCACAATGGCGAAATCGGTACCCGGCGCCTCCACCAAATTTGTCACGATGATTCGAATAAACACACCGTTTAACGTAACAGAAGAATTTATTGAAGCTAAGTAGCAACTCGCAACTTTACAAGACCGGGAAGTTGCCTACAACTAGTGGGTATCAGCTTTTATACCTGAACAGAATATTCGAGAAATAAATAATTTACATATTAAAGAAAGATCTAGAAAGTTCAAGAACATAAGGAAACATAAGGAAACAATAAATAACATTTTTAAATTAAAAATCCGTACTATGGATAAACAGCCACGGCAAGGATCGAACCCACAATCTTCGGGTCTGGATCGCGTACTTTGACCATTCGGCCACTTAGCTCGTTGGCTAAGCTTTTGTAAAAAGATAGCTGTAGAAATATTAATGTTCATTGTATTTCCTTAATTAACTTACTGAATCCATTGTATCGTTATTTTATAGTAACATTTTTATTTATTAGCAATGATATCCGTTGGTAGTGACTTATTTGCTTGCTGAATGATTTTTAGAACTGATTAGTCATCTGAAACTTTCACATCCTTAACAAGGGGTCATCATTTTTTTAATACAAACTTCAATAGGTGTCAATGTATTTCTGAGGTTATTTGGTTTTGGAGCTCTACGGTCTACTTTTTGCAACACGAGGGCTAATGAGACTGGGACCTACTGCTTAAAGCCGATTCCGAACGGCTACGAACAACCATGCCATAGTGGGGTTTTAACCCACGAACTCCGGTGCCGAAAGCCAGCACCCTAACTATTCGGCCATCGTTCGGCGAGGTTATTTGTCTGCCCATTTCATAAACACTTAAAAAAAAAAAAAAAAAAAAAAAAAAAAAAAAAAAAAAAAAAAAATTTTTTTTTTTTTTTTTTTTTTTTTTTTTTTTTTTTTTTTTTTTAAATTTGGTATGAAGATACGTTTTTTAATCATAAAGAAATTATTTTAGAAATAATTTTTTTCTATTTAAAATGTGTTGAACTTTTTCTATCGATTGTATTTTACTAATGAGTGAATTAATCTTTAGAAATTTCCTATAGTCCTAATGGTTATTGAATTTGTTATAATTGAGCTAATGTTTAATTTAATTCGCGTCCCATTTTACCCAATGGAGACTTATTAGTATATGTGTTTGCTCCAAATGCACATATCTAACAAATCTCTTTTCGGTTGGATCACTTTTCCGCATTTCGAAAGGTAAGTATGAAATATTTTAAACCTGATCTCTTCACCAATATCAGGATTATTTTTAAGGCCACTTATTATTGCAAGTCATTTTTATAAACTTTTAAGATACTTCGGAATATTTTGTCAGCATCGGTATATCCGAAACGGATTTTGTGAAAAAGTTTCTATATCAAAAGGAAATGCTCTTCAATTTTACTTTCTAGAAACCAATCAAAAAATGTCTACGATTAAGAAATTCGCCACTATAAAGAAAATGCCTCAGAATTTTGGTAATTTAACTCCGAAATTGAATGTTTTTAAAAACTTTTTAAACAGTGGGATGTCACAGTTTATATTACCCACATCTCCAAGTACAATAGCGCTGACCTTCGGTACCGGTATTCATGGGTTCGAATCCCACTGTGGCATGGATGTTCGGAATCGTCTTTAAGCAGTAGGTCCCGGTCTCATTAGCCCTCGCGTTGCAAAATAGTAGACCGTATCACTCCAAACCAAGTACAATAGCTCTGTGTAGCAAAACAAAGTGTGGTGCTCCAAACTATCTTATTGCTTCCTGCAATTTAAAATTCAGTTCCTTATTTTTCCCCCCTTAAGCTAGATGCTTTTCCGACTAATAGGGCTCTGCAGCAAATGATTGAACCGGTTTCGAATTCTACAGTCTACCTTTGGGCTTATAAGTTTCTGTAAGGTTTCCATGCTAGCGACGGGATTTAACTCGTGAAAGTCCATCGCAGTGTGTAAAATGAACGTTGTGTGCCATGTTATTAACCTTTGTTTTTTTAATTGAAAACCTAGAAAACAAGAATTGTGTTCAATCTCCTGAACTGTGGTAAATCTTATAGCTATTATAGTGGGAAATAATTCTGTAGTACTTTTGAAATAAATTCCTTTTATAAATTTTAGATTTTAATGCATATTTCATTTCACGTGTATTCTTTTCTGATTTCTGTAGCTACTTTTACAGATTTATTTTTGTCCAAAGCACTCTAGCGGCCAGAAAAAGCACCACCTATCCATTGCAGGACAAACTAAGTAACAACTAAGAAAGCCGAGGCAACTAGGTACCAAGAGAGTTCCCAACCCACCCTCCTTTCTGGTGTAGCTAATTTTACTTTTATTTTTTTTTTTGTCCAAAGCCCGGTAGCGGCCAGAAAAAGCGCCACCTATCCATTGCAGGGAAAACTATGTGAATGATTATACATAAGTGATATGGTAATAAGAGGGTTCCCAAGTCGCCCTCCCTTCTAGGTGTAGTTACTTTTATACGTTGTTTATGTCAAAAGCCCTCTAGCGGCCACCAAAAATTACATAACAGCGCCACCTAGCGGTGTTAAAAAATCCATTTTTTGAACTATATTATATCTTTCAGATAGTAAAGCGAATACCCAACCCGCCCTTCTAGATGCAGTTTTTTTTTATACTGTTTTGGTGTTAAAAGCCATCTAGCGGCCGAAAACAAATTGGGAACAATTGCACTTAGAGATGGGGTCACTAAGCAGTTGCGGATCATTAGTGGGGTCACTATAGCAGAGCGTACTTTATTAATAAGATCCCAAAGAGAACCTATCAAAGTGGCAAACTCCCAACCTTCCATTGCAGTTCATTTTTATAGTTTCTTTCCCCTAGCGGTCGACAGTTAAGCTCATTATAGTTATGTGCTCTCCGTTAGTTTTCCTATTTGTTAAATTGCTAGCTGAGCTCAGTCGACAAAGAACGCTGATCTCAGAACCGGGGGTTGCGAGTTTGAGCCAAAGATCCACCGTGTTCATTAATGGAGCATAAAATGGTTCATAGTCCTGATGTCATCTGAAGTTAAGGGTCATTACTGATGAGTAACAGCTTTCTAGTCGTGTTTGGCATTAAGATATTGTATGAATATCCAGCCTCAGTGAAAAAAGGTAGTGGTCACCAGAAAAGTATAAAACTTTATTTGCAATTTAGAGCCTTTTTTACCATTGCCTTTTACAAGAGAGGACAACATTATCCCCTAAGAGGAGATAGCAAAAATACATCAAATCTTTACTAGAGAATCGAACCCGAGCACAATATACTTACCACAACCTGGGCGGTTTAAAGTATAAAATAAGTCTCCTAGCAAGGGGAACATTTTTACACTGATATTTCTTGATCTTACAGAATAGATGATTCCTACTCAGCTATATTGGGACAACTTCGGGAATTTTCGAATGATATCGCTTATAGATAATTCATGGGTGGCACTTTATTGCGGTCGACAGATCGTTTACGCCGACTTCGTAAATTATGAAGTCTCAACAGGAGAGTTCGGTACTCTATTCCAAAAATGATCGACCCTTGGCTCGATTGGTCGAGATTATTTGTAATAAGGGGTATTAAAATATCTAATACTTACCTTTCGAAATATCTGGAAGCGATCCAACCGAAAAGAGATTTGTTAGATATGTGCATTTGGAGTAGACACATACACTAATAAACCTCCATTGGGTAAAATTGGACGCAAAATGTTTTCAGAAGCATCGAAAGAAATAGTGCAATAGCTCAATTATAAAAGAAAATTTTTTTAATGTTAGTCCTTCTAAACAAGAAATTGACAGACAAACAAATTTCTAACTGCATAAAAATTGAGTTTTCTATAAAAAAAACAATTTTGGACCAAACGTGTTAAAGACAAGGAAGCTTTTAGATGACCAATCAGTTCTAAAAATCATACAACAAGCAAAAAGTCCCTACTAACGGATATCATTACTAATATATAAAAATATATTTCTAAATAACGGTACAATGAATTCAGTAATTTGCTTAAAGAAATTCAATTATTATTAATATTTCAGTTCAGTGGGCATGCCAAGCTTGGGCGATGTCGCCAAATAATAAAATCACAGTTCCGGGGGCCGGCCGCCATGTTTTTGGCTCTATTTTTGTATAAGTGATTGCCAAATTGCCGCCAAGTGATGTTCACAATTTGTGCTTCGTTTTGTATTAAGTTTATACCCAATTTTAAAGGATATTTTGAACAAAAAATAATGAAATGAGTGAAAAAAAAAACCTCCCTAGAAAATCTGAACGAGTCAGTACTGTGTTTTTTGAAATTTGTAATTCATGAACGATATACACCATAGGTAATTTTTACACTCACATATATATTTTGAAAACGTGCAATTTGTTATTTATTACCAAATTCTATGAGGGTAAATAGAAAGCTGAACACTTGTCGAAATGTCATCTGTGCCCTTAAGCAGCAGGTGTCGCTCCGATTAGGAAAAAATTGATCAAAGCATTATCAACTTTTCTTGCTTAATCTGTAAGATCGTAATTTTAAAGTACTTTAACCTTAAAAATTTTGAAATGTTCGTTTTTGATTCCGTGCAGAAAATAAAATCTGGAACCCTCTTTAAATTTTGAATGACTACTGTTTTATAGATTAATGATCATTGAAAACAAAATGGCTAAAATACACAATGATTCATTCAGATCACGTTTGTTAACACAAATATAAACTTAGCAAGTCTTGAATTTGCTAATAGACACAAAAGAAAAAAGGTCTTGTTAAAAGCATTTATACCTATATAAATACTTAATAAATTCAAACCAAAAACCGGTTATTATGTTTATCTACAGGTTTGGTTTGGTTTGGAGTGCTACCATCTACTATTTTGCAACACGGGCTAATGACACCGGGACCTACTGCTTAAAGCCGATTCCGAACGGCTACGAACATCCATACCACAGTGGGATACGAACACCGGTAGCAAAGGCCAGCACCCTTACCATTCGGCCAGCGCTCGGCTATTTTATCTACAGAATGCAAACATTTAACTTTGTAATAAAATAAAATTCATCGCCGTATAAATACGAAATGCCTATTAATATGATTCATATGTCCAAAACACTGTGTGAGGTACATTGGCAGCTGAATTGCAGCGGGAGCGGCCGTTTTAAGCTTATATTTAGTTATTCAGTTAAATCTCAATAGATCGAAATTTATTCAATTTTTAACCAACTTTCATATTTTATATTGAAATATATAAACAAATATATAAATAGAAATATATAAATAACCATAAGATTTTTGTAAACAAAAAATATATTTTTAGTGGATAAATTTATAATAGTATCGTAAATACGAAAAATTAAATAGAAATAGTAGTATATAGTTTTAATTTTTACGAATTTTGATATATATAAACATTTTTACATTATAAAAAAATGAAAAGAACAATCATAAAACTAATATTGTACAGTGTGGTAACGTTCAAAGCATTTTACCCACATAAGCAAACCCACATAGGTACAAAAGGTGGGTAGAAGAGGTTGTGGGTACAACTTTTGTACCCACAAACCATGTTGTTACACTAACTCGTACTAGTACGTGACCCGCGCTCAAGAATCAATCGTCAGAAAATGTACGTGTCCCGCATACAATGTGTTAATATCCATCACTATTTATGCATCGCTGGAGATATTTATAAAAGTTTCCAACACATATAGAACATTTTAAAACTAAATTTTTATTAAGGGAAAAGTGAATTTAGTAAAGAATATAGTGTTTCCAATCTCTTGATGGGATTTAAGGAAATCCCCTCGGCATGAAATAAAAATGTTTAAAAAAATCCGCACTTCAGCTTTTTAAGAAAAGAAATATTTACTTGTATTAAAAAGATAGAAAATGCAATAATGTGTATGTGTTCCCGATGTTACATTGACAAAATTACATATTTATATAATGGCTTTTGAGTTTTCGGTAAAATGTTCTTATTAAAATAAAGCTTTTTCAAATGAGCAATACAGGCTGTAAAGGAAAAAACATTACGAATATTTCATTTATAGACACTGTATGAATTGTTCAGTTAAATTAGTTTGAAAAAAAAAAAAAAAAAACATGCTACCATGCACCCAATACCTGTTCAATTTTAAAAGGACATGATAATCTTTTAGAAGAAAAAAATCTTTTAAATGAATATTCAGATATCCCTAGATTTATATTTTATAAGAACGCTACTGATAAGTGAACCAAACATTTTTATTCTTTGACAGTTTCTTAACTTTATATCAGTGTATAACATAATGAAGCCACTCTTATCCTATATGTTATAAAAAAAAGCTCTATACAAAACGTAACACAAAATAAACAGAATAACTTCAGAATCATGAATGCATAGAATGTGGAATTAAATGAACACTGAAAAAAAAGTCGTTTACAGTGCTCATTAGTTAAAAAAGGCCCCCTATAAATGAAATTGTATGCACAAATTTAAAAACATGGAAGATACACATTTCAAATTTTTCATGAATGTTTATAATATGATTCAATTTAAACAATTCGATATTTTTAAAGTTAATATATTTTTAAATTGACTCAGTCGTGCGAAATCGGGATAAACAGTGCAAGAATACAACAAGTTTTTTTTTTTTTTTTTTTTTTTTACAAAAAGTGTGTATTTACCTTACATGTCCGTTTGACAGATGCCCATCAGACACCTCGTATCTCCAAGTAAGAGAATCTCGTAGCTCTGAATGACACTTTACAAACTGACGAGTGCAGGAAAAAACCAGGTGGCTTACTCTGGACGTTGCGAGTCAGTTCGAACATTTGTTGTGAAGTCATTTTGACGTCAGCTTGATCGTTTACAAGCAAAATGTTAGCAAGCTGACGTCAAAGGGACGTCTCAATGAGCTTTCGAACTGAAGAGCAACTTCCAGAGTAAGGGCCGTGATGCCACAGACTGTCAACAAACCGCATTACTATTAGATAGTAAAACGTCAAATTAAATCTTCTTACAACTATTAAAATCTGTTTTAGAGCCGGTCTTACCAAAGTCGTTTAACGGCTAACCGCAATTAATCCATTGTGCCAACCAATGGCGGGGCGCAATTCTCCGTTTAAACGAGATTAATCGCAGTTAGCCGTTAAACGACTTTGGTGAGACCGGCCCTTAAACTGTTAGGGGCTTACTTTGGACGTTGCGAGTCGGTATGAAGTCGGTCATTTTCAGTTCATTTCTGAAAGGTTGAAAACATATTTCCAAAGTCGAGAGGTGTGGCAACAAACTAGTTGTTTTGAACTCTCACACAAGTATAAGGCAATTTGTCGCAACGTCGTGAAGTACTACAATGCCCTTCCCATTCATTTTCACGCGTACAACAGCCAATAGACAAACAACAAACTGCCCTTCCGTTTGAAACTAAAGCCAGAATTGTCATAATTTGAGAATTTGCCCTACTGCGTGAAATCGCCTTATACTCTCCTTTTCAACAAAATTTAGAAACAACCAAAAATCAACTAAACTGCAAAGCAGTTTATAAAAACCATTTTCTTGCTATAAAAAAGTTGAACAAAGGCCAGGACATACCTTTATAACTAAGGAGCGATTAACTACGCATTTAATTTTAGAGAATTAAGGCCGGTCTTAATACCTGTTCAATTTTAAGAGGACATTATAATCTTTTAGAAGAAAAAAATCTTTTAAATGAATATTCAGATATCCCTAGATTTATATTTTATAAGAACGCTACTGATAAGTGAACCAAAATTTTTATTCTTTGACAGTTTCTTAACTTTATATCAGTGTATAACATAATGAAGCCACTCTTATCCTAGATGTTATAAAAAAAAAGCTCTATACAAAACGTAACACAAAATAAACAGAATAACTTCAGAATCATGAATGCATGGAATGTGGAATTAAATGAACACTGAAAAAAAAAGTGTCGTTTAACGGTTAACCGCGATTAATCTGTTTAAACAGAGAATTGCCCCCCCCCATTGGTTAGCGAAAAGTTAATCGCGGTTAGTCGTTAAACGATTTTGGTGAGACCAGCCCTAAAGTAATCGTAAAGTCAATGTTGTCTGACGAAGATTGACTACCTAGTTCAATTGCAAATACTTATTTTGAGGTTGAATCCTTTATTATATTTAAACCTCCAAGCATGGATTTCTTCCCAGCTATACCTCTTTCCTTCACCATACCCCTACTATATTCCTCCATGCAGGAATTTGAAGTTTTCTTCGACTTTATTTTTAAATAGAACAGAAAAAAGAAGATTTTGAATTTTTTCACTCATTTCATTTTACATAAACTTTAAGAATTCAAAAATATTTATTTACTATATTGCACCTTGAAACTGTCTTGCTCACTTTTTCAATTATAATAATAGAACAGAGGGAAATAGGACATTGAATTTTTTTTTCCTTATTTCGATTTTTCGAACTATTCTCTTCCCTTCCTCTTTCCCCCAACACTTCCCTACCCCCCAAACACTACTCATTTCTGTCGACCTACCTCTTACAGCCCCTACTTATCCCTACCTTAACCATGCCCCTCTCTGTTGCCCTTCCATTCCAAATTTTGCTATTAATAGATAAATTATGTTTCACAAGTGTGAATCTTTCAATACTGAATACTTCATAAATATGTTCATTGCTTGAATTTCATCATAGAATTTAGAATAGAAATCTCTTAGATTTCAATAGAACTTTCATATTGTTTGTACGACAGCTTAATGTAATTTTTTTTCGTTTTAGCCTAAGTTCTATTTTAAATCGATCTCTAATGGATCATTCTACTGCTCAAGAATGAAATACTGTGAACATTTATATGTTTTGATGAAAATTCTAACGATCAGCTTAACAATGTACGCAGCTTAGTGAATGTTTTCAGCATAAAAAATACTGTGTATTGAAAAGGATCGACAAACAGTTTGAAAAAATCATCAACTCAAAACGAGAAAATAATGTTTATAATACTTTTGCTCTACATAGGATATAAGTTGATTATTTTTTATTCTGTGAGTACATATTTTGGTTCATATTCTTGGACCACTCTTTTGGTCAGTGGAGGACTAGGCTACTCGCAGGCCCTAGGCATTGTAATCAGCCTATTTTTTAGTCCATGATGCATACTTTGCAATTTAGTTTGGTTTAAAGAGCATTCCTATAGTATGGATAATTTTAATTTCGGGATTCAAAGGGAAAAAAAATAAATACATGTACAAAAACTAAATAAACATAATTTATTGAAACAAACAATAATATTTATCAAACAATATACCCAGATTGATTAGTTATATTGCCATTCCAAAATAATTATGAATATCATTTTTTCTGTTAAATAAAAATAAAAACTAAAGACCAAATTTTCGGGCCCTAGGCACGTGCCTAGGCCTTACCGCCCCTGCTTTTGGTAGCCGGGGCGCAAGTCAGTTTTCTGCCACGGGCACCCTAGTTCCGGCCTTGACCGCCAATGAGTGCACTAATAAAGGAAAGACATTCGCCTTTTATATTTGTGATTAACAAAACAGCCCACTTGTCTTATGAGCTTCATGAACTACGTGAAAATTCTTTTCCTGTGAAGACAGGTTTATTCTATTAATTTTAGGCAGAATTGATTTAGAGAAACTTAAGTGGTATGGGAAATTATTGCTTCTATAGAGTCTACACTTGGACTATTCAGTCATGTCTCCTGTATTATATTAGCACTTTATAGTTTTTTTCCCCGGTGTATTTATGATTGTAGATAGCTGTGAGTTCATGGCATACACAGCACTTGCTTTCGCAGACCACTTGTGTCCTGTTTGACTTTTAATCTTGTTTTCTATTTGTCCCAAAATAATCTCCAGCAAGGAGCTGATTCTACGAAAAAAGTTATAATTTGTTGCACAATACCACAGAAAGTCTGCATTCGTAAAACTATATTAGCTACGTTAGCACCGAGTAAAAACTATGTACTGATCAAGGTATTTTCATTCAACACAAAAATTTGAACTTGTACACCCGTATTATTTCCAGGAAAATGTCCTTCGGTATCGTAGTAGTGTGCTCAAATTGCCAGCCGCTTGGCTTATATAGAGAGGTTGTTTCGTGCTTCCAAGTAAGGCTCAGATGTATTTGTTGTGTCTTTTCATTGGGTGTAATGTTGACCAGCTGTATGGTAGTCCCATAATAGAAGGGTCAACAAAATCTGCTGCATTGTAGAGAGATGTTAATTAAGGCAAAAAAGTAATTAAAAATATTTAAGTCATTTCACACTATTTTTAGTGAGATAGTCACGAGATTTTTAGTGAATTAGTCGTGCTATCAAATAGAATAGAGAATATATATCTCTTAAATTCTGCATAATATGAGATTTCCCGTTTGCTGCTATTAAATCAATGAACTAATTTTGTATTTTTAGGGGATACTAATACATACATCATTTTAAATATTCAAAAATTGAATTGTTCACTGAAGAAACTAAAATGTTAGATTTTAAGAAAAAAGAATGTTAGGAAATTGTTGAGGATACACAGTAAATTTTCAAAGCATATAATGGAATTATTTTTATTTTTAGCATTATTTTAATCATTAGTAATTATTTATTGTTTAAATTTAGTGAGATCTTTGCTTTTGATGCTTGCTGTAAAGGAATTTTATGTTCAATTATAATAAAATTAGTATTTATATATTCAAGTCAAATCCCAGTAGACGGCTGCTTTTAAACTTCTGGTTAATTTCGGATTAACTACCAATTGCCTTCTGTTAGGCGAGGGTCCAAGACATTTGAAGTACACGGTCAATTTAAAAGTTGAGTATGGACTTGCTCATTGAGTTTTAAAGCAATAAAATTCCTTTTCAAAGTAGATAAGTTGTTTGAGTCGAAACTCTTTTAGCGAATAGCGTACAACTTTTTTAAGTGGTATAAAATACATAAATAAGAAAGTTTAATAAATCTAAAACATTCTTCATAACAATTTGTTGAATATTTAGAAACAAATTTAAGAACAATCATTACAAACTAAATTAGCAACTGAATATAATGTATATCCGAACATAAGAAAATTCTGTTGTAGATAATGCGTTGAAATACATTTGTGTCCCTTCTAGACAATCCTAGACTACTGTTGTGAACTTTCTACTTACTTTGTTAATACCACTTCTAAGCTATATTAATAATGTAGAACTATTTAATAATAAATAAATAGATGAAAACGTTGAGATAAACTGAAACACTTTAGGCAAACCTTAAATTTGAAAAAGTAAAGACACAGATACGTGTGATTTATCAATCGGAAAAAAGGGATGTAGATTTAAAGTTCGAAGAATTGTTAATGACCTAATGAAGATGTGCATAGTTTGAGATACAAAAAGTTCCCTACAGTAGGAAATTGTTTTCTTTTGACTTGAACCGGTCTTGCGTCTTCATCGGTTGAGGAATGTTTCACCAGGAATTAATAATTATAGTATATATATTTCAACTTTTCCTTACTTTTAGTTTTTAATTGCACCTCAGGGACAATCTAACAATCTAAAAAAAAACATGCGAGAAACGCACGTTTGCAGAGACGCGATACAGAAAACAGCCAAAACCCAAGCAGCAACGGTCAATACAGACACTCGTACGAAAATCCAAAGTCAAAGCAAACAAAGGTTTACACTAATGTACACCCTTGCTTTCGGACATTGCAAGGGAGTCTCCACAGCAGTCCATCCCTAAAATTTTCCTTACTTATATTCGGGGTGAATCGTCCTCGTTTGGATCGCATTTAAGTGTGGCGACTGATGCGTCCTTGTCAAGAAACCACCTCCACCACGCTCTACTTACGACCCTAACCAATTGTAGGGAATGTGGTACTAGCTGAATTCGGGTATGTAAGTTAAAAATAGAGCCAATTTCATTTGATAAACAGCATTCTTTTTCCAGTAACTCAGGATTTGAGCTTTTCTCCTCCTTGTGTAAAAAATTAAATGTAACCCCTATTGCTATTATGGAATCCCAGACCATACGTACAGCTCGAAAAAAAAAAAAAAAAAAAAAAAAAAAAAATCTGGACAAGTGATTGGGCTTAAATAATATTTATTTAGTGTAAACAACATTAAGCTATGAAACTAAAATTAGGAAAAATTTTAAAGGTATTATCCTAATGGATTTCGTTACGATACTATCCACTATCGTAAGTGGATTTTGTGGATTAAGGGACGTTCGATTATCGTTGCTTGTTTAGAAATGGATTCTAACCATTCTTCTTTTAGTATTGTGCCATTTAGTATTTATTTTGTATTTAATACTGAATTTATTTCTAGTTGATATTACCAGTAATATAAACAATTTAAAAAAAAAAACCTGCTAATTTTGATAAAAGGAATAAAACCTTTTATTTAAATTTAATTTTCTTCATAAACTTAAAAAAATACAACTTAAATAAACAAAAGTGCTACATTTGAGGGGGCGTTATTTGGCGGAATATTATTGTACAAAAATTACCTACGTTAAAAAACCGAGGTACCTATAAAAATAAAAATATTAAACACCTGGCATGAATAAAGTATATCCGTCTACGTTCGGAGAACTTTTTTCTTTAAACGTAGAAACTAGTTCATGTTTTTACATTTTTAGATTTATTTTTATGTTATCATAGAGAATTGCACTTAAAAAATTTATTCCTGGAGAAATTTTTATAAAATTTCTAATAAATGAAGAAAATTTAGTAAAAAAAATCGGGTTTTTTTCAAAAGGTCTAATTTTTTAATAAATTAAATTATTTCAATATTTTTTGATGCAACACATTTCTTATACACTGGACTAGTGAATCACCTAAAATTTTTTGCTTAATTTACATTTGGTAAAAAATTTTGGTCCTTCAAAATCATACACATTAAATTTTTAACGAATTTTCATTTCCTTTCTTTTTAACTATGAGTATAACATCATTAAAAATTATCCACATTTAAAGCTTTTAGGTAATTTACTAGTAAATACTATCAAAAGCATTCTTTATAATTTTCAACAAAATATTTTAAGAACTTTTTGAGAAATCACATTTCAAGTTTCAACATTTTATTAAAAATACCTTTCTGAGAAAAACGCATTTGAAGTTTATGAAAACAACTTTAACTATTAAAAAATTAAAATACATGTTTAAAATTTCCCACACTTTCTTGCTTTCTAATTGCCAAGTTGCTAATTATTATAAATACTAGAAAAATGTTTTAAACTAATTTTCATGAAAATTAAAAAAAGTTTTGTCCAAAAGATGCTCTTTAAAAGGCTTTAAAAATTCACAACTTCCTGTTGCGAAGTCGCTACTTCCGTTTTGTTTTTGACAGCTGTCACTGATGTTGAAACAGCTGTAACTTTTCTTTAAAATGCCGTAGAGACAAAACAAAAACAGATTTAGAAGCCTAAAAGTTGAAATTTTACAATAGAGAAATAAAAAAAATTGTGATTTTTGGCAAAAAAATGACGTTTTTAACGTAGACGGATACCTTAAGGAGTCTCACTTTGAGGCAGAATGCTAAATTTTACATATTTACAAATTATTTTTTTCCTTCTCACGTTTCGTTATAATCTCACGTACTCGTCAAATTATAACGAAAATGTTTACCAACAATGCTTCAACTGTTCAAAATGCAGGATATTTTTTTCAGATTATTGAAAATAAATTTTAATACCAAACAATATTGATAAGTAGGATTCCTATTTTAAAATCACAATTTTATTTATACTTCCTACGAGCAGGATTCTAATAAAGATGTGGGTGCCAGACACAAAATTCCACCTGTTACGAAAAAGAATAGGATGTATCTCCTACTTATACCTCAAACAGAAGTATTTTAACAAGATTAATATTTTTTATTAAATGATTCAGATATTTAAAAAAAAGTAATATTTTTTAAAAGTACATGTAAATATAAAATACAATTATTGAACGTGCCAATTATTGTGAGGTACAAGTTATTCCACATAATAAATTGAATATCTTCACCAAATTTCATCAAAATACTTCATATAGTTTTTAAATACAATACGCGCAAGAGTCAAATTTTAGAAAACTAGAAAAATGCAATTAAAGATAGAAATGCTTCCCTTTAACTGTGGAAGAGTGGTTATACATTGAATCATGACTCCAGTTCTATTTGGAGTTTTGAAAAAAGAATGGTACCAAAGTGCACGAAAAAGTTTTAGTTTAATATATTTAAAAAAATTGAAAAATCAAAATTTTTGAAGTTTTAAGAATTCTGTGATTCCTTAATCAAAAAGTATAACAATTTCCAATTACTGAATAATCAAATTTCAGGAAGAAGGATAGGGAAGAATATGTATTACATTGAAAACTTTAATAGGTGCAGACTGTACCAATGCTATATAGTGCTGCCATCTAACGACAGTATATATAAATAAAATCCCGTTTTAGAATCGAGGACAGATAGAAATTCCACATTCATGATTTGGTAAAATAGCTTTTATAGGTAAACTTAGCTAGTTAGCTCCACAAATATACTTAAAGCGGTAAATTATGATTTTAAAAAAAAATCAAGATGTATGAACTAAATTTCAAACAAGTTCTTTCTTTCTTTCTTTTTTAATACTTAATACGTATCGTGTTTCATTTACTGTACTTTATAGCCGATGGCTAATGAAAAGTTAAATAATTTCAATCAGTTGTACCAATAAAACAACTACAGATCATTATTATAATTTTTATATAATGTACATATCAAGAAAAGTTTAATATATTTTCCCCACACTCTTATGGGGATAATGCATAACAGAAGAGTGTCTGAAGAAGTATGTCTTGAAACTTCTTCAACAGTTTTGTTCCGATCTCGAGGAAATTCTGCACAGTAGACTTTCATGATGAAAGGTCACTATCCATCCACTTTAATTTCCCTAAGACTTCAATTAACGAAAATATTAATTAAACTTTCAAAGAGCTAATTTTTTCTCGTACTTTCCAGCAGGGCTTATAACTGAAACTGAACCAAAAAAAAATATCGGTTTATTTCGGTTCAATACATCTTCAGTCATTTTGTTACTGTAACCAACTTATCAACATTTTTTAATTTAACATCAAATAACTATTGCCTTATAATAATCGTCATTACTTGTACATTGTGCTAAACGGTGACTGAATGGTTAGGATGCTGATCATCAGTACCGCAGTTCGTATCCCACTGTGGTATGGATGTTCATAGCCGTTCGAAATCGGCTTTAAGCAGTAAGTACCCGTCTAATAAGCCCTCCTGTTGCAATATAGTAGACCTCAGAGCTCCAAACCAAACCAAACTACATGTCCATTGCTTCTTG
This sequence comes from Pardosa pseudoannulata, assembly GCA_032207245.1. Lineage (NCBI taxonomy): Eukaryota > Metazoa > Arthropoda > Arachnida > Araneae > Lycosidae > Pardosa > Pardosa pseudoannulata. The sequence goes on from CM063498.1 coordinate 2,109,888, forward strand.
ATTTCCTGCTTTGATGTTCACTAGTACTTTTCTATTTGAAACTACTTGTAGAGGGCCAATTAAATTCAGTTGTCAATTGCGATTTTGATAATGGATAACAATGTCAATGCTTGAGTTCGTATCGTACATACTGGTTGATTGTATCCATTCAGACAGTGGGCCAATTAAATAAATAAGAACGATAATTGCCATCTGATAATATTTGTGAAGTTTATTGTGTACTGCCAAGAAACCTTTCTTCTGATCATTCATTACTGTTTATTACCCCTTGTTTTTGCACTTAGTCGCTAATTTTTCTGTACTGTAAAATTAAGTTTCCTTCACTGTATTTTCTGCCAGCCCAAAATAAAGCAACCTAATTTATTTTATTTTCCTCTTCCACCACACTGTTTTCACTTCTACTTAATGTCATGCCAACTCCATTTCAATAGTGTATGTGTTCTAATATTAGCAACATCTGAACTAGAAGACTTGGCCCAGGAAGTTCAGTTACTAATTCTTCCTGTAAGAGAATTTTTGTTCATATTTGGAGTAGTTTTCACAAGTGTGACTCTATGAGTTTTGAAAGATTGGACAAAAATACTTTTATTCTTTACTATGCATAATTTTATTTTTTACTTTAATGGAATAAACTTATAAAAAAATGTACCTCACGACATAGACATTTAAATTTTAGAATAGGAATATTCCTAAATTTTTAATCTAACTTGGTGATGTAACATTTTTATATATAACCCTTTTTCTCCAATTTTATTAAATTCTGCTCTTAAAACCCATTTAATAAAACTCAAATACTTCATTTCAAATTTTGATTTTAAAAATTCAATAACTTTTGCCATTTTAGAATTGTTATATGAGGATAATATTAAATCTGAGTATGAATAATTCTTATTTTTACTCAGGCATACCTTGAGTAGTCATCTTCTATTGGGAGTAGGTAATTATTTATCCAAAAAGAACCACTGAAAAGAGCTAAAACGACTAAACCTTACAGATTCTTGATTTTTATTGGACCAATATTCTTGAAACTATCTCTAATCAACTTTGCTTTGATACAAGTATTATAATGTCTAATCTGTCCTTTTACATTTTTGATGTCATACAATAAATTTCTCTTAGTCATTTACATAAAAGATTTAGCATTTTTATGTCCATAGTGTTGGTGCCATATCATATAATGTAGTTTTTTTTTTTCCTCCTCCAGACTCTTTTGGCTGGTGTTCATTGTCACACATTTCATCTGTTCTTGAATGCAGTACACATAATTCTTATCAAATTATGTCACAGCTATTATGCAATTACAAAATTTGCATTCAAAGTACTTTGAATTCTTAATCTTTCATGAGCACTTAGACCATGTAGTTTCCTAGAGCAAACTACCACTCAGAAGTCATTACTCAAATGTACACAGTATTATTTTTTACTGCCAGCTCTACAGCAATCCCATAAACAATTTACCAAATTTTGGATTATATGCTATAATTTATAATTTTCTAATGCTGGCCGACCTTTTATGATTTTTTTAGCTTTGCATATAAATTTCCTTTTTTAGCAAGTACTCACATCATATAGTTTTATCTATTATATGGCATAGTTTTTCCAAGAAGTGATATACCCCTTCTACTTCTGAAAGTGCTAAAACAAATATCCACCATTTTGCAATATGGCAAAATATTCTATTCCTACTGTTACAAATGAAAAAAATAGTAACTGAAAATAAATTTTTAACAAATTAAAAGAAAGTACTCTTAAAGGCACTATTGCTGCTAAAATCCTAGTACTATCTGAACTTAAAACCAAACTTATTAGTTATTCCATGCAAGAGTTGGTGGCAAACTTATTCACCTAAATTCCCAAACTGAAAACAATCACTAAAAAATAATCAATTTTCTCAAAACTAAAAAAATTGAAGTATATATCTGACCAAATAGGGTTATAAGATCTATTTAGGTGGTCTACGTGGACTCCAATGAGACATACTAGTAAAGGGGATAAAAGATGATTTAATCAAGCATGAGAACACAGTTCTTAGAAGTTGCTCAATTAATCTAAATGAAACAACTCCCAATGTCATTATTTTAAATTCAACTAACTTCAACTGAGAATACCAAAAAATTAACAAGCTTGAACCACTTTTTCACATAACAATTACTATTGAATACTACAGGTATCCATCAAAACTTAACAGTGTCATAGCTGCCAAATCTTTCCCCTCCACAGTAATACTTGCCTAAAGAGGTTCTGCATCATCAAGTATGCAAAATACCAGGCTATGAGGGAATGTCTTAAAAGAACATTGAAAACTGACACACTGCTCTGCTGTAACAAGCTTCAAAACATAAAATCTAATATGGTCAGGGCTAAGTACTGCAAAGAACACATGTTGGCATTTTGCTTGGGACTTAGTCGTGAACCCTCCATTGGTCTATATTGACATTTCATAGATTTTTTCCAATCTATGCATTGAGCTACAATAGCTTTAAGTCTTATTTGTGAGTTCAAGGGCTCATTTGAATTCGGAAATGAGCATTCACCCAATAATGTACAAAAAATCCATCTTTATCCACAGGATTGACTGAGTATAAAAACTACAGCATTTAAAGAAATGAATTCCCCAGTCCAAATCAACCCATGAAAGGCTCCATTGCTTTCCATTTAAGTCATTTCCTGTCTAAAGAGTAAAAGAAACTACAAAATTTCCCAACAACAACAACAAAATCAAATAATTCTAATATAAATTTCAAAATAGAATATTTTATTTATCTTCTGTAAAAATTGCATTTGGCATCTAAAATCTTGGATACAAAATTTATTTTAAATCTTCAGTAAAAAATGCTTTGGTTTTATGAATAATAAGACATGTATTTACCAAACAAAACAGAATAAAGCACAAATTATAAATTAGATAAATTAGAGAGTATACTTAACATATGACACAAATTTAAAATAAGTATACTTTTAGGCAAGAGTAACTTTTTTTGTATTTTCAGGTAATACTGGAGCTTCACCAGATAAAACATTTTGGAAATTCTTAAAACTGAAAGAAAAAGAAAAAAACATAGTTCATATTATATAAATAATAAACTATATTAAATAAGCTATATATATGTATGTGTGTGTGTCTGTATTTGTAATATGTCAAAATTTTTACCTAAATGCCCTCTAAATTATTTTTCCTAATTATAAATCCATTTCGTAATGAAGAGAAAAACTCAAATTCAAGAACACAATCTCATTGTTTTCCTGTCAGTAAAACCTTTACTTACAATTTTTACTCCTTTGTTCATTTAAAATCTCATGGGATTCGATTGTGCAACTCGAAACCTGAGCCCTTGCAAACTTTTGAACAATTTTGACTTGGCCAGCAAGCAAACCACAGGAATAATGAATTAACAATAATTTTTCTGGGAATACACATCTGTCTTGCTAGTAAGAAAAGTAGTAGCTCTATGCTAGTAGTTCTATGAATTTTCTGCCAATCGATTTAGCCAGAAAATATATGCAGCAGAACAGCTCTATTTTCCATGTTTTAACATCAATAAAATGATGTGTTAAAAATCTCGGTTGTTTATTGCCTCATCTTTGAGTCTACCCCCAGAAAACCAAATTTTGGCTAGTTTCTTTTAATTTTCAGGTAATTTTATATAGCCATCAAAATTTTGGGAAATTGTTGGCAATTCATGCTGTTAAGAGTTCATTGTTGTTTTTACAGTGTAACACACATATAAATATATATATATATATGTGTGTGTGTGTGTGTAATAATAAAAAATTCTGACAAATTAATGAACTCTACATTAAATTTTTCATCTTAATTCAATGTGGAAAATTTTTCAGAAACATAGGCATACTTTAGAAATATATAATGCCAAATCATCACTTTTTGTAAGTCTGTATACGGCCTTGAGGCCATGGAAAAACTTCCTTCTTACTTGCACATGGTTGTAGTTAGATGAGACTTCAAATGCTTAGAGCATTCAAAAGAAAAATGGCTAATTTTTATAATTCAGGAAATGGAAAATAAAAATTCTTTGCTTATAATAGTTCAAACTTGATCCCTACTATGCCTTTTGGATTTACTGCATCTTTTATCGGATCTACATCAGATGGATAAAATATTCTAAATCTATTTTCTGATTTTTTCTACTATTCAATGCATCTTTACATTATGACACATATATACATGCACACACACACATACATATAAGAATATATACACACAAAATAAACATAAAAGAGGAAAAAAATCAACAAAATTAATACTTGTCAGTCTATATACTACATATTATTCCCTTCTTGATGCATAATTACTTATCCTCTCCCATTGATATTAATTTGATGCTGAGAGGTACTTTTTAAAATCCTATCTAATGAAATAGCTTTTACAATTACACTTTTTAGTATTATATAAGACTATATGTCTGAAGGTGTGTGGTTTGTATTTCATAAAGACTGATGGACCTACAGTAACTGAATCTGCACTAAATGTAATGCACCATTGTCATAAAAGCATGAAAGATGCCAAATGAATGTGATACGGCAATTAGATGGAATCACAAACAGCTGAACATTTCATCAATGCCACATTTCCACAAAACAATATGGCAAAATAAATAATATAAAAAGAAATAACTTTCCATGTAAATAATAAATGATGGAAAAATAAATTGGCATATGACCAAAAGCTCCCTCTGCAGCAAACTAGTATCTTTCATCTGTAGTGGACTTTTGCTTGGCATATGTAGACTTCATCAGAACAATTCCCCTTCTCACAGTTAGTGATTCAACCTCATATTATAAATTTATATTTTGAGTAATTAAAAAATAACCATTATTTTGTAAATAAGGAATGTAACTTTTGCTTTATAGCTTAACATAGAATAACAGTGTAGAATTACATTATTAAATTTATACCAATGAATGATTGAAGTACTAGCAATCTTTTTAAAAAAAGAAGCAAAAAATATCATTTCCTCATTTTTATGATATTTTTAGTGAAGAGTCATATATGAAAATCCTTATATGTGCTTTAACATTAAAAAGATGACATTTTTCATTTACTTAGAAAGACTGGGATCAGGTTTTTAAATATATATTTAGCTATTAAATTTAACATTTATATACACAATTTCCTCCTCCTAATGATTGTTTATAATATTTATTCTGTTAACCCATAAGTAGTTGTATGTTGGTCTTTTCACCACCATTTTACAATTCTTCCCCTGCAATCTCCCTCCCCTTAAACTTTACTTAAAATATCCCTGATAACTGACCTTATGTATTATTCCACCTATGTATGGAATATCCCCAGCCCCTTACTATTTTCCTGGAAGTTATTGCTTTTAAAAGTTAAAATTGGTCATCTACACCACAGCACGACTACTCAGTCAACTTGCTTTTGAAAATGGCAGCATACTGCAGGTAGTTTTATTGTTATGTTATCTAATGTCAGGGAAATGACCAACGCACAGCTATTAACATTTTGAAAACTGAAGCAACTACTCTAAGGTTAATGAAAATACAATATATATATATATATATATATATATATAAATAATATATCAAAATTATTATGCTTAATATATCTCTTAAAGATTCTCCCTTTTCCCTTTCCTATTCTCTGATATCTATTTTCCCAGCCACAATATATCAAAATCAAAAGGAGTGTTTGCGACTTGCATTCTTTGAACCTATTTCCCAAAGCTAATTCTGAAATAAATGCAAAAATTTTCTGTCCAGTTGCCATATTTTCCAGCTCTCCCAGACAAATAGCTTACTGCTACAATGACGCGTACTAAGCTGCTGGTTTCTTGGGAAAATAATGTCTTTTCTTGCTGTGAGGCTGACTTTGTATTTTCATGTATCATTCCCTTCTCTGCTCTTGCCAGAGTAACATGTCGTCTACTTAGCTCTCAAATAAAAATTTAAGTTATAGTGGAATTTAATTTTATTGAAATGGCCCAACTGCAGTACCTTCATATAGTTTAAATCCTTAAGCTTATCCTTGCCCAGAAAGCCCAGGCAAGTAAAAACAATAAGGGCTAATTTTGGAGTAACAGGAAGAATTAATTTTTGGTATGTTTACATATATATAATTCATTACTAATAAAATACAGTGATTAAAAAATAAAGCATACTATACAAAGGGCATTTCTTCAAGCATGACAAATTTAAATCAATAGCCCCTGTATAATTAGTTGTTCAACCCTAGAACTGCAGGAGTTTCAGTATACCTAAAACCAAGAACTTGCTCAAACTTACCCCGATTAATATGAATTTGTGTTGTTATTTGAAAAGTACACTGTATTTATATGAAAAGACATATTTGTTTTAAGACATTAAATTATTATAATAATTCACAACAAAATAATAAGATATTACAATATCGAAAGTATTTATGGTTAGAAAAATATATAATATAAAAATCTTTAACAGAATTATTTAATTTTTTACACAGTTTAGGCAAGCACAGTTTGGACAACTGTTTTTATATCTATTTTATACATTTTCTATTTATTGATATTTTACAGTTAGAACAAATATCTACAGTTTTGTTTCTACACTTGGCAGCTTAATAATGATCAATCTTTTCCATATGCACAGATTCTTCAAAATTAAATTTTCATAGATTCTTATGGGTATAAAATTCAGAAATTCCAAGAAATTTATTTCAATTTCATTAATTTGATAGTTTTGTCACAAAATAGTTTTTGGGACAAAATGACCCATCCTGCAGTTCTAGTGTTAAGTTGTCTGCCAGAGATATGTCTGTAAAAAACTGACAATTGCATTATTTTTTCAAGTAATATGAAATGATGCATATTCTCCAATGGTAGCATTAGTTCCTCTTTAATATTTTCCTAATTACGGAAAACAATTCAACAAATATTTTTACCCAACATCAGCTACTAGCAGAAATTCAATATTGAATTTATCAAGTTTTTGAGGCATTTATTGTGTAAATTGGCAAAACATTATCTACAGTTACAGTTTTATTTTGATTTATAATGAAATAAGCAATTTTCAATAAGCCTGTTCTAAACTCCAGATACTAGAGTAAATTTGTCTGAAGTCTTTCTGATCTTGTTAGACTCAAATCAAACCACAAATATTTCAGGATGTCTTTGAAGCCATTGTTTCATTTAAATCCTTTGGTCCTTAATTCACAAACCACAAATTGTTTCTTAAAACATTTGTTTTTTAAACTAAGTATTTTCACACTAACTCTTTATCCTTTATTTTCTTTTATATAAAAAAGAACTTAAAACAGAATATGAAACATAATATAGGCTGGGATATTTGTTCAGCCATTAAAAAGATTGTAGCCAGTTTTTCTAGCTATCACACTTATAGCTTAAATAATAATGAATATAAATAAATTTTTTATCTACATGTTCCTTTAAGAATAATTGGGAAAGGTTAGTAAACAAACAGAAAATCAATAGATACGCAAGAATATGAGATTTTGAAATTTGCTTGATATCAAATTGACTGCTTTTGACTTTCTAGTATTAAGCCAAGTGACATTTACTCTTTGAATATGTATCAAATGAATTTTAAACTTTAGAGCAGAATTTATAGTTTTATAAAAATGTTATTTAAAAATAAATAAATAAACTATTAAAACATTTACCTATATAAAATTACTAACTCTATTATTTTTTTTAAATTTTTATATCATAGTCTTATTATCTTTACAACAGGAACTGAACAATACACTGCAAATGTACTGCAAAGAAATAGAACAAGATATGCTACTCTTTCATTGAATTTATAATGAAAATAAAGTTTGTAGATACAAAATAATTAAATGGCTATAAAAGTTCTTACATATAATACAAATGACTGTATATTTTAAAATCTTTAATATTTAATCTTTAATATTTTTAAAATACTATGAGTTTTGTACATTAAATACTATCATCAAAAACAATAAAGATAATCTAAGTGACTTATTAAATAATTCTTAATTTAAAAAACTTATTTACAGCATTAAATCAATTAATAAAATAAAAGAACTTTCTAAAAAATATATTGTTTTTACTCACTCAAATCTACATAAAATTTGAATCCCATATAAATTAATTAAACTGTTGACAGTAACATTTGAATATGACTTTATCTGACTAAATAGTGAAAATATAAACTACTCACATGAGTTCATAGCGTAGCCTTTCTTCAAGAGACACTGATGGCTTCATTTCACTAGCTACTTTTAATAAATGTCTGTGAGTGATTGTAACACTTAATGTGCTTCGCCGTCTTGGTTCTGTTTTATGATAACCCAAAACATTATCATGTACAACTGCGACCTGAAATAAGCAATAATCTTTTAAAAAATATTTTTTGTTCACTCTGAAATAAATGACAACTGTTATTCAAAATAAGTTGTAATGCTCTTTAATTCAGAACTTAAAAGATAATAAAGTGTCACTTGGAACAGTTTATAAAACATAGCAATTATATATATATATATATATATATATATATATATATATATATATATATATATATGTGTGTGTGTGTGTGTGTGTGTGTGTGTGTGTGTGTGTGTGTGTGCAATCAGTAAAAATAACATCTACTGATTACACTGGAAACTAGCCCCTATTATTTAATTTGTTTGGGCTTTCTGGGTAAAAAGAATTCTTAATCAAGTTGCAGTCATGAATACATTAGAAAAACAAGTCCATCATTGTAAAACTTCATATTTAATGGGGTTTAAAACACAATGGTCAACTGACCATTACAGTGCAATGGCTCTTAATAGAATGCCCAAAAATAATACACATCATAGACACATTGGCCCCAAAGTCAGACAATCATGAAATTTTGTTCCCAAAAGAGTAAGATTGTTCGGCAGTGTTTGGGAGGCAAGAGCCTTGATCATATATGTTAGCCTGAAACTACAGAGGCAGCAATTTAGTTATTGCAGAAGTAAAACCATTTTCCTGGGCCAGCTAAAAAAAATGTGGCCAGTGGACAGAAAATTGACATTTAATTCAGTGTTAATTTTGAGGGATTAGTAAATGGAATTTAAGTCCGAGAACACTCCTTTATCAGACATTTTATAGTTGCAAAATTAGGTATGAGAATAGGAAAAAAGAAAATTAGATATCTATTTAAGGGATAATAATTTTGAAATATTGCATATATATATATATATATATATATATATATATATATATATATATATATGTATGTGTGTGTGTGTGTAATATTCCAATTATTAAATATTTATGCCAAATATGAAAACTTGACAGAAGTTAAATACAGAATGCAAAAATGAACCAAATGAGCAATCGTGACAAAAAGAAAAAAAATGTTACTATGGCCATAATATTTGAAATGAGCATTTGTGCCATTTCCAATTTAAAGAAATGCTGCAGCGTGAATTGATACACATAAAAATGAAGAAAAGAGTGAGATTCTTTCAGCAGTTTGTAATATAGATTTACAAAAATGATTATTTATTTTTTATTATACAAGGGTGCCTCTAAGAAAAATGAAATTTATATTAATCATAATCAAAACCCAGAAACTAACAAAAGTTAATTTAACATAACAAATAATTGCATGTTACTAATATTAGATTTAAGTAATGTTAGTAAATTTCAAGTTGTTAAATTCAAAAAAATGAGTGAGAAATTATTCTACAGGATTCCCTCCCCTGTAGAATAATTTCTCACTCATTTTTTTGAAAAAGAATTTCTGGATATACTAAAAGAGAGTGTGTGCTATTGTTTACCACCAGGTTCCAGAGAAAAGGGAAAGGTCCCATCTACAGGGCAATATCAACTCCTCTCCCCCTGTCTAGGGAATGATGGTAATGTCTCACTTATTTCTGCTATGTGGGAAACACTTTTGTTTATTCCTATTTTAATATGATGAATAACAGTTAAAAGTAAAACAAGAAATAACAATAGAGATACAAAGAATGAAATGCAAAAATTTTGTGTAAACAAAAATGATGAACAATGAAACAAAAATGATGAACAAAAATGATGAAAAATTTTTGTAAATGAAAACATTTTACAAAAATGGGAAAATAGGAAAAGTTGGCATTTAATGAAACTAATTTATCCAAAATATAAAATGTACCAATTTTTTGAAATGCAAGAATTTTGTGCATAATAAATTTCTTTTAAAAAGTGCAGAAATTTTGCACAATAATAGTTTTTTAATGCAAGAAAAAAAGAAAATATGAAAGTTTCTTATCCTGTAGTAAGAACACTGCCATAAAGCAGAACACATTTGAAAATCAAGAAGCAAATTAGGTGTCTCATGCATTGGTCTGCATTATCTTTAGATTATGATAAACTTAATCTCTCAGAGAACAGTGATTTTCAAATTTAAAATAATTATGCACAAAATATTTTCTGGCATTATATATATTGTAAACTTTATTTAAAAAAAAAACTTAAACTATCTAATTTAAAAGAGATTATAATTACTTCATGTAATCAAAAACTTGGTTAATAGAAACTAAATTTTAAAATTATGATTTATTTTGGTATTAATGTAGCATGTGATCTCCCTATTAGTTATTAGTTGTATAGTTAGTTCATAGATGGTACTAGTATAAAACTATTATAAACGAATCAATTAAAACTATATTGAAATAATAATTAATTAATTAAAACTAATATAAATAATAATAATAAATTAATTGTGAATAAATAGAATTAATTTAACATTTTATTAATTTTTCATTTCTATTAAGCTTTACAAACACAAAAGCAGAATAGACCTTTAAAAGGGTTGTTTAGCAATGTACAGTATGAAAGTCACACAATATGGCCCAAAACTGGTCTCACCATGGTGAGATGACATGGAAACATTTCTGTCTTAGTTAAAAGCATACAGAAAAAAAAAAATAAAAAAAAAAAAAAAAAAAAAAAAAAACAAGATTATCTATTTTATGGGGAGGAGAGCTGTAATTGTAGTTATCAGACCTTCTCAAATTTGCACCAATATCACCATCTATGAACTAACTAAATAACTAATGGGTAGATTGCATGCTACATTAATACCCTTGTTTTCTTTTGATAAGGACTTTCCTGATGGTGCATTTAAAAATATCAAAAATGGTCACAAGCACTACCATATATTAACATTTTAACAAATTTTTTTCTTGGTAATTAAACTTCTTACATACATATTTTAAAATGTTAATTGGTCTTAGGTAACAATTTATACTCCTCTACTGGTACCATAACAGTTCCTAACCACAGAAGTATTTTTGAATAGTTTTCCAAACCAAAGGAACATCTTAACATCAAATACCACATACCAAATATAATAAAAAGAAGAGAGGTGGTCTGTTTCAGCTTCCAGTTTTATGCAAAAAGACAAATTCGTATAACCATTTTATAGAAAACAAGCTATTCCATAAAATTTCTAATAAGTTATAAAAGAAACAAAAGAAAACTTACATCCTGAATAATTTTTTTTCCATCTTCAAGTAATGGAGTCTTTAATCCTTCATCAAGACTAGGTATGAACAAAAGTTTATCAGAAGCAATGCGATAATCAGAATCATCTGAAGTTGTGTAGCGTTCTAAGAAGAAGGAAGAATATTAAATGAGTGATTTATTCATAATCATAACACAAAAAAAAAAAAATGTTTAGCTTTTTAAAATTACCATGTTATAATAATAGATTTTATTGCAATTTTATTTGAAAGTAGCATTCTGTCAAGAAAAAAAAACCTATTGTCATATTCGTTGTAACCTAAATTGTTTTATGATCCTCATATATCCATATTTTTTAGCATTTAAAATCAATATCCAGATAAAGCATTTAATAAAAAATAGATGTAAAAAAAATTCTGCCCTTTGAAATAAAAATTTAAAAATTTCTTCCCTGTTTAAAATGAAAGGTTCACCAGGTGTGAACTTTATAATTAATAAAATCATAAAATATTAATTTAATCAATTTTAAAAGTATACATGGATTGACCTGACATGGCAAACAGTCATTACCTGTAATTGTGGCAAGTACTAATTCATCAAATTCCTACTTTATAGCAAATAAAGACCAGTATAGTCAACACATTCATAACAAAATAAGAAATCATTCTAAACAGCACACCTGTCATTTCAACTATGAAATTTTCGCACACTCATACACATATTTTAAAAATAAATATATTTTAACACCAATTACAAAATTTAGCTTTAATTTGTATATTACTAATTTTTAGTAGTTCAACAGTTCTTTCTTAGGTGTTTTAATCATTATTATTATTGGAATAGTACAGAAATAAAAATATTATTAGTTATATAATATAAATAGTTTTGAATACAAAAGATTTTTCTTACTGGTTGGAGAATTTTGGATTTCATGAAGTGCTTCAATATGAGCAGAATACAATAAAGCTTGCAAATCAGCACCAGAGAAATTTGCAGTTAAAGTTGCAATACTATCAAAATCTATATCATCAGATAAAGGTAGCTTTGATGACAAACAATTGAGAATCTCCACACGCTCATTCTGAAAAATAGCTGACTTAATACAGATGAAGATGGTAATAGCTATATGACAAAAGTGACCTTAACAAAATAAATCCTATAAAATTAACATATCTTTTAATCTGAAATTTAGTAAAATTTAACTCTACATAGTAAAATAGATGCATATTCTAAAGACATAAGAAAATTCTCATTTAAATTAGACATTTTCCTACTTCCAAATAATTTTTATTATGCAAATAGGTCAGTAACTGAAATTACTATGTAAAACAAAACTATGTAAAATATCTTTAGTTTTGCTACCATAGAATTTCTTAGACACTTCATAATGCTAATTTTTTTGTTAAAGAAAACACCTTTGTTTTATGCAGGCATCTTAATTAAAGTAAAACAGTTACATTAAAATAGAGTTACAGTTGATCAAGGTACCAATAAGATATAACAAAGGCTTCTTTAATACACACAGGATTTACTGTCATCTCTATCTCTTATAAAAAAAATTATAAGTTTATTAAAATAAATTTTCAATTAAAAACAGTTTTAAAACAATACATACTACATTTATATACATCTATCCCCCCACCCCAAAAAAAATTTTAATCAAGCCTATCTGTTTTAACTACAGACAGAAACTGAACAATGTGAACAACTGAACAATAAATCATCTTCAAAATAATTTTTTTTTAAATTTCTTATAAAATGCCAATATTTTTGAAAGTTTTACAATATCTTTGAATTTTACAAAATTGATTGTTTTTATTGGTTTAAAAAATGATTAGCCAATTATTCTCAAATTTGTTCAATTCAATGGCTATTTGTTCTTAAAATCTTACTTCAAAACTTGTTGAGCCAAAATTAATGCTATGACTCAATTCTTGCAAAAAGGAAATTACATTAACGTAATAAAAAGTAAAAACAAATGCAATATAATTTTGATAATGAGTTATAAGAAATGGATATAATACTGAAACAAGATCATCTTTATAAAAGAAAATATCTAAATATTACTAGTAAAAATCTTCTAAGTAAATTTGATATTGTCAAAAAATATTCCAGTATCTTAAACAAAAATTGATAAATTAGAAGCATATAATACTAAAGAACAAATTTTATTCTTAACTGTGTAAAAAGATTTCATGGAAATTTTGAGTAGTTCTCTAAATTATGAACTCTGTTGCCTCGTAATAGAACAATATTTATATAAAGCTAATTTAATTATGCAGTTAGTGGGAGAACTAAATTACTTAAAAGTTTTCTTTATTAATATGGATATTAAGAGTTGAAATGCAAATAATGTGTATGTTATATAAGATGTCAACAAGAACTTCCTGTAAATACTAAATTGCAATATATTTACTTTGTCAGGCAGTGGACAAAGTAAGCATTTGTCCAGGCGACCAGGTCTCAGAAGAGCTGGATCAATTAATTCCGGTCGACTAGTGGCAGCAAGAACATGAACACCTGTTACAATTATAAAATTTTAATACACAATATAATACAATAGCATAATTTTGAATTTTTTTTTTTTTTTTGTTTTGTTTTACAATTAATAAGTTTTATTTTTATGATATTATTTTAGTGCTTATCAGCAAGAAATATCAACCAGGTTTTCTAAAGCATTCTATCAAAATTTAAAGATTAATTTGTTAATATGATTTCAAGAATTGAATTAACTAAATCATAGATACCCAAATTTTTTTGGCCTATTTTCTACTTTTCATAATAATAACTAGAATAACAATAATAATAATAATAATAATAATTATTATTATTATTATTATTATTATTATTATTATTATTATTATTATTATAAATACCAGCATCCTTGAAATCTACATTCTATATGCCCAAATGAAAACTCCATGGCTATTTTTGTAAATTCATCATAATTATTTATGAGCATAAAGAAAAAAAAAATGTAGAATTGGACATCAGAAAGAGTTTAAAAGTTGAGAAGACTGTTATAAATTATTCAACAATATCACTTCTTCACCCACAAGATTCAAGTGTCTAATTTTTCAAAGTAAATTATTTATCTTTTGAAATTAACTCTCATTCTTTACTCAATAATCTATAACAATATAATGACTAGTGCATGACATAGTCATAAAATTAACATACAATCAATGAACAATTGTATTAATTTCAGATAAATTATACAGCAGAATTTTAATTTTAAATAATTTTCCAATTTTAAAACCATGAATACTATTAATTTCACAGTATTTATCATTGAGTTCTTCCATAGCTAATCCGGCCACTATCCTAGACTGCTTCAATGACCTCCTAATAATGTTTCTTTTGTACTACTACTCTTTTATGCACCCAACTTCCAAAAGAGAAAAATCTGTAGTTTATCACAGTAACAACATTTTTTAGTATATAGATAAAAATATAAATTTTTAAAGGGGAAAAAATAGGGGAAAATGGCAAGGTTTATTTAATTTATGAAAAATATATTAATCTAATATTAACAAATGCTTTAAAAGTCTTTAAAAAATCTGTAGTTTATTAAAATAAAATTTTTTAGTGTATATAAAAAAAAACCTAATGAAAAAATGAAAAATGGTAATGTTTTTATCCAATATATAAAACAAACATATTAGTCTTTAGCATTTACAAATGCTGTGTACAAGATTTTGCAATTTTAAAAAATTATTTGTCAAACTCATTTTTGAAGCATTTTAAACTTTTACTGCATTTCACTTTTAATAACACTGCTCTAATGTTTTATTAGACAGAGATTGTCTAAAATCAGTTCTGATTTTTTTTTTTTTTTTTTAATTTGGCTGAACACTTGCTCATCATTCCTGCTTTATATCTTGCTGGAATATAGAATTATCAATAGAGGAAAGAAGAAAGTGAGAACAGGATTTGTAGGAAATTTTAAGGATTTTAGACTATATCACTGAAAATTGGAAGAATTAGTTTTCCAATTGGAGAATCAGAAACACCAAAAAGTTGGAAAACTTCCAAGTATACTGGAAGCATTGGCACCTGTGTACACCTATTTTGGTAACTTAAGGATAAATTAATGATAAACTATTAAGAGAATCAAATAACATATGACAACATAAGAATTTCAAGAGATGAAAAAACATTTTTTTCCAAGCTTTAAATATAAGTTGAAAAAAAAAAAAAGAATAAAATTCAAACTTTGGAGATATTTTATCACTATAAAAAATCAGAACTAATGTAATAAAAGTTCCAATAATAGAGATATTAAGGAACTATACTTCTGTATGAAAATATTTGCTTTAAACATAAATATATAAACATGTTTCACACAAAATTAAAAAAACATTTTCCCAAACATTACAGACACATTTCTAAAAAATGTTTGTTAATTAGTAAAAAAAAAAAATTCTTTAATAACCTCATTACGTTTAAATTTCTATAAACGAAATTTACTCATAAACATGAACTTTTTCCAATTATTTTATGAATTTATTGTTTCAATATTTTTTATCACTAACCAATATTTGTAAACTTGTTTTACTTTAAAAGTAAGATTTATTTCACAATACAATAAAGAACCTATATCCAACTTCAGTATTTCTATTTTCTTTACTTACTTTTCTTTTTCATAAATATGAATTGAATTGTAATTTACTTATCTATTTCAATCTTTTTAAAAGCATGGAATCAAAATCTGGAAAAGTTTTATTATCATTATTATCATCATCTTTAAGAAAGTTGCAGTATTATTGCATTAATGACTCAAATGTCTTATCAACTAAAAGGACTTTGTTCATATATAGTAAACATATAGCTTTACTATAACAACATGAATTGAATTTAACAATGTTAAATAGAAAAGAAAAAGGTTCAGTTGCTTTTTAAAAGTTAGTGTTAAATGTCAAATCTTTATATCCTACCTTCAAGAGATTCCACACCATCTAACTGAGTGAGAAGTTGATTGACTACTCTATCAGTAACACCAGTACTGTCATGGCCTCGCCTGTAATGAAAAAAAAGAACTTAGTAAATCATTTGGAGCTATATATAATAATTTATTATACTTTCACAACAGTTAAGAATGTGTCTTCATTAACACTAGAATCATGGAATGGGTTATTTTAACTCAAACTATTTTGTTCCAATTTTCTTAAAAAGTTACTTACAAAATTGAAATAAATTTTTTGACTTTCCCTAATTTTATGCCCATAAAAAATCTATGAAAATATGATATTTAAAATATGTGCCTATGTGAAAAATGGTTCATTACAAAACTTCCAAGTGCGAAAACAAAACTGTAGATATTTGTTACAACTGTAAAAACCAATATATAGAAAATGTACAAAATATATATAAAAGAGTTGCCCAAATTCCTGGTGAACTGTGTAAGAAACCTTGACTGTTAAGAAACTAAATAATTCCATTAAAGTTGTCTATATATACTTTTTGATATTGTAATATCTTATTTTTTATCAATTATAATTATTTAATGTCTAAAAATGATCAAATGTCCTTTCACATAAATACAGTGTACTTTCTAAATAACAACATGTATTCGTTGGGGTAAGTTTGACCCAGCCCCCAGTTTTAGGTATACCAAAATGTCTGCAGTTCTAGTGTTAAATAATTATTTCTCCAAATATGATTTTTAATAGAAGCTCATAGAACACATTGGATGTTTCAAAAAATTAAATTGTTCATGAATAACCCCAAATCTTTCTGTTAACTAAACCTAATAATGTATTATTTCATTTACCATACATGGTAATATGACTTCCAAAATTAAAGGAAAATAATTCCCATTCTAACAATAAATTAAGATTAATAATATAATAAACTTTATATATCATATTTAAATTTTACTTACTATTAATTCCAAATTGTCTTAAAAGTAAAGTAGTCTGAAATTCTTAATATATTTAATTTTTTTATACTATTTATATCATCCTTACCATGAGGAAATTAATTAATTTTGCAATATACATATACAGTGAAACCTTGATCAACTATTCCCTCATTCTTAATTTTTTCATATTGTGAACTTGGTCTTGAAATTATATCATTAAAATAAATTTCCTTTCATTTTTCAGTGTAGTCCTCTTTTTTCCTAAGTTCATTGTTAAAATATCTTAGCCCATATTTGCAAAAAGTATAATTCTGAAGCCATTCTGGACAATTGAAAAGGGAATTATTATTATTATTATTATTATTATTATTATTATATTAAAATGTTTTGTGTCATTTAGACTACTCTAAGAACTACTACTGGAAAAAAGTTTTTGCTCATCAGGGAATCATTTTTGAATCTTCAGGAGAGTTTTTGGAGTGAGGATTTATTGAGAAATCTCAGTAATTGTTTTGATGATATATTACAGTAAAATAAAAACCAGATAAACATACAGATGCAGCAAATTAGTCACTGCCTCTCACCTTCTTCTGCTTTGTTCCCTTATGAAAGGAGAAGCTATCTTTGTTACTTAAGGTGGCGCTTTACTCAGCCTCCGATATGACAAAGCTAATGTTAAGTGAATGGAAAAGTTATCCCTAGTTTACAAAATCACATTTGGATTTTTTCAGAATTTTTTTTTTTTGCTCGAGGTACTTGATGCCTTAATAAATAGATGCTCTTTTTCAAATTTTTATTTTTCATTCAAAATCTATTTTTAAAAGGTAATCAAATTTTTGAATTGAATAAATAAGCGGTACTTTTTCCTTTATCTGTTTATAAATACTCGAGATTGAAAAAATTAAAAATTTTAAAAACTAGCTTCCATTTTTCAATGTTCAAGCTTTTAGTAGAAACTAGTTTTGAAGTTCTATCTAAATTAGGGAAAGTGTAATTACGGGATAAATTTAAGGAAAATGTGTAGAAATCGGAGCATTTCTCCTCAGACTCCGCCTCTGCTGGTTATGGGGAAGATTCGTAGAGGAGTGGGGAAAAAATTCCGAAAAAGGGGAAATATCCGAGGATTGGGGAATAGATATAGAGATTGATGTATCTGTCAAGACAATGTAGACAGTTCCTTTGGTTGCCTGGAGGTCATTCACATTTCACGAAAGAAATTTTAGACTTATTTTACAATCGGCATTGATTTTATTTGCACTCTCTGGCAATATTTGCATGTTTAAAATTTGGACTTTTTATGCATGTTTAAAAAATTTCAACACTAAGCTTATTTTATATTAATAGTTGTGATTTCATAGTTCAATTTTATTATTAATTTTATTTTCATACGTTTTATCACTGAACTTAGATATTACGTAAATAATTTTCTTTTATATTTGGTTTAAATAATAGATTAGGTACATATGGGATAATTTTAAATTGAATCATAGATTATTTTTGTTGCAATGAAAATTTTATCACCAGTATTAACCACAAATTCTGTCTCCCTCCAGGGTGTAGTAGAAATGATAGTTTCATTCCTTTAATTCCATTAATTACTGCAGGAAAAAAATGGGATGAACTTAACAATAATTTCGACGTAGCTAAGAAAACTTTGTATTATCTTTCTAAATGAATTCAACGTGATTCTAAACTGCATTCAAAGTATCTCGAGACTTTAGAGGAGTATGAAGATAAACAAATTATTGAGCGTGTACCCTATAATTCTTAGCCAAAAACAAACCTTTTCTTATCAGCCTCATATGGTACTTTACAATTCTGGAAAATTAAAAATATTACTTATCTCATCATATGACGGGCTGTATGCTAGTTAAAGTATGAATAAAAAGTCCAAAGATGTTTTTCTTAGTAATATTATAAGAACTACATACCAAATTTGTCTTTACAAGTCTTCCGGGCTGAATACTGAATACACTTATCAACTTATATTCCTGAAAACTAAATTCAGTTTGCCTTTTCTCTTGTATTTAAACTACCAAATTAATATATATATATGTATATATATATATATATATATATATATATATATATATATATATATATATATATATATATATATATATATATATATATATATATATATATATATATATATATATATATATATATATATATTGGTATAAAACACAAAATTCATTAAGGGAGGGGGTAAAAGACTAATGGGGTGGCAGAAAGTTTATTGTTTGGATGTGATGCCCTTGTTCCTTTGTCAGTGTATAATATGATATAATATACAAGTGCATAAACCTGCATTTCACAACTGCATTTGTTTCATTGTTATGTGAGAAGTTAGATCCTTGTTAAGATATAAAAGTTTGGGTAAATTATTTTTTTACATAATTTTTAAAAAAGTTGTTATAAAAATTTTATTATATCTGTATTATTACTGTATGATTACATTTTTATTTTTTTCTTTAAATATTTTTCAATAATAATTTTAAAAATGCATTTTTAAATCATTTTTTTTATGATATTTAAACGTTTACATGTTGCATTGATTATTATTCAGCATTTTGTATTAGAAATAAAGGGGCACAAAAGTTATATGTACTTACTCCCTAACATAAAACTATCTTATAGCGAAATAAACTTTTAATATTCGAAAATAGGTACTGGTAAACTGGTATTCAAATTTCGAATTACCGAGTGACCGATAAAGGAAAATGTCAAATTTTTTTTCAAATAATATTATTGATAAGTGTTGTTTAAGGTGGTTAAAGCTAATTTTTGTGAACTTTATCTCTGTGCTTTATGGTTTAGTAATAAGACCTTTTGTTTATATAGTGAATTATATAGTGAAATCGATAACTTCATGTCTCATTCCAATCTTTTTATTGGAGTTTAATAGGGAGCTTAATTATAACACACTCTAACTCTAATTCAAGTTAAAAGATACTGATAAAAGTTTTTTTTATGTTACACACACACAATGTGTGTATTGAATTTTGGTAAAATCAATATTAGTTATACATGTGTGTAGACTGTAGTGCTAATTTAAAGGGGAGACTACAAAATTAATAACAAAAATTAAAAAAAACAGATGAAATATAGTGACATGAGTACAATCTGCATTTCCCACTATAAGTATCATAACAAGTGCTTATACATTAAATTAATATTTATAATACGGTGAGCTTTGATACTTCTTACATCAAGTTTACGACAATGACGACGACAACGTTTACATATGTATGTATATATGTATATGTATATATGTATATGTATATGTATATATATATATATATATATATATATATATATATATATATATATATATAAACCTACTGTCACCACTTTATAAACACCTGAGTATGATTGTCCTACTGTTGTTGTTGTTGTTGCATGCCCCCGTGGTCAGCAGCGCTAGACCAGGTCCATGAGACTGTGCACCTTTAGAAAGTCCAGCACCATGAGTGGGTCCTTAGTCAGGTCACTCACGGAGAAACCCAAACATTCGAGAATGTGTTCAGGCGAAGCCTGTTCTATTGAGCACTTGTTGCAAATTTCGAAACTCTTCAATCCTTCAGAAAACCTTAGAGTTCTAAGGTGGCCACTTCGAAATCGGGAAAGAGTAGTTTGTTCCTGACGATTGAAGCCAGTTGCCAGGGATCCTCCAGGTCGAGAACACTGATACCAGTGATGCTTTGGCGGGTCATTCCAAGTGTTAGAATTATTGTGTTTGATCTTTGAATGAATCTCTAGGAAGGTTAGTGGCGCCGACGGCATGTAGGTCTCTTCAGCGCCAGCCTTGGCCAAAGAGTCCGCGATCTCATTTCCCTCAAGATCGACGTGGGAGGGGATCCACTGTATATGAATGTCATGGGAAGTAGAAATTCTTTTCATCTTATTAAGTATTGAAACTCCAGTATTGTCTCTTACATTGTGCCAACTGGCTAAGTGCTGTATCGCACTTCTGCTATCAGACAGGATCCAGATCTCAGTTCCCTGGGGGACAGACTCCAGGGAATCTAGGGCTTCATCTATGGCAATTAGCTCACTGCGGAAAACCGAGCAGTTATCAGGATTTCTCCTTTGGATCTTCAAGACAATATTTTGTGATCTGATGTAGACTCCACTGCCTGAGTGATTACTTTGGTCTTTACTACCATCCGTGTAAGCCTGTATGGCATCAATTGGTATTTCTCCAATTCTCTCAAGAGCAATTTGTTTGAGGTAGGCAGGAATATCTGTTTGTTTATTCACTTGTACTTGTAAGTCAGGATGGAAGAAGACATGAGCAAGATCGTCTGATGGATCAAGACATTGTTTCAGGTAATGGGGTTCCACAGCTTCATTGATTAGACTAAGGGTGGTTATTTGGCTGAAAGGGCTGTTTCTCTTGAGTCTCTGGCTAAAACGCCAGTTTTTGAAATAGGAAGAAGTGCGATTTTGAGAACCTAGAGCGTTGAGTTTGTTGTAGTATTTTGTTAGGCATGCGTGTCTTCTGAGGCTCAAAGGTTGCAGATCAGCCTCAAATAGCACAATATTTCTAGGACATGAATTTCTTAGGCCTGTGATAATCCGGGCCGCGCTGAGTTGGACCATTTCAAGTTTCTGAAGATTTGTATCAGAGGCACAACAATAAACTGGAATTCCATATTCTAAGATAGGTCTAATTAGTGAGATATACGTGCTTCTGAGAGTGCAAGCGTTAGAGCCCCAATCGCGCCCTGAGATGTACCTCAAAATGTTGAGCCGTTTTCTTGCCTTTAACACGAGATGATCAATATGCTTGTTTCCCAGAATCTCCGGGTCTAGCACGAATCCTAGGTATTTTGGATGTTTATTCACTATCAGTGGCTGATTATTCAAAAGGATATTGGGTTGGAAATTATAAAGCTTTCTGTTGGTAGTGAAAAAGCCAACCGAGGATTTAGTTGGGTTAAAACACAGTTTATGTTCCTCAGAGAAATCCCGAATATCCTCAAGGACAAGATTAATGTCTCTCTCTAGTCTCCTCACGTCATTATCAGATTTCCAAAGGACAATATCATCCGCGAAAGCGCCAACCTCACATTTTAACTGGATAATTCTCTCAATACCTGACAGATAAAGTGAGAACAAAGTAGGACTCAGAACTGATCCCTGAGGTACTCCCTGAAAGATCCTAAAACTCTTGGAAAGGGAATCATTATACTTCACTCTGATACATCTATTTCTAAGAAAATCGTAAATCCAGGGAAGGGCCTTTCCACCGATACCAAAGCCCTTAAAAAGTTTTATAACGAGTAAGTTATTCCACACTCTGTCAAAGGCTTTGGACAAGTCCAGGAAAACTGCAACAGTGTGGTTAGTGGGTTTCTTGTTGTGGGCATCTCTTATTCTCTGGCAGAAGTAAAGCAGTTGGTCCGAAGTGCAATGTCCCTCTCTGAAACCATACTGCTCCTCAGGGAGAAGAGAAAGGGCATGTAGGTGAAAGTTGAGTCTTCTGAGAATCATTTTTTCCATAATTTTGCACACTATACTGGTTAAAGCGATTGGTCTGATTGATTGTCCTACTAAAATCCTGTACTGGTAGCTGTCTGGTTATTTCTTTAGTTTATGAATTTGCTTGTACTACCTTAAACAAAGAACTAAAATAACAAAATGCTATAGATTTTGGGTAATATTTATTTATCATTTTGTATGCTATTATTATTATTATTATTTTTATATTTTATCACTTTTTATAGGTTTTAAAGAATTTTTTTTTTACACAGAAATTGTACGATTGAGTTTTTAAACTCATTTCCTACACCTGGAAATGTATTTGAAGTATACGATTTCCAGAGCTCCCAGTAAAGTTGTAGTAGCCACATAGTAAAAGCACTTGCCCTCACTATTTCTCTTATTCTGTTACCATTCACAGACACAAACATGTATTGCTTATTGCTGTTATCTCGACTCCCTTACAGAATAAACGAAGTGTGACCCCTTTACCCGGAGGCTACGTTTCCCTCTTGCTAACTTGTTTTACAGTGGGGGTTCTAAAAATAGATCTAGCGCACTTCAGAGAGCAGTAAGGGAAATAGGGATTTTTAAAAAGTAATAAATAACGGGGTGTCAATATGTAAAGTTTTCTGATTGGACAGTAAGGCTCAACTAGTTACCTCCCACCGCCTGCAATTTCTTGGGTTGTTTTCACTGCGTACGTGTTTTTTTCTGAGTCCAGCGACCTCTTAAGTACCATACAAATAAGATAGATAATGGTAGAAGCCACCTTAGAAATACAAGCTCACTGTACAATTTGTCTTCCAGAACAACATTGGAGACAAATCAGAAATAGCTTTCTATACATAAACAACCAAGCAGTGTATCTGTTGCCAACTATCTATGTCAGCGTTATGTGACTTTGGAACTAACCAAAATATCATAAACTAGAGGATTAAGAGAATTAAGTCATTCAAAAAGAATTACAAAAAGTAATTACTTTATGTACACACAACAATAGTGATGAACTCGAAGAGAGGGAGGGTGAATGAACACTCTTTGAAATCATGCACACCATTTATACAAAGCAGGTAACAAAAAAGAAATATTTTTTTAAATTTTAAATATTATTCTTAACACAAGTGTTTCTTACATAAACTGTTTAGTATTTCATATCAGTGTTTTACATAATTTATTTACAGTTTAAAGTTATGGAATTTCCTCATTGACTATCTTCTGTTTCCATTCTCATGAAAAACAATATTCAAGGTTCACTATAAAAATGTTAGAGAGTATACCAAAATAAAGTACATCCTTGCCCTAGACTAATTTTTCAACTCCTTAGTGCACAAATGCTGTACTGTGCAACTATACTCTGTCCCTCAAGTTAATAGAAAAAAAAAGACATTAAACATATTATTTAAGTTTAATATTTTATACAAGTTACTGAGAAATCATAATTTAAAAATACCTTGGTGCAATAGAATCAAATTCATCAAAAAACAAAATACATGGTCGAGCAGTTGTAGCCCTGAAAGAAAAATTCAGAGTTAGGGTAAAGTTGAACCTAAGTTTAAAAATAGTTATAAAAATTTTAAATCAAACCTCTTAAATAGATCCCGGACTGCTTGTTCACTTGCACCAATATATTTAGAAAGGAGTTCAGGGCCCTATACAGATAAAAATCAGAATTAGCAATAAAATATTAAACAATTTAATTCCATTTCTTCATAAAAAATGAGTTTCAAGAACATTAAAAAAGTTTGAAGATTATTAACTTTCCTCTAATGCTAATACAAAAATAAGCAGTTTTGTGATCTAATTCTTTTTTATTTATACTAAGCAATTTTGTTTATATAAGCTACTTTTAGTAAAGAACTAATTTTATTGTTTAGTTCCAAATATTTTAAGAATTTACAGATACAAACTTGATCTGACCTGGAAAACTTTACAATTATCTGACTAAAAATACAAACATTTTACACACCGGGGAATTTAAAGTAATAAATATTTCTTGTACATAATACAATCACACAAAAGTGTCTACCACTATGATTATAATGGATTGCTAATAATAGTACAACAAACATACCATACAGAATAAATGAACTATTTTTCTAAACTTAATCTGAAGATATTTTATTTCCAAGTAAAAAATATTAGTTAAAAAAATGAAAATCTATCAATATGAGCTTTTTTATTAAAATTGAACCAAAATAAAATTAAAAATCTAATATTTGTAACACAATCTAATTAAAACGTGAAAAACTAAATAATAAAACTTCTTTTATTTAAAGAAAGATTACAAAAATTTAATGTGAAAATTTAACAAAAATATATGGAATGAAAAGTTAATATTACGCATTTTCTTTTAATTCTCTAAAAAATAGAAAACATACAAGATATCAAGAGATTAATAATTTGATATTTGTAACTATAACAAATTATTATAGAATTTTGTTTCATCAAAAAGAGTTCTCTTCCTTATATCACTTTGCACTTTAAAAAATTATAGCATTCAATCTAATTAAAATATTGAAAAAGAAGAAACAACTAGCAGGGCATTTTTCAGTTGAGTTCACAAGATTTAGAAAATATTTATAGATATCAATAAACTTTTCTTTGGGTTATAGAATGTTTTAATAGAAATTATGAATAATAAATCAGTGAATCTTAATTATAAAAAAAAACCTCATTCGCTCATCTCTTTTGGCCTTCAATAAGACTTTAAACTCACTAAATATTATCTTTATTTATTTTAAAGCCTTTTAATTATGAATTTTTAAAAATTTAATTTGAAAATTAATTTTACTCATTAAAATATAACTAAACCTAAAAAAACAATCAAACAAAATCAAACACTAAAAATTACATTTCATTTTGTAATACTTTTAAATTAATCTCAAAATTGCAATATAAAATTTTTGACAGATATATCAGTAAAATATAAGCAAATAGTGTAAAAAAGAAAGGTTTAGAAAAAAGAATACAGTATATTTATACCTTAATACTTATAAAATTTAATCCACATTCATTGGCAACCACACCAGCAAGTAATGTTTTGCCAGTACCAGGAGCTCCATATAATAATATATTGGTCTGAGGTTTTAGGGAGTAATTCTTAAATATCTCCTTATACTGAAAATAAACATTTTGAATAAATATAGTGATATAATGAGGTGTATTATAAATAGTAAAGGAAATATGGAAAATATTTTTAAAAGTTTACTAAAAATGGAATTAAGAAAATAAGGTTTCATTGTTGATACTATTATTTGCTACATACTTTCATCTAAAGTTTTCAAGCAAAAAGAATTTTAGAAGGGATTGGAATTATATTATTTCAATATTAGCAATATCAAATGTTTTTAACAGTAACCAAAGCCTGTCCATAAAAAAAACCCTTAAAGATAAAATATCTCAAAATTTTCCAAAAAACCAAAATTAACTGAATATTTCTTTAAAGGCAGTGACATCCAACCTTTGATAGGATTTTTCTTATTTTTATTTATTTATTATTGATTTGTGTGTGAGTGTGAGAGATAGATCCCTATCTAAATATATCAAAACACATAGTAGTCTCTGATGAGGAGAAATTCCTTTAAGTATATATTGTATTATATTCTGTATTTTAAGACAGAAATAAAATATCTAAAGTCAATGTAAATTAAAACTTTTATTATTTCTTTTATTTATATTTGATAATCCTAAGAACTGTAGAAGGGAGCAAAAATTTCTATAATTTTCCTAATATATCTTAATATGATGAAATCTTATCATATAAATTTTAAACGTAGCTACAACCCATTTGTAGATATTAGCCCAATATTGACATCATATAGCACTTCCTCTAGATTATTGCATAAAATAATATTAACTTGGTTTTTTTCACTTAACTGTCTCAAAA
The DNA here is from genome assembly GCA_032207245.1 of Pardosa pseudoannulata. Taxonomy (NCBI): domain Eukaryota; kingdom Metazoa; phylum Arthropoda; class Arachnida; order Araneae; family Lycosidae; genus Pardosa; species Pardosa pseudoannulata. Next base: position 2,136,538 of record CM063498.1, read on the forward strand.
ACAGATGAAAGCAGACAGTTTAATGATTTTTCCCTTCAAAAATACATCAATTTGTACATTTGCAAATACATCAGTTTGTAATTTCCAGTAGCGTAATGCTACAATAGAATGAAAAAAAAAAAACCTGGCACTGCTGGGTTAAGCCAAAGAGGTAGGAGGTCTATAATCAATGTTAATAATGTTTAATGTTGTGTTATTTGTTATGCTATGTTAGGTATAACAGTCTTTTTGTGGACTAACTAGGATCCTCTATCACGTAGGTGATAACTTATCAGTGTTTAATCAAATAATTTTAGGCTTTTCAGAACACAAAAAGTTTCTAACAAGAAATTATGAATAGCAATATCAAGCTAATTTTAGGATTATCCATAAAAATTAAAACTTTGAATAAATACATTTTGTAGAACCCTCTATCATACTTTAGTAGGCCACATGATGATTTGTTGAATAATTTTTTTCACATTGTTCAGTCCACCAACATCATTCCATGTACGTTGATCTTGAATTTGCAGGGAAATGCCTTGCAGAGAAGATGGTATCAATCCTTTTAGAGCAATGTCAAAATCTTCAGTTTTTAAAGTTATTGCAGATTTTCCTTCAGAAGAGGCTAAAAATATAATGTAAACAAAGTTTTAACTTTTGCAATGTCCTCTTAAAAACAAAACAAAAAAAATTAGACATATCATAATAAAACTCATGATCATTAAACTATTTATTAACAAAGCCTTATAATATAAGACAATTAACACTCCATCAGGCATGCCTCAAATCACAATCAAGAATATTGGTATGAATCATTAAAAACTGGACTTGAGCACACTATAATATACTGATAAGAACAATCAAAGTTTATTTTATTTCACCAAAAACATCAGTTTATCTTTTGTTAGGAAATTTCTAGTCAAAATAAGGTATTCTCAAAAAATTACAGAAAACATATTAGAAAGTTTTAAAAGTGCTTTTTTACAAAAACATTTAAGCATGCTGAAAGGAAAGTTTATTAAAATGGATAACTACTATAATATCTAATCCTACCAATATACACAGAAAGTTTATATGATTTAGTTAAGTATATTTGAATGTCATACAAAAAGAGAGATTATTTTACAAGGACAATTAAAGTTTAGCATACTTTTTTCTTTTTACTTGTCAATATTAATTTATAATTCTTCTCTGAAAATACAAAAAAAAAAAATGATATTTGATTCAAAGTAACAAACATTTGAAAATTTGAATTTGGCAAATCAATTAACTTACCTAGACGTATCCAAGCAGCATGTGTAGCTCGATCTACTAAAATACTAAGATCTTGTGCAACAAAACCTTCTGTTTTTGCAGCAATTTGTGCACCATTTATACGAGGCAATGTATTCCGGGAAATGTGTGGTTTGTTATAGAGTAGCGCCATAAGAATCTCAGCTCTTTGTTTCTACAGATAAAATTCCATATATTAAATATAGATGTATATATTTACAAAATAACAAATATACATAAAAAATTATTTAGATATTTTATCAAAGCATTCTTATTGACAAATGATAAACCATTAAAAAATATTAAATTATAAGTTTTTAACTCTGATTTTCTTCAAACATTTGCAGAATAGATTTTTAAATGATTTCTTAATTATAAAACTGAAAGTTGTAGTCATAAAATAATGAAAAAGAATTTTACAATGAAAATTTTAGTACATTTAAGATTAATTATTTTATTAATTATTAAAGACTTGATGATATTGTCATTTTTAACTGCAACTGAATGGTTATAATTCTTTCAATGTATTTTTTTAATGGCTTAGTTACAGATTCTACTTACAGGAACATCACCTAAAGCTTTTAATTTTTCTAGGAAAAATCAAGGGATGAAAATACTTAAGGTACTTAAAAACGTGAGATACTGCACAACAATAGTTAAAGATTAAAATGAATTGTACAGTATATTTAGAACAATACAATATTTGATGAAATATTATAGCAAAAATGTTAAAAATAACAAATTAATAGTAGTCATCATTTCCAATTGAAGTAAATCATAATTTTCTGATTTTTTTCTTTTTCATATATTTTCCTTTATAATAAATAAAGGAACTCACAGCATCAGGAGGATTGACTTCCAAGATTGTTTGAAATATGTGTCTTCCTTTAGTATTTACTAGACTTGAATGGAGTGAATGTAAAGACTGTGAAGTAACAATAACAACCACATTGCTCTCAGATGCTGTGATTCGATTCATCATGTTGATAAATGCTATAGTGGGATAAAAAATTAAATCTATAAATACTTACAAAAGTAACACTTTAATCACATCTATATTTTTATTTCAATGCTGAATAATATGTAATTCTATGTTTAAAAAAAAGTAATGGTAAAAAATTAAAGAGATTAAAAACGTTTACAGAACTCTTCCAAATTTAAAAAAAAAAAAAAATAAATAAATAAAAAAAAAAAATTAAAAAAAAAAACTTTTAAAAACTTAACAAATCAAATATAAGTAATAATGATAAAATTAATAACTAAGAAAATCCAGCATACACTGATTACAGCAATGTAAACTATTATAAATAAAAAAATATTTTGCACAAAATAATTTAAAGTAAGAAAATTAGAGCATTTTAAGGTTTGTCATATTCAAATTAGGAAATTTATACTGATTAAAAATGAAACAGAGCACATATTCAAAGAGAGGGGGAGGTATGGAAAGAGAGAGTTGCCAGATGTTATCTAAATGGAGGATATGTACTCATTTTTAGATCAAATGTTAGGTCCTCCTTTGAACACAAAATATTCACCATTAATTAATTTAAAGTACTTTACACAAATATGATAATTTGATCCTAGAAATTGAATTTCTATGAATACAAGACCCTGTGAAAGATCACATAAAATTCTGTAACTAGCATAAAAATCTGATTTAATTTTTTGGTTTAAAAAAAAATTTAAAACAAGTTAATTGTATTTTTGCCTTTCTACTTACAATAGTAATATAGAAAAATGCTTCTCACAAAAAACCTAATGGACCAAAGAATAGAATAAATTAACTCTGAAATCTAGAAAAATAATTAAACAAAAGTAATATAACTTTAATGATTTGCTTTGTGCAAATTTTTTTCTACTTGTTTAAAGAGATGAGCTTTTATTTTCTAACAAAAATCATCATCTCTAGAAAATATATCATAATTAATGTCTTCAACTGAAACACTATCTAAACAAGTGCCTATACTTAGATTTTTAGTCTTTTTATAAGTTTTTATCTTGCAAATAATATACTATGATTTCTTCAACTAAAAATACGAAAATCAAATTTTTATTATTGTACTGAATTTTGTCTTCAATAATGGTTAGTTCTGGGATAAAATGTCTTCAATTTAAACTTCCGGGTCTAGTAATTCTATGTATTAAACAATTACTAATAGAATAAAAAGTTACAATTACCTTGACTAATGCTTGCAGAATAGATTCCCTCTGGACCATTTTCTTGTTCATGTGAAATAGGAGCACTAGCAATATAATCTAGATCTTCAAAAAGAATTATAGATGGTTGACTATAAATTGCTTCTGATACAATATCGTCCCATTTTTTTGCCAAAGTTTCAATGCGTTTGCCTAAGAATGACAGAATTACATTCTTAAAATATAACTCCTACCTATTTTACTTAACCTTAAAAATAAATAAGTTAAAGATAATTAATCTGTTTGCCTTCACATAAAAAAGTTTTAAGCTAATCTTTGTATTTTAAACAATTCAATAAAAATATTTCATAACAGCATAAAAATACAAGTATTAAAAATGAGAAAGACATTAAAAGAAATTTGACATAACAGTAAATGATAAAATTTTATTTTTATAAAATGGTTCTAAGAATAATGTATACAAATGATTTATAAACACATTCTGTATACTAAGTAGCATAATCTTAGGAGAAGCTTGCATGTGAAAACTCAGCAGCTCTCCCCTCCACATCCATAAAAAGGGTAAAATATTACAGAAATGTGTTTATTTATAGAAATCTAACTTCCAATAAAACATAAAATAAAATACAAATGATCATTTTTTAATTAAATTTTATGAAAAAAAATTTAGATGACAATGTATTTGAAACAATATTTTATGCATTTTTATACAACAATATTTACAAGAAACACTTCTTTTTCTTGAAAATAATAATTTGTAACACTGAAAATAATAAAACAGTAGTTCTAGAAAGATTATTTTTGTTTTTCTTTATGAATACAAAAGTATTTTATTAAAATTTATTTACTCTAGAAAAAACTTCATTTGTTTGTAGTGAATCACAATATGAGTGATAAATGAGAGAGAGTCAAAGCTTTACAGAGTTTGGCAACCCTATATGTAACCCACAGAACAAAGAGTTGTAAGTGAGATAGTATAGTATGAAACACTAAAATAAACAATCCTAATGAAATGCATTAAATAATGTGAAACTATGTTATTCTATTTATAAATGATTTGACATCCTTCACATTAAAAGGACAAAACGTTTTTCTGAAATTTTGATCATATTATCTATCTATATATATACAGTGAAACCTCTCTGAGCAGCCACCCCACCGTTCCGAGAATACTTGGCCGCTCAGAGGGGGTGGCTGTTCTGAAGGGTTTTATTATAAGATAATTGCTAAAATGTATAATATAAACAAGTCTGACATATATTCCTTATTTAAAATGAAATTGAAACCTTATCTAAAGAGAAAATAGTATTTTATTTCATGCTCTTACATTTTTTTTAAAAAAGGCTACAATTTGTGTGTTTTAAGTTTTTACTTTTCTTTATAACAACCATTTTTTAAGTTCATTTTTTACTTTAAAAGCAGAAAACTGAAGTTCCTTCAAAATCAAATTTTTTTCTTTAATGACTTTGTTGATTTACGTTCTTCTGCAGTTAGATAATTCAACTAACTTTCTTGCCGATTTGCCACTTTCAGCAGAACTTCAATGCACTGCTCGAGATTCAGGAAAACACGTTTTGATATAGTTGCAACTGAGATCACTGCAAACTAATGAAATGAAACTGCAGTGGATGATATTTTTGCTGACAGAGGTGCAATTCTTCCTTTACTGTACCTATTGAAATTCCAAACAAAGGTCCTAGGATACCTGTAACACCTGATTGTCCAGTTCCTCCCTCAGTTTCTATGGGTGGTGCAATAGGGATTCCCTATCTGAAGGGTGTGGGGAGAATACAAAAGAGATAACAGATTTAATGTTTCTAAGAAAGGGGAGGGACTACAGAAATGGACTTCACAAATTATTCCTGGGTCTTATATCAAACCATAAAACTAACCTTGAGTTTTTCTGCTCAAAATTAAAGCAATGAGCTAGTAGAATTTCCCAAAAAATGAAAGGGGCATTCCCACTCGGTGGCCGTTTTTAGGGGGTTGGGTGGCCGCTGATACAGGTTATTTTACCATTAGGTCTATGAGTCAAAAAATCCGTGCCATGAAAAATTGGCTGTTTAGAAGGGTGACCACTCGGAGAAGTTGCACTGTATATATATATATATATATACATATATATATATATACAGAGGCATAACTTGGGAGTTTCAACTGGGGGGCAAAAGTTTTCAATAATGAATTTTCGATAATTTTAAAACATAATGTTTTAACCCTTTTTTTAATAGGGTCTAGTGGGGTAAAATGGGTATTTTTCATAATTTAATTAAGACACATCATACGTTTTAACAATTATACTTTTGTTTTCTAATATATTTTTAGACATTTGTTGGCAATATTTAATTTCCTTAAGAAGTTTTATATTTTGTATCCGTCAACATAGATTTCCTTGTTTGCAATTGAGGAATAAATTCTTTACTGAGTTCTTAAAAACTTCCAAAAAAGCAATATTTTATTTCTTTTATCATCAATATTTTTTCAATAATCAACTGCAAGGGTTTCTGAACAACAGTTTTTCAAAAACAGGCAAGAAATATTTTAAATATTTTATGTTTAATGATTATTTTTGTATGATGGGTGACAATGGGTATTGGTTAGTCTTAACAATTTATTATAAAGTTCTAAATTTTTAGATGTAACGATTTAAACCAGCCCTTCAATTTTAGTGTAAATAATATTACATATTTTTTAAAAATTTATTTGCTGTGGTACAGAGTAAATTTATACAATAATAGTGAAATTGAGCTTGTAAGCCTAAAAATACATGTGTTTACATGGCTGTTTTTTACATCTGCGACTGAAAATTTTCTTCCACCTTTCACTGTGCACAAAATCTAAATTTATATGAAACTTGGACCAAGGATGGACCACCTGGTGCATTATATGGCTGCACAGAGTCACGGTGGATGCATGATACAATGTTTGAATCTTGGATGTGAGATATTTTTCAAACAAGGGAAATACCTGAAAAAATCCATTCTTTTGATATTTGATGGTCACTTGACATATGAGACAGTAAAACAAACGATGGACAATAGAATCACCATACGCTGGCTCCCATCAAATCAAGCCATGCCCTGCAACCTTTGGATGTCGAAGTATTTGCCTCTATGAAGTGTTCCTGGAGAAAAATCCTGAAGATGTGGAACACGAAGATCTGCCTTCAAAATGTATCTAAAGCGACATTCCCTAATCTGCTGAGTTATTTGACACTACGGAGGAAAATATAGTTTTTTTTTTTTAAGTGAAATAGAGTGTGGAGTGAGAAATCCCACTTTTTCTACACATTTTACCCCACCAGACCCTATTATTTTTATTATTTATTTAGTTATAATGACAAAATCTTAAGGAAACTATAAAATAGATGTAAAACACAAATCATGATGGTTCCTTTTGTTTATTCTTCCAAAAATTGTTCTCCCTCAACAAACTTGCAAATATATCTGTCGCTATCGAAGGGAAGTCAAATTAAGCAGTAAATGCCTCATAAATCAACAAAGTAAAAATAAAATTCAACTAAATAAAATTAAATTCAGCTGACTTTTTCAATTAAAACACAAATTGATTTTTTCAAATTATATAGACATAATTTTTTTTCTTGAATACATAATTCTACATATCTATCTGAAATAATTTGTCTTCTTTATATTCTTGATCTTTCTCCTCTTCAATCAAAAACATTATTTAAGACAACAAATCAAAATTTAAGTATTGTTTTACTTTTCAAATGAGTTTAAATATCAGTGTGTCCATCAATGGAACACTGCAGTTCTTACATATTATAAAACTAATAACTAGGATTATTCGAAATTATAACATGGATTGAACTTCAGAATTTCGGCACACATATGGGATTTGGCTTGGTTTAATTTAGGAGCGCAACGGTCTACTGTTTTGCTCACGTGGGGAAATAAGACCGGGACCTACTGCTTAAAGCCAATTTCGAATGGCTACGAACATCCATGCCATCAGCAGAATTCAAACCCACAAACTCTGGTACCGAAAAGCAGCTCTCTACCATTAGGTCATCGTTCATCTGCACGTTTAAGAACACTTTGGTATTTTTCGTATTTGATCTAACGATGCTCATTCCAATGATAGTACTTAAGTTCACCCTAAATTCTGACATAAGAGCCCACACCCCATTGTCAAAATAATTGCACCTATTTGGGAGAGGTGATAAATTTATTATTTTGAGGCACCTTTGAGTACAATTTGAGCCACTTCTAGTTTTGATCAAAAGCCAAAAATGATTGTTAAAATCGAATCTAATGATGCTTTTTCGAATGATACTAAAATTGTCCCAGTATTCCAACATGTGGAAAGGGGTGAAATTTTTTAATTTTGGGACACCTTTGGGGGTGATTTGGGGGTATTTTCGATGTTGATTAAACCCCAAAAATTGTTAATCGAAACTGATCTAATGGCATTTATTCGGATGATATATAGTTCATGTTTATATTATCATTTTAAAATATCCAAAAAGTGTTTCCCCCTTACAGATTTTTAAATTTTATTTAATTGATCAATCGATGAAATATGTTGATCCAACCTGATCAACAATGATCAAACGAATGACGTACTTTGAAATGTTAGTTTTCGTTATGAGGGGAACTAACTTTATCAGGGATTGTTTTCAGTTACATTTAAACCTTGAATTGACATTAATGCCAAACCTATCAAAATTACATTTTAAAAATTCCTTTAATCAGGTGTTTAAAAAAATTCAATATTTTGATAACTTTTAAAATATTTCTTGTACATTAATTTTGTTTTTCTTCTAATCTTACCTTTTTTAATACTTAAAAATATTTTTCGATACCTAGGAATTATTATTATTCAAATAAATTGAATAATTGATTTGAGGGGATATTTTTTAATTGCACGATGAATTTTCATAAAAAATTTATGTATATCTAAATTTAAATTTAATTTTAACAACTGTAATAAATTGAAAATTTAAAGTCGATAACGCAGATTTTTTTTCACCAAAATAGGAATATTTTCTAAGCTCTCTATAACAATTAAAAATCTTAAAAATCTATAACAAGTTAGGTGGATAGGAGAAGGAGCATTTTAAATATTAAAAAATATTCATAAAAAATCGATTTTTAAACACATAGGATTTTAAATAAAAAAAATCTGTGATTAATTTACTAATACTTAAATTTACAAAATTTCATAGCTCAGAGTTGTAAATAAAAATTTTCGTAATATCCATCATTATGATACAATTTTAATGATTTCTGCATAGCATAATATAAAAATATATAAGGAAAAGTTAATAAATAAAATTTAAATTATCAATAAAAAATAATAGATATACAAAAATGTTATATATACCATGAAAATGCTTTTAGTTAAATTAAATTAAAATGCTAAAACTGTAAAAGTATTGTTTTTTATAAACTAGGAAACAAAATTTAATTGTAAATGTATATTTTGAAAATTTTTTGTTAACTAAATATTATAATAATTATGCAAAATAGGAGTATTTGTTAAATAAGAAATTATAACAAGTTAAGTAGTGGAGCTTTTAAAATAATAAAAACGATTCGTAAAAAATTGATTTTTAGACATATCGGATATTAAGTGAAAAATGTGATTAATTTACTAATACTTCACTTTAACGTTTACAAAGTTTCATAACTCTTAGTTTATATTTAAAAACTTTTCGGAATTTCCAAAATTATGATAAAATTTTAATGTCATCAGTATAGCATAAATATAAAAATATATATGAGAACTTTAATAGGTAAAATATAAGTTTTTAATAAAAAATAATATGCATACAAAATTATTATATATCTCATGAAAATGTTTCCAGTTAAATAAAATTATAATGCTAAAACTAAATTATTAATTTACTAAATTAGTATTGATAAAATGTACTATACAAATAAAACGATTATATATAGTAATAGAACATTAAATACTTATAAAGAATGATTTAATATAAGTCTGTTCTTTCTCTTTTAAAAATCACACCTTACACTACTTTGGAGCTATCTTAACTCTTATGAGAAGAGTATATATCTGAAACAGGTATAAAACCACTTCTAATTATCAGTCTTTTATAATCAAAACTATGATTATTATTTCTAAGACTGTGAAACAGTGGTGGATTTCTGGTGCTGATAACAGAGGCAAAATATACCATCGTAGGCAGATATCAATTTTGCAGCTTCTTCCTCATACTAAATACAATATTGTTGTAGGGATAAAAATTTCTAGCTTCTAACAGAGATTTTGCACTAAAATGCAAATATTTTATATACTAGGAAACAAATTTTAATTGGGAATGCATATTTTGAAAATTTTTTGCTAGTCGAAGATTATAATTATTATTCAGAAACTACTGCCTATTACAATATAATCGAACTTTTTTCACTTAAAATCATTTTTAGCATCAACTTTCAAATTTTATATATACATTTAAATATATTTTCTTAATATTAATTCAACGATAGGTTTTGTTTTGTTTGGATCGCTACTGTCTACTGTTTTGCTAAAAGGGCTAATAAGACTGCCCAAACTACTGCTTAAAGCCGATTCCGAACGGCTACTAACATCTATGCCATCAGCAGGATTCAACCTCGCTCTACCCTTCAACCATCGTTGGGTCCAAAGATAGGAATTTTGTTACTCGAATATTATGATAAATATTATTCAGAAACTGCCGAGTATCTCAATATAGAGACACAATTTTCTTTTATTGATGAAAAACATTTTTAGCACAAAAACTACATCAGCTGAAGATTAGTTATGAGATTAAATGAAAGAAATAATACAAAAAAATATGGAATCTCACATTAAACAAAATACGTCACTATTTTACATGGAAATTTAAGATATTCCCGAATTTTTTTATGTGACCTAGTTTAAAATTAAAATATTCAAGAGTCTAATTTTTAAGGATCTCTCTAATTGAAGAAGTTTTATAAAACTGTTGATAACCATTCAAATCCTGTTTTTTTTTAATATAAAATACTTTTTAACATATTAAGATACAAAAACATTAAAAAAATATTAAAATGTATTTACCAATTCGCTTGATGTTTGCCAGTTCAGTGAAACTATGCGCTTCAATCTATAAATTTTTCACACGTATACTAATATCTTTATTTTAGAGTGTAACTACACTGTCACTTAAAATTTTATTACATATATTGTTAGTTAGACCGATAATGATGAAGTACAGCTGCAAGTTAGGGTTAAACATTTGTATGAACTATACTTAAGATTTAAATCATGCCTTTTACTGTATAACAGGACATTTATTTAATGGCATAGTAAAATACTTGAAACAAATCGTTACCCATCTCTTGCAAACAATTCCAGGAATAGTAGAGCCTTAGGTTATGCCGAGACTTATGCCGACCAGATGTGCAATCTCCTCTTCAAGGAGAAAAAGATAGATTCAAGGCAAGGTGGGTTTGATTTTTTTCGTAAGTGGCTGTTTAATCAGTTTAGCCCCTAATGACTGAATCCCAAGCGCACCCCATACCGTGTCCATTTATCTTAGTTCCAACACTTCCTGAGCCTTTTCATCATCCGTAGAGTTTAGTTTTTGTATGTTTATGTTATATCCAATAAGTGTCGGTACTGTTGATAAAATACCTTCCCCCCCCCACACACACACACACATTTCTCGAATCCATGTAGCCATTCTTCAGTAAGCTACAAACCGTCTTTACCCATTAACTGCCCCTCGATCAATGTCAAAAACTCTAGCATAAATGAAAAGAAAAAATAATTGCGAAAGCAATAAATTTTCTGGCAATTTTTGCAGCTACCATTCCACTTTTCAGAAAAAAAGTTTTTAAGTTTCCTTTATTTTTCTCGGAGTGAATCATCCTCTTCCGGCACTAGTTTTAATTTTGGTGCGGGGGCCCCTATGACTGATGCAGCCATGGTAAATGCCACCTTATCACGCCCTAAATATGACCCTGAAAATTTCAAATATGAGTAAAATTCTAAAAATCTGGAGGGGCAAAACTACAAGTACGAATACCTATACCAGTGGCTCTCAACCTTTTTGGGATCACGGAACACTTTTAAGTGGTCTCGATTTTGGCGGAACACCATTATCATAAAATTTGTAAATCTAATGTAAATCACACAAAATAATTGGAAGATTAATATTTAATTGAAATAAAGATATATATTACATGGTAACTTATTTTAATGAGAAATTTGCGCTTGACGACCTTTACAAATTTCCTCAAGGTTGGGTCTTATGTAAGAGAGCGCTACTCTCATTTCTTCTTCTAAATTGGTAAGTCTTTCTCTTTTTTTGCTTTTAATATTTGTTAGAGTTGAAAATCCAAGTTCGCACAGATAGGACGTCGAAAAGAGCAACAAGATATTCAACGCTCGTTTTGCAATAAATGGATGTTCATTCTCGATGGAAATCCAAAACCTTTCCACTCCTTCTTCTTTGAATTTTAGTTGTAACGTTCGATCCGTTGATATATTAATAAACTCATCTGCTTCCTGAATAGAAAAATCTTGGTTCATTATATCAAATTCACCAAATGGATTTCGCGCCCAATCAAAGTCTTCAATATTAAGAGATGGAAAGTAATGAGTTATTTTGTCTTGCAATATTGACAAATGCTCTGCCACATTTGAAATCATTTCGTTAATGTTAACAATATTTTCCGTTGCTAATAACGGAAACATATCAAATTTGCGATTTTGAGCAATACGATTTTTCCAAAGCAAAAGCTTTTTCTGGAAAGCTAGCAATTTGTCTGTGGATGTCAGAATATTTTCATTTTTTCCTTGAAGAGATGTATTGACTGAATTTAAGTAGCTGAAGATATCGGCTAAATATGCTAGCTTAGTACACCATGCATCATTTTCCAAATATTTTACGTATACATCATTACCCTCTTGTCTAAAAAAAACTAGCAATTCCTGTTTCAACTCATGAACTCGGGTTAGCACTTTTCCTCTTGAGAGCCACCTCACTTCAGAGTGCAAAAGCAAACATTCATATTTGGATTCCATGGTGTTACAAAGTTGTTTGAACATACGGGTTTTTAATGGTCTCGATTTAATATAATTCACCATATGTACGACTTGTTCCAAAACAGACTTTAAGTTTGCTGGTAGACTCTTCGAAATCAAAGATTCCCTGTGCAGAAAGCAGTGAGTAGAGACTATATTTGAATTTATTGCTTTAACTCGACTACAAAATCCCTTAATACTGCCACGCATGGCTGGAGCTCCATCAGTACAGATTCCTGCGCAATTTTCCCAGGATAATTTCCATTCTTCCAAATAAGATGATACTGAATTAAATATGTCTTCTCCAGTTGCGTGACCAATAAGTTCCTTGCAGAATAAAAACTGATTTATTATTTCAGTGTCGTCAACAAAGCGAATAAATCCGATTAATTGGGCTTTGCCACTTATGTCAGTGGATTCGTCAATTTGCAGCGCAAAATTTTTTGTACTTAATTTCGCCGTCACTGCGTTCTCTATAAAACCTGACATATCTATAATTCTTCTTTTTATCGTATCGTCCGAAACGGGAATTTTTAGGACGTCTCGCTGCGCTTCATTGCCAAACATAATCTTAACAATTTCTAAACATGCGGGCAAAATTAGCGATTCTGCGATATCATGCGGCTTTTGCTTCAATGCAATTAGTTCTGCCACTTTATAAGAAGCGATTTGCGCTTTATCCGAAATTGTAACGCTCTTTCGAAAGCATGTTGCTTGCACTTCTTGATTTTTCAGCAATCTTTCGAAATAATCTTTACCTTTCGAAGTTAGACAAGAATGTTTTGTTGAAAGGTGTCGCTGTAACTTAGCTGGGACCATTGCACTGTTAGCCAATTTTTCACCACATACAATACATCTCGGAATAGGAACATCTTGACTACCGCTCCATGTAAAACCAAACTTCAGATATTCTTCCGAATAATGCCGAACTGATTCGGATATCTTTTTACGTTTATTTTCGGCATTTTTGTTGCCTTGCATATCTCCTTCACTTGAAGAAGACCTGCTTGTACTCGCCCCAACATTAACCTCACTTTCAGTCTTTCTTTTCAAAAATTTGTCCATATTTCAGATTTAAAAGTCTTGTATAAATGCTAAAATAAGCAACTAAAAAAGATAAGAATACTGTTAAAACTACACAACTTGCATTTCATCTTACCAATTTCCAACAATATAAAATATATATATACAATAAAAAACACACTCACGAAAACTAGATATTTATATTAAATTATGGCTGAACCGCAGATCGAAATTGCGCTTTTGTTATTTACGTACGAAGAAAGAGAAACAGCACGAAATCAACACTACGTAGCGCTCCCTGCGTTATCGAGTACACTAGAAATTTAGTGGTATTCCCCGGAGTAACTCCAAACGACGTAACTGCGTCGTTCGATAATTACACTGTTAATATTATTGACTGTTCCGCGAAAATTTAGAATAATATTGAATATTTTTGCTAAATTTCAAATAATTAACAAAACTATGTAGTATTTATTTTATAGTAATAAAAAAAATTTACTGTTTCTTATATTATATTCAAAATTTTCGCGGAACACCTGGGACAGCTTCGCGGAACACCAGTGTTCCGCGGAACGGCGGTTGCAAAACCACTGAATACCCATATGCTTTAAAAATGACCCAGGATAGAAAGATAATTGTAATTAGAATAAGTCTTAAGCACACAAATAAAAGCATAATAACTTCAACATTCATTAAAATGTCGAATCTTAAATTTCATATATGAGTAAAATCCTAAAAATCTGGAGGGGCAAAACTATACGTTTGCCCCTTCACTAAAAATTCTGGGGGGGGGGCAAATGCCCCCCCCAGTTTACGCCCATGTATATATGCATATATATATTTCTCCTCCACTTAAATAAATATTAATAAAATAAAACTACAGAACTCGAATAACATGATCATTTATTGGTAAAACATATGATATTAACTTTAGAGGAAATAAGACCCTTTTTCAATAATTAGTTAACATTTTTGGAAAGAAAATATAATTTGTCACTTCTAAAGAAAATAAAATACCTTTTTTCTAACACATCATTTGTTAAAATTGATTGGATATGAGAACAATAAAAAGGAATCTATACTAAATAAATAAGATACATGATACTACACAATAATATGTATAAATGGTTATAAATTATATAAATGTAGTATGTGTGAGCATAAAATTTTATTTCTTTATTACTGTAATGCTGTGAATACCTCATGTAGTTAAACGGCTGTTGTAAGAAATTAAAGAATCAGTTTTATTATTCTTTTGAAACTGTAATATAGTTTCAATTTTTACATACTGAATAAAATCCCAATTTTTAGACAACAGCATGGGGGTATATTATAATATATCCCTGAAAAGAATTTGAGGTGAGTATAAATTAATAGGAAATAATTTAATCAGACTTACTAATAAATAATATTAAATAAAATGAAGTATACAACTAATATGAATTCTACAAACCTTTAAGGGGTAAACATGGCACACAGGAAACTGATACATGAAATGGATAACTTGAATATTTTTTACATATCACATTAGCAAATGAGCTTTTACCAACTCCTTTAGGACCACATATCAACATGCATCCAGAATATGTAGATGAGTGGTTTGAGATGTGAGAGAGAGGCCTAAGCTTTAGCCAAAATGCAATATCTTCCATAGCTTTAGCCATTAATTCTGTAAGTCCTCTATAATAGAAAAGCATACTCAATTATATCAACAATATTACATCTAAACAATCAATATGATCCTAATTTCAGTAATTTTGGAGAATTTAGCTTTGTACTAAGCAATAAATGATTCATGAAATTTCCCCACATTTCAGAAATAAGACAAAATTTATCTGTTTAAAAATATTCATGCATGCCTTGTCCTTTTCCTATCAGAAATCTCTATTTCTCTGAATACATTTCTTATCATAGTATTGCAGAAAAAAGGTAGATCCCAAACACAGAATATCTGGTTTTTACATTTTGCATTAATAGTAATTTATATATTCAAGATATTCTAAGTATATATCTTGAATATATAAACTGCTATTGAAGCATCAAGTTCTTTAAAAGTCACTGACTATTTTTCACTTCATTCATACTTCAATTTAGTGTACCAGCTTCTTTCCTGTACATTTTCTATACAATGAACTTGAATATACAGTTGTTAATGAGCTTCTTTGTATAATTCTTTATGTATCAAAACATTGGTTCCTTCAAAAACAGGCTCCATGAATTTGATACACATTTATTCTTAATATTTTGCTCTCCTATGCTATTTAGATCCATCAGTTCCCCTGTGACTTAGTTTTAAAGTTTGCAGGATTTTCTTTTAATCCTATTAGGCATCTATTCTTACTGAGGAAGTTGTATTTTTAGTGTCAGTGGAAACCTTTTTCTTGCTACCATGTTGAATAAGAAATTTATATATAGATATTAAGAAGAATGATAGGCTAAGGATAATGAGAGTGTTACCATTATCCTTAAATAAAGGAATATACTCATCTTCACTAAAATCAAAGTCTCAAACATAATCATTTTGTATATTTATTTTCAATCAACTCCTGGAAAAAATTTAGCATATTACTAAAACAGCTGCATTTTTCCTGACATTTTAACTTCTGGTTTTGGAACACTATGGTCTACATTTTTGCAATATGAGAGATAATGAGACCGGGACCAACTGCTTAAAGCCAATTCCAAACAGCTATGAACATCTGTACCACAATGGGATTTGAGCCCATGAACTCCAGTATTGAAGATCAGTGCCCTAACCATTTAGCTATTTTAACTAGTGGACTCTAGGTCTTATGTAAAGTTGTCTTGTGTTCACAGTAAGACCATGTATATATTTTATGAATTGAAAGAAATAAATGCCACATTTCAACTTCCCTTTAAAAAAAATCAGTAAATTGGACAGATTAACTGCAGTATAAGGTATTGAGTACATAACACCTTCCAAATAATTAGGAAAGAACTGAGCATTTAAATTTTCAAGAATCCTTTTACTCTAACTTTTCTACTCATGGAACATCTTTATGTCAGAATGACATATTCTGAACTTTCAGACAGGGTCTTCTTATTACAAAGACAAGCAAAAGAATAGCCCAAGGTCCTTTGAAGAATCAGAGCCCCAAATCAAATCATATATATATGTGTGTGTGTAACATGCAAATTTTTCTTAATAAGCCCCTATTATTTTTAATTGCCTGAGCTTACTGGGCAAGTGAACCTAAGTAATATGCAGTCATGGCTTCTTTACAAAAAAGGCAGCACAGTTTGTGGTGGAACTTTAACTTTTATTTAAGACTAACATATGAAATCTTCACCCAACAAAAACATTGATACACAAAAATCCTTCTCTATTACAAATTTTGCCCCACAGCAAGAAATCAATGCAAATTCTATTCCCATAACACCAGCAGCTTAGTATGCATTATTAACAGTCAAAAAGTAACTTAGATGTTTGGAAGGAGTGAACCTGTATCCAGGGTCACATCTAAGCAACATCAGGCTTTGGTTTTAGATAAAAGTGTTACAAGCATTAACCTTACAAGTGGTGTGTAAGAGTCTTTTAAAACAAAACTAATAAATCAAAGATTTAAAGTCTGTTTTCTTATAATATTAAGAAAAATAAAGAAGTTTTAATTCATTTCCACAGTAATTAACTTAGGAAAATTAAACAAAATTAGATTAGGTCAAACTAATCTAAATCATAGTTCTAAAAATCTGAATAAAAGTTTTATAATGACCAGAATATAGAAGCAAATTTTTGAGAAAACTGAACAAATGCATATTTTTTAAAAGAAATATAATACAAATAGTCTGAATTTAACTAATAACTTTTAAAAGATCTCAATATAAAATACATTGTAAAATAATAGTTTAACTCTTTAAGTTATTTAACTTAAAGAGTAAGAAATCATTTATAATAAAAAGTACTTACCCTAAATTTGACAGTTTTGGCAATTTGCTATCACAGTACATGTCACCCTCTTTTAATAAGTATGGTCGTTCAACATAAATTGTTTCACACATTGTAGCACCAATTTTTACAGAAGTTTTTTTCAAAGCTTTTGATGTCAACATAACATAATTACAGTTATCTGATTCAAAACTAGAAGTTTTATATGATTCTAAACTACTAAGTGGACTATTGAGACTACTGTTTTTAGAAGATTCTCGCTCCCGCAAATGAATGAAGAATTCAGATTTTCTACCTGAAATTAAAATGCATTTAGAATAAAATAAAAGCTTTTAAAGAAATATTTTATTTGAAATATCTAATAAAAAAATAATATTTAAGAAAGTCCAGCACACATAGGTTTTCCCAAGAAAAACACTAGACTTTTCAGGTTTTATTGACAAACTTAGATTTGTTTCTGGAAGTATTTAAATCTTGATTGCTATATAAATATTGTCACTAATTTGATCACTTTTAATAAACACACTTTATTCTAATTTGAAGGCTATGCTTGATAGCTATTTATCACTATTATTTTTGATCAGATTATGCAACTGCAACTAGACTTTTATTTAAAAAATCTGATGCAAATATTACAGGATTTCTTTGTACATCTATTAGCATTATATATATATATATATATATATATATATATATATATATATATATATATATAATACATTTTAATTGTATGAGGCAGCAACAGAATTATCATTTGTCCCTTCATTTAAAAGCTGACAGAGAGCTTCTTGTCTCAGGGCTAAAGTGCTATCTGAGCAGAGCTGAACTACTGCCACCTGGCAGCAACCAGCAGTGTTAATATCCAATACATAGAGATTATTTTCATTACATACTATAATTTGTATAAATTTCTTAAATTTTCTATGATTACAATGCACATATTACTCATTAACAGGAAGCAACAAAACTATAAAAATTAAAAATAATTCTCTGCAAATAATTTAATTTTTGCTTTTACTTGCCTGTTTAAAAATTGACTTAAAGCGGTGCTGAAATTGCTTAAAAAACAGTGTTCAACTGCATCTGAATGCATTGATATTTTTCTGTTTTCATTGTTGTAGGCCAACAGGATTAATATATATTGATATTTTTCATTACAGAGAATACTGATTGCAATAAAAATTGGAGATGGCAATTAAATTTTATAATAGTTCTAAATCCAAAAGTTATTTTCATATTTTACCATATGCAAAACATATGTTAGCTAATTCTTAATTTATCAAGAAAATTTTAAGACAAAATTCCTTCCAATGAGTTTTTAAATACTTTTTATATTAAAATATAAATAAATTGGAAAGGAAAACTCCTATTTAGAGTCTATTCTGTATGTAGATATAAGGAAAATTGTAAGAAACAAACTGTTGAAATTGGTGTTTCATTTGCATAGTCTTTATATTTATCACTAAATTCTGGCACTCTTATTCTGAAAATACTTTCAAATCTTGAGACTCATTTTAATTTTGTTTTATGAAAAGTATCATGAAAATTGAATGTAATTATAAAATATATGTATAAATGCATAAAATTTCTATGATCTCATAAAATTCTCTACTTATGTGCATATTTGTTTTCTCTGCATTCCAAGATGGATAAATCAATCAAGAAGAACTGTGCATGGTCATTCAGGTTGATTCTGAGAAAGTCAACCTGGCTCTGAAAAAGGAAAGTCAAAGTGATCCTAAGTAAAAATTTATTATTTTATTTAATTTTTATATTTTTATTTGGTTAAGTTCCTTTTTCTTTTATTCCAAATTCAAAACTTTCACCTCTTTTTATGGCAATCAATTCCTTGTCAGGAATAACGATGGAATCATTTGCAAGATGAAAAGTATTTAACACTTCATTTATGTTGCAAGCTCCCTACTTTTATTTTCATAAGTACCTTGGTCTTCTTGAAATAACTACACAAAATATGTAGATATTAGTCAAAAGAAAATAAAAATTACAAACTACAGCACTTTAATACTTTATAATTCATCTGAAATTAAAATAGCCTGAAAAAGTGTTTCCAATACATCCTGTGACGTCACTAATTATGTATACCCAGACAAAGACAAGACACAAAGTGCCTGATAATTATTTTAACAATCCTTTTGTCTCTAAAGTAACAGTTATGAATAAACAATAGTAATTCTGAAAAAAAAAATGCCAGAAAATGAGATTTTTCAAGTGGGTCCCCACCAGAAAAACCTAGGTAGAATTTTGGGTTAAGCTCATTTTGGTGAAACCTGGTAAACAGGAAATAATCCTTTAAGAGCTTTTAAAATTTTTATCTGGTGTTTTGAGATTTTAGAATATAAATATGTGATTTCTCTTTACAATTTTATTAATTCTCTGAATACTTGAAATCTACAGTTAGAAAAATTATACTTCATGTCACTTTTAAGTTTCCTTAAACCTTATACATATAACTTGTACTCATGTTTGTCTTCATGTAAGTTTATCAAGCAATTCCATCATTCTTATTGTGAAATAATCCTAAAAACACCACTAATAGTGTAATCTGTAAAATAGATGAAATTTGAATTAGACTTTATGGGAAACATGGTTCTTGGAAGATATAAGGTTTCTCCTAATTATAATTTGAAATGAGAATAAAAATAAAAGTCTTGAACCAGATAAAAGTCTTTTCTATTCCCCATATTTGATTTTCTGCAATTATAATTGCATTAAGCTGAATAATTGGCATAGGGGTTAGGGCATCTGCCTAGCATGCTGGAGGGTGTAGGTCAAATTCCACATAACACTCAGATGTCATTTGTATTGTCCCTTCATAGGGAGCAAATCTGTCTTACTTATATGGTACTCCCATAATAAAATTATCAATAAATACCTGTCCCTTTATAAAAGAAGAATGTTAATAATAAAGTAAGTGACCCCTACATTGGAAAAAAATTACATTAAGAAATTTAACTCAAGAGAAATGTGTAATACTCAATTATTTAATTAATGCATGTTCTACTAAACATTTTTCAAATCTAGATATTTATTTATAATAGATTTGGATAAACTTACCTCTAATTTTAAGCTTTACCAGAGTACCATCAGAAATCACAAAAGTAGATTGTTTCCTGGGACTTCCAAAGGCCCAAAAGTAAAATTGTTCATATACAATCATTTCATTGATTTTTGAACTCTACAATATAAAAAAAAAAAATTCAAGTTTTTTTTTTATGGTACATTTTAATTTTTCTTCTAAAAATAACTTATGAGTACAGAAATAAACATTCATGCTACTTAAAACTATGATTCATGGAATCCACATGAACAATGAATGTGTAGCTATTTATGAATGATATTGTAAACACACATTTATGCATATTTTTCCTAATGATAAGGTGGAAAATACCACTTTTGTTTTGGGTCAATTGCAACACACTTTTGGAAAATTTAGATTGTTTTAAAGAGATCTGTTTACATGTTCATCTACTCAAACACAAACTGAGATATGAATAGCAAGTTTCTGTCACAATTTCTGTCTGAATAATAAAACCAAAATGAGTAATATACTACAAAACACAAGAAAATGTAAATTGCACTTTTTAAGTTTTAATAACTTTAAGGAAGAAATTAATTTCAATAAGGATTAAATCTTGTCTATTTTGACTACAGACTTGATGTACCTAAAAGTTAACCCTTTGTATCTCCAGAACCTAAAGTTTAAAAATATATCTTCAAATGCTAAATATATTATTTCAAATGTAAAACATAATATAAAAATTTTTAAATATAAAAAGGAAAATTTATTGAAAAAAAGGCATTTTCTAAAAACAAAAAGATACATATTTCTCATAAATATTATCAATTATTTTGCATGAAAATTCTCATCGCCTAAAGGATTTGAAACTATTTTTGTGAGGAATATTCTTCTTGTATTGCTACATTTTTTTAATTTAACAAATTCAAAGTTTATTTCAGTAACAATCCTGTGCTTATTTGATCAAATGATAAATGAGACTTCAATAAGAAAAAATTTAATTTCATATTACCATTTAGTACAGATTTTACAAGCAAATTGTGTTAATCGCAGTTTTGCATGATAACAATGATAAACAATGTTATCTTTTACATGATATTGATTTCAGGGTATACTGGAGTTCTGAAACATAAGAATACAAAGAGTTAAGCTGTGTCAAGGAAAACTATAACCAGTTCTTTGTTGGAGGCACTAATTGTAAGAATCTTTCAAAAGACATTACCACTTGAATCGAAATTTTTCTGAGGATGGATTTCTTTTTTATTACACAGTGCATCAACAATCTATGTAGACATCAGTAATAAATAGGATAGCATTAACAGCTCTTTAAACTGCCTTAATATTAGATTAAAATTAGTAAAAAGAGTATACATTATACAGTATAATTAACCAAAAAAAAAAAAAAGAATACAGACCCAGTTTTCCACAAGTAGAGCTTTTTGAATTATAAAATCCAAAAGAATTAATGGTATTTAGTTTTGACATTTTATCTATAAAATTTAGTTATTACAGTTAATAAGCCTACAGTTAGGATACTCTAGAGAATGTTTGAATGGTTTCCATACAATTTAATAAATATAAGTATTTGATAAAACATAAACAGAATAAAAATAGAAGAAATAATGAGACTTCATACATAAAACTGTTAATTAGATTTTTGAAGAAGAAATTTTTAGGTTTCATTTAGTACTATACAACTTACCAATTGTGATAGAGGATGGAATATCAAACTGTATGAAGACATTGGTTTTGTTTGCACACTTTTCAAATTAACTAAACTTGCAACTTCTAAACTTAAAGCCCTTTTCAGTTCTTTAGGCACAACAATAGCATTTTTGTACATAAATAGGCTGAAAGGCAAATTAAACTCATCTTCTTCAGGAGATTTTACAATCATCACAGTAACACATATTGAATTAAATGGTTTCTGTTCAGAAACAGAACTATCTTTACTAGAACTGGAATCATTTCTAGTGCCATTCCCAGCTTTGGTAAGCAAATTAGTATCAGAAGATTGATTGGAGTTCTTAATTATACTATCATTGCCTTTCCGCTGTTTCTTTCCAGGAAGTGGAAATTTTTCTAATGTAGCAACAAAACAGGGTGGAATTTCACTATCTCCACAACATAATACATAAGTACTAGCACTAATAAAAACAGTGGTTGCTTGAACTACACATGGTAAGCTCAATTTAGGATTAGTATAAGGAAGGACTCTCAAAACAGAATCAAAGTTAAAATCAAAAATTTCATCTAAACTGTCTTCTGATTCTTCACTTGAAGGCTTCTCATTATGAGGAGCAAACCAAGATGTTATGAAATTTGGAGTATAGAAAGCAATACTTTTTGTCAAATTGATTTCCTCGTTAAACAATTTGCCACTTAAAAGTTCATCAACATCACTAAAATCAGTAATTTCACCACTCATTTCAGATTTTAAACTAGTTCGTAAAGACTGAAACTGCAAATAGTTAGACTTTTTCTTTATAGAGTTTAGCGAAGATGAACTTGATCCATGCCTATCCTTTGGAACAATTCTTAATTCTGAATTTCTGTGCAAAACTACTGGATTATGATCTGGCTCACAAGAGACTATAGAAAAAAAGAAAACAAAACATCTTATCCACAAAGTAGATTTAAAATAAAAGATACATTAGACAACTAAAAACTTTCTGTTCCTTTAAGCACAACTTTATTATAACCGATTCAAGGGAAAGATCTATATACTAAAAAGATTAGAAAGTATTTACATAAATTTGATACTTTATACATCAAGGGTCAGCATACATGAGTTCAAAGCAATCTGTATTTCAGTTTTCCTGCCTTATAAAGAGCTACACCATATTAATATAATATTAAAGTAATAAATTCATTTTTAATTGCATTAAAATGGTATATACAAGTGGTAAATAAAATATATAAATTTAAAAAAAAAAGAATTTTGTGAAATAACTGTTTCAAATTTGTATAGATAAAAAATAAAATATAGCAGTTTTCTAGGAATAGACTTTGTTTGAGATTTTAAAAATTTTTGCATTTTCAAAATAACACAATGAGAACCAGTGGAAATATCAGACCGATGCATCTACAAATGGAAAAAACTACTCTAGTATGTAGTTGTATAGTCTTGCTGTGGTAATAAAAGAAAAGACAAAGAAAAAACCAGGGAGTGAATACCCCTGGACAGAGTTGACAGCTCTTGGGCTTCATAGAGTTTGCAAGTTTGAGTCCCACTAATGACATGGATATTCACAGCTGTTTAGAATCAGCTTTAAACCATAGGTCTCAATCTTATTAGTCCTCATGTAAAAAGCAGTAGAAACTCCAAACTAATCAATCAATTTCTTGGCAAAAATAGAATTAAAACATTGGAAATTTTTGTAATACTATGCACAATATTTTATAAAATTCAAAATAAATAGGATTATGAGTAAATATTTTCTAAAAGTTTTTTTAAATTTTAATCATACAATTCTACACACCCAAGCTTTATGTGGCCATTTGTAGTTACAGGCATTGTACACCCATATCTATGCCTCTAGTTCTGTTGTTTTTCTAAAAGAGGGTTAATGACAGAAGAATCCACAGCTTAAAGCCAATTCCAACTGGCTGTGAACATCCATGCCAGGAGAGTTATTTGAACCCATGAACTCTAGTGCCCATTGTAACTCGTGAACATTGAATTACCCATTCAGTTGTTGTTCTCAAAATGCAGAAGGGACTTAATAAAAACTTACAATTAATTAATGGACAACTACAAAAATTTATCACGTAAAATATAATAGAGCAAAGGTTAATATTTTATTAACTACCATTTTCTTATACTTTATCAGTGATATAAAAACAAGTAAAACACAAGATTTTTTTTATAAACAATTTTTTTCTGGCTAATGAATAAATTCATGATTACTCAGCATTTCAATTAACAACTCAGCATTTCTAAACGTAGGTAAGGTTAGCAGCTGACTACAGCAGCAAAATTTAAGAGTATATAAAAATAATGTAAATTATATAAATAGTTAGCAAATATACTATGCAGATAAAAAAAAAGGAATAAAATAACACCTTAATTTATTTCTTGAAATTAAGAACTTGAGAAAAATTTTTGAAATTAGAGCAATATCTTCTACAAACAAAACAAGTTATGAATGATAGACAAATCATACTTTGGAAATGTAAAGACACTACTGATTTATAATTTCACATTTAGTCTACAAATCACTTCCTAAACTATTTACCTCTTACATAGAAAAGATTACACCAACTAATACGACAGTAGTTCTCAAACTTTTTTTGATCCAACACCCTTGTCAGGCTAAAAAAATTTCATACCACAGCTACCATTAAAGTGTTTTGAGTACAGCAGAAAGAAAGAAAAAACAAATTTAACACTTATTTGCCTTTAATGTGGTGAACAAAAAAACTGTTTGGATGTATTTTCTTATTCTTTATTTTATTGCTGCAGCACACAGTTAGAGAATCACTGTAATATGTACCATCAAAGTTTTTTATGCAAATCATACCATAGAGAAGATTATTGGGTTTCCTTATGAATATAGCATTGACCCACACCTAATTCTGCTTATAGTTTTGCATCCATTTCTCAATTCTGTAAAAACCCAATGAAATCCCACTGCAAAAAATTGAAAAGTATATTGCATTACCTGGCTTTTTCACAAGATTTAAGCATAGAATATTTTTCCAAGGATCTACCTTTTTGACTCACAATTTATGCTAATGCCAACTGGGCAAGCAATTTTGCTCATAGTGGTTGAAGCCAGGGTAAGGTACCTTGGAGGAATACCATTTGTCTAAAGAGCTGCAAAACAAATATGCATAACAAGTGTCCAATGGAAGCTGAGTTCATTACAATGTCAGAAGCAGTGATAGAAATAAAATATGTGTTATTTCAACTCCAGATCATATACAGGGATGTTGTGCCCCTTCAAGCATTTTGGAGCAGCAAAACTTTAAATTTGGAGCAGGAGCAAAACTTTAAATTTGGAGCAGGAGAAAGCATTTTCGTAGCAGTCAAAATCTTGATTTGGAGCAGGATACTGTTTTTGTAGCAGTTAAAGTAAAGATTTAAAAAATAAACTTATGTTTTTGAGGAGTCTACCAAATAATTTAGAATGATTGGTTAATAGCATTCGGAACAGCCAAATATTCAATAATTTCTGATATGGTTTAATGGTTTTGTATATGCATATTTTGTATAAACATATATTTGTTTGTAATTGATTAGTATAATCATATAAAAGATTATAACAAAGTATTAGCAGTAAAAACCAAAGCTGGTGCTTAGTGGTAAAGATAATTTTATCTTTCAATGTGTTGGCTGAGTTTTGAACATGGATTAGTTCACAGAGGAGAATAATTCACAAGGTGGGAAGAACATCACAACTGCATGACAAAAGACAGTACTTACAGATGAAGATACAAATGATCTTTAAAGATTAAGAGGTCTAAATTGAGGATAAAATGAACAGCAAAAAATAGGTGAAATTTTGTGCATTGCTGCTCTAGCTTTTAAAAGTTATTTTGATGAGTTTCATCTCTCCATTTATTGCAAAACAATTAACGAGCCTAAAAACCACAATTCGAAGTAAAAAAAATTTTTTAATTTTACTTGAAAAATAAAATGATAAAATATTTTGCATGAACACCTTCAGCAAGAAGATGATACATAAGACTTCTCCCCCTAACGTTCTTCAAAGAATAGTTTACCCAGGGTGGTCACAAAAAATACACTCCAGTATTCCCTCATTTATAAATTAGTAAAATAACTCCATTTAAACTCCTTTATTCAAAATGAACTAAATATATATAATTAAAAACTGAAAAATAATGAGACAAAATAAAGCTTTCAATGCTGATATGAATAATTTTAGGCATCCAATTACAACTGTTACATTAAATAATTAGCTATTCAAATATTTAAGGTATCCGTATACATTCGGAGAACTTTTTTCTTTAAACGTAGAAACTAGTTCATGTTTTTACATTTTTAGATTTATTTTCTATATTCATAGAGAATTGCACTTAAAAAATTTATTCCTGGAGAAGTTTTTATAAAATTTCTAATAAATAAAGAAAATTTAGTAAAAAAATCTGGTTTTTTTTTCAAAAAAGGCATAATTTTTTAATAAATTAAATTATTTCAATATTTTTTTATGCAACACATTTCTTATACACTGGACTAGTGAATCACCTAAAATCTTTGCTGAATTTACATTTGGCAAAAAATTTTGGTTCTTCAAAATCAAACATATTGAATTTTTAACGAATTTTCATTACCTTAATATCTAACTATGCGTGTAACATCATTAAAAATTATCCAAATTTAAGGTCAATAATAATAAATATATATTTTGGATAAAAATTTATGGATATTTGGATAAAAATTATTTGGATATTTGGATAAATATATTTGGATAAAATTATCCAAATTTAAGGTCATTCACTAGTAAATACTATCAAAAGCATTCATAATAATTTTCAACAAAATATTTTGAGAACTTTTTCAGAAATCACATTTCAAGCTTTCAACATTGTATTAAAAATACCATTCTGAGAAAAACGCCTTTGAAGTTTATGAAAGCAACATGTTTAACTATCAAAAAAATTAAAATACATGTTTAAAATTCCCCACAATTTCTTGCTTCAAAACTTTCTAATTGCAAAGTTGCTAATTATTAAAAATACTAGAGAAATGTTTAAACTAATCTTCATGAAAATTTAAAAAGTTTTGTCCAAAAAATGCTCATTAAAGGCTTTAAATTCACAACTTCCGGTTCCGAGATCGCTACTTCCGTTTTGTTTTGACAGCTGTCACTGATGTTTAAACACTATAACTTTTCTTTAAAACGCCGTAGAGACAAAACAAAAACAGATTTAGAAGCCTAAAAGTTGAAATTTTACAATAGAGAAGTAAAAAAAATTATGATTTTTGGCAAAAAAAAAAAGACGTTTTCAACGTAGACAGATACCTTAAAGTTATTAAAAATTATTCATCTTATTTTTCTCTAACTTTACTTATTTTAATTTCGCTGTCTATTTTTTTTAATTAGTCAACATCCTTTTATATCCTTTACGAGATCCTATACTAGATTTGTATATCACTACAGTACGGATTATCCCCTTGAGGACCAGCACGTAAATGCTATACGAGTCGACCGTTGTGAAAACCGTTGCTGTTTACACTATCTAGTAGTTAAATCTAACATTTAAAAATTAAAATAAAACGTTCAGATCTTCTATTACGCATACGCGACGCTGGTCACTCAATATCAACCGTAGATATCGCGGCGTCGCATGAGACGTTGGTCGCGAACGGGCTAAGACTGGGCGATGTAACGATATATCGTGAAATATCGATAAAACGTACTCCATCGCGACACTGATTTCCAAACTTTTGAGTTCCGATCAACATATGAACGAACACCTATACAGCTAAAAGCGATCGCCGATCTCTGATGTGAAATCGTCTTTCCGATATCAAGACAGTTTTAAGAGTATACGAGGTATAGTGTTCCTAAAAATCCCATTTAGACATATAAACATAATCTTTCCGATTTTATAACTTCTAGTCACATAGCGCATGCACAATAAAACATCCTTTTGCATAAACGCCAAACGATGGCCGAATGGATAAAGCATTGCTCCTCGGTACCGGGATTTGGGGTTTTGAATCCCGATATTGGTATGGGTATTTGTAGCCATTCGAACCGACTTTAAGCAGAAGGTCACGGTCTCATTAGCTCTGGTGTAGCGAAACAGTAGACCGTAGCACTCTAACCAACCGATATTTGAACATCATCTGTTCGAATTCGCGACATTGTGAGAGGGACATGCGGTATATCGTGATCGGCAATTTACCTACATCGCGAAATCGTTATTTCGACCTTAACTGAAGAATCCTAATAAACATTGGCCAGACGACGGCCGATTGGTTAGGGTACTGGCCTTCGGTACCGGAGTTCGTGGGTTCGAATCCCACAGTGGCATGGATGTTCATAGCCGTTCGGAATCGGCTTAAAGCTGTAGATCCCGATCTCATTAGCCCTCGTGTTGCAAAAAGTAGACCGTAGCACTCCAAACCAAACTTGATAAACATTGGAAATAAAGAGAGAGAGACGGAGAGGAGGAAAACCTCGACGATTCACAAATACGGTACTTCAAGTTAAACTGGATGGGGTCTGCGTCAAGATATTCTTGTAAGACGTTTGTATGCAACTATAATGGAAAAGTTATATTAAGATCTGCGTCCGACCAGTGCAGAAGATTCATGTTGTGACATGTTTGTGCAGGCTCGTTTCAACCAATTTTTTCCCGGTGGTAAAGCGCGGAAAATTGTAAATTGGTTTTACAAAAAATAAATATAATAAATTTAAAAAATAAAATAAATCTAAATATTCTATATTGGTTAATTTCCATATTTTTCCGATTTGATTACCATTTTATCCTGTAACGTAAGGTTAGCAGCCTATTAGCTGCTAACCTTACGTTACAGGAGCAATGGGCAATCGGGAAGAGTAGTGGTCCCCCAGAAGATAAAAATCTGATATAAAAGGATGAGTCTCACCAATACGCGAATTTCTTTCCGATTTCGAAAAATTTACAAATAGAAAGTAAATTTTTGAAAAAGCATGATTTTCAAAAAGAATCGGAAATTCCCACAAACGCACTAAAATTTGTAAAAAAAAAAAAAAAAAAAAAAAAAAAAAAAAAATCAGCAGTAGAAATCAAGAAGCAAGACTTCACCAAAAAACGGAAAATTTCTATCGCTCTACATGCTATAAACGTATTTCTTTTCGTTGGGCGCAATTTTAATTTTTATTTAGATCTTTTTGTCAATCTTGAGTCTGTAGTACGAGAGAGAAGTAGCATGTCTGGAGGATGAAATTCTTCTTGTTTCATGTATTTCTATCAGACAAAGTAGGAAAAATAAATATGACATTCACTCCAGTCTAGGATTCAGTGACTTTCGGCGGGAAAAATTCGTCTTAAGTAGAACTAAAGTAATTACTAAACGTGCGAAAACTTCAAAAAATTGTAAAATGGCGCAGTTTCGGCGCAATTTTTGCTAAAATACCGTTTCTGGAGCAGCTGGGCGCAGATATCGGAAATTGGCGCAGTTTGGCGCAGCCGCAACATCCCTGCATATATCAGTTTAATCATAAAAAGCTATTTCTTTATAATGGTAGTTCAGGTGCAATTCAAATTGCAGTAATAGAAATACAGACTATTAGAAATTGGTATATAGTCCTTAGACATGCGTTTGTTAAAGAACTCTCACAGAAGAGGTTGTTTGATATTAAACATGTTAAAACTCTATGTAAAATAGCAGCTTTATTCACAAAACAACTTAAAATAATTTTGAATATTTAAGAGCAATTTTGCTATAAGTTCAATAAAATTTGCTTAACATATATATAAAATATTGATTAGTTGTTGACTTGTTCAATATATGTGTGTTTATTTGAGACAATATCTTAATATTTCTGCTCTATATTTTTATTTACCATATTATTTTAAGTTAAATGCTTGGGAAAAGAGGGCATTGTGTTAGTCTAAGTTTCCCAAATTAGGTAGCTAGTTTTTTTTAGTCATACCTTTATTTTAGTTGCTTCCTTACAACTCATTACTACAGGTTTAACTATCATGACAGATCTAGAATGCAAAGGGCAAAAATTAGTTTTATTATAGCAACCTTTTGTTATTATGGCAGTTTTTTATTGGTCCTGTAGGGGGCAATACATTGAGGTTCTACTGCACATGCTAATAATAAGAAATACTCACCAACTTTAGAATAAATACAACAATTTCTAATCCAAAGAGGAAAAGTCTGATCTCTTGATACAACCCTAATTTGGTTCATTAAATTTTCTTCAATATACTGTGCATTAGTTTCCTTTAATAAAAATAAACATAAGAAAAATTAGCTTTAAAATCACAACAGTAATATAAAAAATATATAAAGTTAAAACTTTCTACATAATTATTTTGATTGAGATTATATAATTTTATAATCTTTCATTAGTGATTGCTTTAAATAACCACTTAAGGGAAAAGAAAATATTCAATGTGCATTAATACTTAAAAAAAACTTATAAAAAAAAAAGCATTTTTCTAACCTCTAAATATTTAACACAATGCTATTTCTTACCATTATTTCCCAATCATCAGAAGTCAAAGGCTCCAGAACAACACTATCAGCTTTAGATATATTTGAAAATAAAGGCTGTAGTATTACCTGAAAATGTAATAACATCAGAAAATCAAAAGTTAAAATAAACTTAACAGCAGCACAAAGTATGAGATAAATGCAGTTATACAGCTTTAGAATAGCTACACTTTTGTTAATGAAATATTGCCAAATATATATCAACCCTAATAAATATAAAAGAATTTTGCAAACAGTTTGGTATTTTTTATATAAACATTAAGATAAACTTATTCCTTTGGTAAAATACATACATATGTCAAAGTGGAATATCATGATTCAAATAAAATATTTTGAAATTAACTCTAAGATAATGATAGACTGTTCACAAAATATTATAAAGAATTTTAAGGGGATAAGAAAAAACTTTCTTTGATAAATAAATTTATTCTTGTAGCAGGTACAATTACTCCCCTCTCCTTTTATGATAGGTGGTGATAAGAGAGCCATCTAGTTTGTTTTCCATAGCGTCAGTGATCTCACTCAGTGTGTGTGTGTTGTATATGTTGTTGTTTTTGTATTGCGTTGTGGAACATAACGAACTAAATAAAAATGGTTCCTAAAAATGGACTAATTATTTCACAACGACTTTTGGAATAAATGAGTCTTGTCCTTCTACATTCTAAAAAATAAAAATTACATTGAAAAGTAATAATGATTTTATGTTTAAAACTGGACAGTACAGAATAAAGTACATAACTGCAATTGAAATAAAACAATTAGAGATATGTCACCTAATATCTATCATATGAGTGTACACAATGAAAAATCTTTTCAACATAACTCTGGTTAGTATTAAATGTGCAAAATTCTCTATAAAATGAATAACAGATTAATTCATTTAGAAATATTTTCATTCATATAGTTAAAAAATAAACTACAGTTTAGATAAAGCTATAAATAGAAAAATAAATTTAAAAAATCACATACCATATCATTTTCTTTTATACTTAAAAGCTCAGCAAATTTCTGATTAATATATACCGTTGATTCTGAACCAGCACTATTTGTCACAACTTTATAACAAGATACAAACACATGTTTTTCTTGCATTTCACCATATTCTACCTTGAAAACAACTACATCATCCTAAAGAATATAAAATAAAGCAATCACAAACTGAATGATGCTGCAAAATTATAAACAGCTAAAAAAATTACATGATCAAAATTTTAAAAAAATCACCTGTTATATGAATATTAAAAAATAAAATTTAAAAACTAAACAGTATTTCAGATAAACATATTAGTTTTTGTTAGAAAACAGAAGCATTATGCTACAACTAAATTTATTTCATTCAACATATGAAAAACTTTAGGAATATCCTTTTTTTATTTAAATATGGAGATTTTAATTTCTATTCTATATGTTGTTGTTACTCTTCCCCCTCATGTAAGAAAGCTTACATCAGGTCCAATAGACCCTGTCATAGTATATGAATGGTCCAAGGCTAAGGATAATATGCAGTTCAACTTGAGTTAGGAAACACAAGGTATGAAAACTGATTAAACCTCAAGTGAGTTCTTTCAGAAGCAGGGACCAAGCAGAATACCTTCAGGCTTAACCTGCCACCACCAGAGGTATTTTTTAGGAACTTAGAGAACATTGTGACCACAAGCCTATTTTATATGCTCAGCCACCATTAATGAACACAGTAGATCTTTTTCTCCAGCATTAGCCTTGATCCTGACTACAAGTTTGCTGTTTTTGTCATCTAAGCTACAGCAATTCTATTGTTCAATATACCCCAAATTCCCATATATAAGCTGAGAATTTTTTGAGCTATTTAAAAAGACCTAAAGTAGGGGGGAAGAGCTTATACACTGACAATAAGTATTATAAGTACTACCAATAAGTATTTGGACACCTATGCAAATGACGATATCTGTGGTCCTGAGGTACGTCACAACCTCCGCCGGTATAGGAAAGAGCATCAGCATTAGTTGCATGCAAAATGCTGCGCAATTCTGGAAATTATTCTTTTGAGAAAGGTATAATTAACAGGTATCACAAATGTGGCCGATCCTTAAGGGACATATCTAGCAATCTGAAGTACCCAAAATCAACAGTGGCCTATGTGGCCAATGCCTATTATACTATTTTAGATGACAATGTCCTTCCTACATTGTGGCAGTTTTACAGGTTGAACCCCTGTTACTTTCAGGATGACAATGCCAGTTGTCATGTTTTGAGGTTAACCAAGGCTTGGTAAGGTGCCAATGTAATTCATTGAATGGACTGGCCTGCCCAGACCCCAGACTTGAACCCTATTGAGAACCTCTGGGATGAATTCAATTGCCGAATTAAGGGGTGCACTACCCGTCCAAAATCGGTAAAGGAACTTGTATGTCTACTCCAAGTCGAGTGGAAGACAATACCACAAGCTGTAATACAAAGACTAGTGGAAAGTAAGCCTCAGAGAGTTCACACTGTAATTGCCTCTTGTGGAGGCTCTACCAATTATTGATTTTGAATAAAGTTAATTTTCCTTTTCTATCACAGGTGTGCAAATACTTATTGGTAGACAGTGTATACGGATCCATGAAACAGATGTTACATGTTTTTTTTGGTGGCGTTTTTTGCTGCTGGCAATGAGAAGTTTTCAAATTAGCAAAAATTAATAAAACAGATGAAAAAACAATAAAGAACAAAAAAGAAAATATATAACAGCAAAAAGTAAATGGACTTTATAAATTTATGAAATAAAAAAAACACAAAAATTGAGAAATAAATTTAAAATGACTCTTATTTGTGTTATAATAACTCCAAAACAACAGTACTATAACAATAGTGGATCAGCTAATCTTCTAATGAACACAATTCTAAGTAAACCAGAAGCAATCAATAAATTGACAAACATAGCATTTTTTTCCTTTTTTTTTAAGCTTATATTGCTTAAGTTTATGCAAAAGTTATTTTTATAGAGGGTTACCAGAGTTGAAAGTTGTCATTAGCATCTAAATAAAAAATATCACTCGCTGCATGGTCTAGCGCTGCAATTATCTAATTGTGCACCCTGGCAGTAATCTAGATAAGTTAGTGTAAAATTGTGAAATTAATTAAGACAGCATAAAATTAATTAAAATTTAAAATGTACATTGTTTTTCCTTGCCACTTTTGAAATGTGCTTAGAGATGTCCTTGTATTTGTCTCGAGGTATGACCAAGCTTCTACCTCTGCAGTATTTAACCCTTTGACTTAAAGCAACGTATGGGAGACATGATCGTAGTGCTGTGCCTAAAATGAGAACCTTGTATCACACACGTGATGATTATTTCTGGCCAGAAGTGAAAAGCTCATATCAGACATGTTATTGTTTTTATGCGATAAAATTTTTGTTATTGCGTTATTGTTTGTTACAATTGCAATATGATATTTGGATGTTTATTCTTAGGAATAATTGCAATAGAGTATTATGAATGCAAAAAGTGTAAAATTGCCCTACATGTACCTGATTGTTTCGAGAAATATCATACACTGGAAAATTTTTTATTTCCTGTCATTGGTTTAAAATGTTAATAATAAAACAAAATTTTGAATATTATACATTATTCACTTATAGGTTATTCATGCAATAAATTCTACCTAGAAAATATTTAAACGACTGAAAATTTTTACTTTTGTTATATAACCAAAAACATAGAAATAATATGTGAAATAAAAACATTAATAATTTTTTTAATAAAAATGAAATGAAATATAATTATCATATGTGGTTTTATTAAATAATAAATACAGTACTATTAATGTCCACTGGTTTGCTCACAATTTAGCTGTGATGAAACTGCTTCTGGTAACAACGCATGAGAAAAGCTTTCATCAAAAGTGGCACACACAATCGTTGCTTGATTCATAAGACAAGAGATTAAATTGGATGCTATGGCAAAAAAGGTTTGAGAAGCACTGCCCTAGTGTTTTACTTTAAAGCAATTAGATTTGGAAATATTTCTCCTATTTTACATGCTTGGTGACATTTTCGGCTTCTTAGCGATAAGTTCTAGGAACTGTTTTTTCATTTCACCTTATGTATGGATTTTGAACTTTGGTTAATTTAGAAGATGGTATATTTAGAAGTATATGGTATAATATACATATGATATTGTTCTCCTCAGTTTAGGGCTTTATATGTCAATACACAAATAAGACCAATTTAAACATTGTTGATTCAACTTATCTGCTACTGTTCAAGGGATTTGAACCTGCATTTATTAAATCTTTTTGCTTAACTTTCAAAGCCAAGTTTCAATACTACTTTCAGTCTACTTTCAAAGCTACCATTATTATCAATCTTGAAACAATAGAAAGAAAGAAATAAAATCCAACTCACCACAAGTTAAGTAATAACTGGAATAATTGATATACATACCAACATATTTTTAAAATAACTAAAAGATAATTTAAAATTATTTTTGTTCTACTTTTAAGAAGTGTTAATTATATATATAATGCTTTAAAGTATATTAAACATTTTCAGCTGAAAGACATCACTAAAATGGTAACAAATATGGAATAATTCAAAACATATAAAAACAGTTATTAATATCAAATAAACTTTTGACTCATAAATATTGTAAAAATATGGTCAAATAAGGATAACCAGAGATAGCAAAAACATTAAATTAAGTAGTAGCACATTCACTTATAATACCATTTTCTTTATAATCAATTTTGCTTATAAAAATACTTACTTTAAAAACATCTTTAACCCATTTTCCAGGAACTGTAAAAAAACAGCTTTTACCTGATGTAAACTTCACTGTAGCAGAATAACGAGCAAAAGTAGAATAGGAATCCATCAGTGATATAATTTAATTCCTGAAACATAAAATAAAAATAATTTTAAAAAGGACTAAAAGTTACAGCTAAAATAAAAATTATAAACAGCAAAAGTGTAACAATAGTCCATAGTATTCATATGCATTAAGCTATTCTGTCATGGTAAAATACCTTCAACATTGGTACACGATCTTATAAGTAAATAGCTGAAATAAAAGTATCCTTAAACAAAGAATTTTTACCAATTATAGTAAATAAATATAAATAAAATATATATACAAAGATATCTTTTATACATAGCTTTATGAATAATAGATTTACACATTCATCAACCTTGCAATTTTAAAGTAACATAGGATTATTTTTCACAAGTGAAATAATTTAAACTGTATGAATTTGGAAGCTGATCATTATTTTTAATTTCAATACTGAAACTGCTAAATGATGCTACCAATAACAATGGCAAAAAAGGAGAGAAAAATTTCTTTCCCAGACAATAATTTTAAATTTAAAATAATTAATGCCCTTAGCCATGTTTAAAAGATACATTAAACAAAAAAGACTAATATAAACTTTTAGAACTACTCTTTACTCTTGAAATTCCATACTTAAATTAAAATATAGTTTCTATTTATAATACAGTATACTTCTTTGAAATAAGACTTATTTTTATCTATAGAATATTAAAACAATGACAAAATTATCAAATATAGTATCAAACATCAAACTATTTTTCTAAATGCATCTGGAAAAACTTCTAAAAGTTTTTATTAGAATTCGAATTAGGGTGGGACGGCCCATAAGGGCACCAGCACTGCAACCTAAGGCCTATTGTACTGAAAAGTTTTTATACTTTATTGTGTATTTACTTTTATTTTTGTGTACACTAATAATCTACTGTGAATGCTCTAGACTCTTAGCATTTATTATGGATATAGGTGAGATCTGTTCGGTGTTTATTAAAATGTAAGTAACAACAGAGTGGTATTAATTCTTTAAGGCTAGCACTGTTAAAAAAAATAAATTTTTTATCAACATAATGCGATTAAACAAATGTTTTTGGTGTACTTTTCTATTTTTTGGTACAAAAAAAAAATGATTAAACAATGTAGCTTCTTTATTAAGCTATAAATGAGGTAAGACAACAATAAACTTTAAGAGTTAAATATTATTTTCGGACGAAAGGAATAAAAATAAAAATTAATATTAATGTCAAACTGTAACAAAAAACTTACTTAAATGCATAAATCACAATATCACGTATAAAACAAAAAATTAATTTATTACTTCTTTACATAACTATATACGTTTGGTAATTTAATTTTGTTCAATGATGTTTTGGGCCACATAATTTGCAGTGTGTCACTAGTAACCAATACCTACTTAATATATCAAATTAAAAAATTGAAAGTATGAGAATAAATTTCTGAATTTTAAGGATAATACGAGGAGGAATAGGTCAAACTCGAAGAATTAAACAAGCGTGGTAATATACAAAAATTATTCATTGTTCACTGTCACTTAACATTACAATAAAATCAAAGATATACAATAAATTTCTCCGAAATTGATTGCTAAATGTTAAACGCAGAAACGATGAAACAGAAATGAACTTACAATAATTTCAGCGGCTCATTTGAAAAGTAACACAATTTCACTACCACGTCAATATCAAAGTAAGAGCTTATCAGAAATTATAATACAATACGAGAAGCGAGTGTACACTTCCTCGTTTTCAAACATAAAAGGTAAATAAACACCATAGAATTTAGAGACAGGAACTGTGTGCGTCGTACGAACTAATTAAATTCATATGCTCCGCCTCATACAGAATTTATTGTAGGACTCCACCCATAAATGTTAATGATATTTATTAAACAATGTAGCTTCTTTATTAAGCTATAAATGAGGTAAGACAACAATAAACTTTAAGAGTTAAATATTATTTTCGGACGAAAGGAATAAAAATAAAAATTAATATTAATGTCAAACTGTAACAAAAAACTTACTTAAATGCATAAATCACAATATCACGTATAAAACAAAAAATTAATTTATTACTTCTTTACATAACTATATACGTTTGGTAATTTAATTTTGTTCAATGATGTTTTGGGCCACATAATTTGCAGTGTGTCACTAGTAACCAATACCTACTTAATATATCAAATTCAAAAATTGAAAGTATGAGAATAAATTTCTGAATTTTAAGGATAATACGAGGAGGAATAGGTCAAACTCGAAGAATTACACAAGCGTGGTAATATACAAAAATTATTCATCGTTCACTGTCACTTAACATTACAATAAAATCAAAGATATACAATAAATTTCTCCGAAATTGATTGCTAAATGTTAAACGCAGAAACGATGAAACAGAAATGAACTTACAATAGTTTCAGCGGCTCATTTGAAAAGTAACACAATTTCACTACCACGTCAATATCAAAGTAAGAGCTTATCAGAAATTATAATACAATACGAGAAGCGAGTGTACACTTCCTCGTTTTCAAACATAAAAGGTAAATAAACACCATAGAATTTAGAGACAGGAACTGTGTGCGTCGTACGAACTAATTAAATTCATATGCTCCGCCTCATACAGAATTTATTGTAGGACTCCACCCATAAATGTTAATGATATTTACAAAAGAAACTGACAACTGAAATTCCTTTAACTTTCACACATTATTCAAATAAAAGATTCTCATTAAACCAAGCTCTCTCTCTCTCTCTTTTTGTATATATATAAATTATTAGTGACGTGTATATATAATATACATATACATATATATACATATATACATATATATATATATATACATGTTATATATATATATATAATATCAATATCTAAGTCTATCCAAAAGTATCCCTTTTCCCCATTCATTATTTTAGATCTTAATTTCTTCTCTTTATATTAACCATATTTCCCAGCCATCCAATTTAAACGAGGATGTTTTCATTCCTTCAGCGTAACCCCGAAATTCTTTCTATGATTCCCAAAACAGAAAATGATATGGCTGGCATTTTAATTAGGAAGTTATAACTTTCTCATGAAAATTTGTAACGATCAGCAGTAATGCTCCTCTGAGACGCCACATTATAGCAGATGGCTCCAGTCAAAGGTTACTTTCTATAAGCAAATAACACGTGCCTCAGCATTTTTCCTACACACAGGTTTTTAGCCGTCTCTCGCAGAAGGTTGGCATTACTATTACTTAGAGAGAGAGAGCGTTCTGACACCGTGCGGTTCAGATGTCTCTGGATTCTGTGCAATTTTTATAGGATGAAATAAAACGTTAAGTTCGGCCACGACAAATGATGTGCTTCTTTCTAACGGACGGTTAGCGGGACACTTGGCAGCCCAGCATGCCCGGGCTGAAGAAAATAATAGGGGCAATTTTAAAATGAGTTTTTAAGCGTAAAGTTCGGGGCCAGTGAGACCCCTGGACGATTATATATATATATATATATATATATATATATATATATATATATATATATATATATATATATATATATATATATATATATATATATATATATATATATATATATATATAAAAATATATACTAAAATATCTATCTAAAATTCTTCTTTCTCCCCTTCTCATTTTTAATACTTTATTTCCAAGCCGTAAAATCAGATTTAAAATGCATTCTTTTTCCCTGTCTCTCAAATCTAAAGCTGACATAAATACTAATGTTTTGTCCATTGACCGCATTTTTTCAGCTGTTCCAAAGAAAAGTTTCGCTTCTTCAATATCTAAACTTCTACCAAACTGCTTTAAAACATTAAAATGACCAATGCTTCTCAAACCTTTTTTACCACTACATCCAATTTAAATACTGCAGAGGTAGAGGCTTGGCATTTGTAGAAGTGTGTATTCTTGAGCAGTGTACTGTTTTTGGGGACTTAATATAAGATGCAGATGTTCACGAAAACATCTTTATTCTGAAATCACAAATCACGTTATATGTACATTTTAAGCTTAAAGTTATTGTTCTCATGTTCTTAACCCAAAAACAAAATTCTCTCTGTCTATCTGGTGTTGCCAGATTCCAATTAATACAGAGTTCTTTTATTCTGGCTGTTGCTAGATACATTACAAGCAGTCAATGCAGAGCTCTTGCCCACGATTGCATTTAGATTACGAGTTCTCTTACTGCTCAACAAACTCGCACAATTCATCCTATTATAGGGGTTGATTGATTTCTCGGGTAATTGGTGAAAGATAACTTCACTGGTTGTGTGTGTGTATATATATATATATATATATATATATATATATATATATATATATATATATATATATATATATATATATATATATATATATATATATATATATTATTAACGATGTTTCCATATTAATTTATTACTAATTTACAGGTCAGCAAAATAGGCCAAAGTTTGAGATTTCTCCATCTAAATAAAAAATTTCAAATTATTACTTCATAGTTGGTTTTTCAAATTTTGATTATAGGTATTCTCAAGGCTAAGTAGTATTGTACCAGCAAAGCACAGAAAAATTAAATTCAGATACTCTCCCCCCCCCCTCAGTTTCTGTGTTTCAAATAATTATTTGATCATTTATGAAACATTCAACAGTAATCACTTTTTTAAATCAGGGATCACACGAGTACTGTTGCATCACTTATCGCATATTCGCGCTCATTTATATTTATGAACTTATCATATATAGCAAGACTTTGGAATATACCAATTGAGAAGACACAGAAATGCATAAGTAAAAATATAGCTTTATTTTTATTCTAACTATTGTTGAGCAATCAAAAAGTGTTAGACCTATTAAGCGCTTGAAATCTTACTGAATCTGTATACTATATCATACCAACTCACTCCTACCTGACAAGCAAATATCCATCAACATAAGGAACTAATCCCTATGTTCAACAGTGAACAAATATAACTCAAAGTATGTTTAAATGTTTAAGGGAGTAATATAACACGCATGATCTCTTCCTATCCTTTTTTTTTTTTTTTTTTTTTTTTGAGGTATTTTTCCAGTGGCAATTATTCAGAATTAACTCAGATCTGTCAGTAGTGACCTTTAACATTAATAATTCCGTGGAAAGTGCCCCGATCTATTAACGTCTGGAAGTTATAGGGAAGTTCTACTCCATTGAAGTCTTTTTAAAGTTGTAATACTATTAGGTTTGATTTAATTTAGAGAAACCCGCTTAATCTTTTGTTATATAAATGCTAAAGCAAAGAACCGCAGAAGGGTTTAAAGCCGAAGTAGTACTGACATCCAAGCTAACAGAGGAATTCGAAGTCTTACACAATGCCAAATGGGAGTGATCCACTTATTTAACCATCATGCGACTGTGAAGTTATTAGAAACACTGAATTGCTATTTAAAAATATACTAGGAGGGTCCTTAAATAGCACAAAAACCTCACGCCTCTTCGTCCTTCACTCAATACACACAAAAAATTATAAACCCGATATCTGATATTAAATTATACAACCTTTTAAACCAATATCTTATGTCTAGAACAAACCTTAATTTTAAAATTGTTGTACCTAAGATTAGTGTTACAGAGTAACAAGTTTTTGCGCCACAAACAGTTTGAATTCCATCTTAATTCTGATAAGTTATGTGCCTGATATTGTTTCTCAAATGTTAGAACGAAATTGCTATTTTCTTTCGTTATAAATATTGCAAGGACCTAGTGGGATAACTTATCTAGGATTATTCATACAACATTCAAGTAGTTTTCGTAATAAATCTTTCACATATGCGAGTGTTGCAGCGAGTGATGATTCGAAAAGTAAAAAATAAATTTTAAAAAATTTTAAAGTGAAATATTTTTTATTAAAGTCTCTAATATACATGAAAAAATTTAATTTTGGGGTATTAGTTATACAAGCGTTTATTCAACTTAGAAACTAACAGCAGAGAGTCCAAAGAGGTGAGAAGGAAGTGATGGTCCAGTAATCCACGATGTCGTATTCGGAGATAAAAAGTGTACATTTTGATTGTTCAAACCATTTCCAGGATCGAATCCACCCAAAAAGTATAAGCAGTTTTCTAAAATAAAAATAAAAATGTAACGTATATGAGAGAAATCAGAATTTTTAAAATTTCATTTGACAATAAAGATTTTTCCGATGGAACAGAAAG
The DNA here is from genome assembly GCA_032207245.1 of Pardosa pseudoannulata. Lineage (NCBI taxonomy): Eukaryota > Metazoa > Arthropoda > Arachnida > Araneae > Lycosidae > Pardosa > Pardosa pseudoannulata. The sequence continues at coordinate 2,178,090 of CM063498.1, forward strand.
CTGAACAATTTTGGTGTAATTAAATGGCATATTAGGTTACATAGACTGAGTATTAAAGGACAAGTAATTGCTTTCCGCATTAAAATAATGTCGTTTGTTCCATTCATTTCAGTGGACAATGCTTAAATCTATTTTTAATAAAAGGGTCTACACTCAGGTTTCCTCTTTAAATTTTAATTTTGGAACGAATAGGAATATCAAATGAGAGAATATAAGTATAAAATGCCCATATAAAAGGACAGAATCAAAACTGGCATTAAAATGTCAAGAAAAAGTTCTTACTATCAAAATTTCTGTAAGCATCTTGTTTGCTCATAAATAAAGCTTATAAAGCTTCAAAAAAATATCGGGGTTACTCTCCTTATCTTATTTGTGCTTTTAAAATGTTTGTTTCTTCAATTCTTGTTTTTTATTTTTTTCCAAGTGATTTTAGATTTGTGTTTCAAAGCATTCAAAAATTTGAAAACTAGGGATATTTTAAGCGTGTATTTGTTTAAAAATATGGTCTTCATTTCCTCCTGTTTTATGAAATTAATATCATGTTAAAAGGAATATATTCTTTTATAATAAGTAGAATAATTCCACATCTGTTTAATTAAAAGCCTTTCATAAGTTGTATTTACAAAATGATTGTTCTTTTAAAAACATTAGCGACTTTTATATAAATATAATTGCATGTGTCATTTCTGTGATAAACTTTCTCTTTTGATCTCGTAGATTTTGCTAGTGGCTAGTACAAAGAGTACTTATGCACAAAAAATTGAAATGGTTGTTCCTCACTAGAATGTTTATGATGATATATACAGCATACAATCCTACACACGTCTTTACTGAGATTCATAATGTTACCGCAATAATAATTTATCAGATATATTAAACAGACAGACACAGAAAAATTAACTGACTAATTCCCTGTTAATTAGTTTAATGACTCTTAATATATGTGGAAGCGGTGCAAAAGGAAAAGACAAACAACGAACACGGTCTATGGTTTCCAAGGATACTACTAGACTTTTACTAAAGTGTTAGTGGAAACGGGGAGAAGCGCGCACCACAGACAGTAGGAATAAAAAGAAAGTCGAACTAGGCATACGATTTGGCTAAAGATGAAACCGAAACGATGTCAGTTTTGTGTTTAATCGTTTATTTTTTGTCTGTTTTTGTGCTTTTAATTAAATGTTAGTTTCGTTTTATGTGAGGTGTGCTTGTTGTTCTTTTAACCCCCCTCTCTCTCTCTCTCTCACACACACACACACACATATGTATAATTATAAATATATATGTAATGTAAAAATCTAATATTTTAATCCTAAACTAAAACTACTAACTCCTCTATTAAAAAACCACCAAATCCGCAATTTCATCATCTTTTAGTGGCCTTTCGGAGTTAAACTCTTTTGTTTCCTTCCTGCTGGTGAGATTAACTCTCCAACCTATTTTGATGGTTACGAGCACTTCTAATTTGCTGAGTTAACAAATTCCTTTTTCACACGGGTAACGTCCCCAAGGTTATATAAGGCTGTGCGACCATCCTTTGTTGGATTTTTGCTCTGTACGTTGCTTAATAAAGATGCTACAAAACGTCTCCTGAAAAATCGTATTCTTTTTCGGTGACGACTACATCCCTTCGACTCTGTTGCATCCTCGAAGCATAGCAGGCCACGCTATGTTACACACACACACACACACACACACACACACACACACACACATATATATATATATATATATATATATATATATATATATATATATATATATATTCAACTGCTTTCCTGCATTTTAGTACACAATGTGCACATTCAACTTGTAAAATTACTCACAAGTTAAACTGCATTGTTAGATTCAATAAAAACTGAACGATGAAGTTTTTTTTTATATTACGCCCGTCTGAACTCTTTCGAACATACGACTCTTTGCAGTCAAATACAGACAAGAAATTGCCCCATTAGATGGGAAGGTCGAAAAGGAACCCGAAAAAATAACATCCTGTAGGGCAGGACAAGAAGAAAGGTGATCTCCGCTGAAGCACAACGAACACAGTTCGATGAATCAGCAAGACCAACTTTGTACAGATGGGCCTGAAGAAAATCATGTCCAGTCTCAAGGCGGAAACAGGCCACACCAATAGCTCTGGGCAAGGTGCCACATATTTGCCTATCCAAAAAAGAAGACCATTTTTTTCCGGAAGCAATATCCCTATAATGGCATAGTCGAGCCTTACAAACATGTTCACGGATGGCCCGCTTAACATTTCTTAGAGGGGCACAAGTTATGGGTTGGTGCAGAAAACAGCCCTCTTTAGCAAGAGCGTCCGTATGCTCATTCCCAGGCACATCACAGTGGCTAGGGATCCATTGCAGAATTACCTCCTTCCTAGATTCAATCAAGGAACTAATTCGCTTTTTACATTCGAATTCAATGCGATTAAGTACCCGAGTATAATTAGTTATTGTATGAATGGCAGCCATAGAATCTACAAACAAACGATGAAACGAACAGAGAGCGTGTGAGGAATGCAGTTTTTCCAACAGTCTTTTCGTCAATTTCGTTGAACGTGAAGACTCTCAAAAACAAAATATTAGCTTCAAAACACGACTGAAAGAGTTAATTACATGAAATACCAAAGGTTTGGCACATAAACATTGCAATTAGAGCGACCCAATTTTTCGAATCACCAATCCTTTTGCATGCATTCTTCACTGAAAGCGCATCTGATGATATTAGTTTTTTTAACATACTCATGTGTCGTATCAGTCAGGATAACTTTCTGTTTATCAATTAACTTTTCTTCTGCAACTTTTCTCTATCAGGTTTGAATATGTAATATTTTGTAAATCCCACACGTAAGTTTCAATAAATCTAAGAGGAGCTTTTTGTTTTCGAAATACCGACAATGTCGAAAGCTGAGTGAACTATACGTCTACGCAATTAACTGAGCAGTTCTCGCTGCAAAAGAGGACTCATTTGCTCAGACCGGGAACTGACGATATACTGGCATAAAAAGCTCAGTTTAAAGGATGGTTGACGCCTGGGGAGCCATCTATGAGACATAATGTAACTCTTCAGTATATTTTTTTATTTCTAATGCAGCAGCGATTTGCACATTATCCTAACGCTGTACAGAAATCGATGTGCAAGAATTGAGTGTACAAAACACTGAACAAAAGAAAAAAGAAAAGACTATAGAATAATATTTAATGATTAAGAAAACAAATGAGTTAGAAGGTCTTTTTCTTTATAATAACGGGAAAAGATGCATGGTTTCGAAAGGGCTGGACATACGGGGAGGTGTTCGGCACTCATCAACGCACTGCTGAGGCAGAGGGGCCAGGCAGGGTTATACAACAAACGAAATCTATACAAATGAACGTAGAGACAGTCATATTGAGTCGTCAAAAGAAAAGCAGCCACAGCTCTGTCCCTGGAGGTTCCAAATGGTATCCTTCCATGGCTTTTCTTCTATTCGTTTTTCTAATTGTGATTGATGTGCCTCCCTAATAGCTCGATTTATTTTTTATGATAAGTTTTTATATCTGACTAAATTAAATGGGTCTAGTTGATAATACAACTCCTTTTTGCCAGCTCATCTTCTTTTTCATTTCCTGGTATCCCGCAGTGAGATGGAATTAGCTGCTAAACAACTACCCTGAATTTTTCTTCAGTTTCTTACAGGAGAGACCTACTTTTATAAAAAGTTATAAAGCTGAGAGCTTGACAATAACCGCCAATAGCCAAAATCGTTTCCTGGGAGTCTGAGAAAACAGTAGCACGTTCAAAAAGAGAAAGGCGAGAGTTTAGGTGTTCTAGAGCAACTTTTAAGGTCTCGACTTCATCATAAAATGCAATTCCCAGCGAAACGTAGAGTGAAAAATATTATATAGAATTTTCTTTATCTGTAAGGGATCTAGGGAAGGCAGTAGAGACTCAGCCTGCGTTAGAGAATCAAATTTAGCCGTCTGACTCAAGACAGCTTGCAAGAAACCATCTTGTCTTTTCAGTCTGCAAGGGTATGGTTTGGTATGATTCAGTAAAAATCCACTGGAAGCTATGTTGTTGCTGAATTAGTTTTTGATAGATACTTAAGGCAGACTTCTTTATTTCAAAACCCATACTGATTTCATTATTATATAATAACAGTGCATCAACTGATGTTGTACTGATTGCACCTGAGGTAAGGCGTACTCTTTAGTATGTGTGTGCGTGGATTCTGTATTACAATTGTGGCTCTCAGATTAAATAAATTAATAGTGTGATAACAGACCAATTCATGTCAGTCTGCATGTATAACGATATCATCGCGCGATATTTTAATTTAGACATCTGTTTCGGCTCATAACAATTTGGGTTCCAACATTTATCCACAGAGAACATACAACTATTAACCCCAAGCCTGAAACTTTAACGTAAAATTTTGTGATCGTGTACATGACCCGATAATACTAGAGTCCAGTCTGGGTATTTTAATAGTAAAAGTCAACGGTAAGTTATACTGAAAACCACAGCTATTCCTCCCATCCGGGGTGTAGGAAGCCGCGGTCCTGTCTTCCAAAGCTGATTGCCACTTTCGGCAAACCAAACTCCGTCAGAGGCTCGAGTTCCTTCGCCTTCTCCGCGAACCATTCCGCCAAGGCAGTACAGCCTCTCTTCCCACACAACCAGACTGCAGAAACACAAGGGTTCAGGGAGAGAATACAAGTTGAAGTGCCACCTGTTGCCAAGGAAGAGAAGTAGAAATATATCAATATTAATTAGAATTTCAAGCATTTGCATTCCTTCACACACTTGTTCTATTGGACATGCAGTCAAAATTATATTTCAGTTTCGTTAGCATCAGCTCTCAAAGCTTTTATTCAGAATATAATTTGAAGTATTCTTAAGTGGAAAAAATAGGGGAATTTAAATAAATAAAAGAAATGACAAATTTAATTAAATGTCAGTTTTATTTAAAGTATTGCATGTTTCTCTCGTACACACATTGTTTGGATAATACTTAACAAGGGGTTCCTTGGCCAATTTGGCGAAATTATTGGCGATAGCTACTAAAACACAAAAGTACCAGAACATTGTATTCCTTGCCTCTTTTTTTTCGACTAATGGATGAAGAGTACTAAAAATTAGTCATAGTGAAACATTAATTGTCTAATTATAAGCATTATGCGCATTTAATATATAAGAAAAGGGTTGCACAAGGAGAGCTGGATACCAATATAATATAAATCAAAATGTAAGTACAGATTATTTGAACACGGCGATATCAGGAGAAAATGTTAGGCTATCATGATTGAGCTTTATCGCCAGGTTGGCGGGGGCACCCTTTTCTGATGTCAAACCACTGTTTGCTTTCTTTCCAAGTATTTTTCTATTTGAGCATCTATTGATATGGATTTGAAAAATATTGAGGGAGGTTCGAGAAAGGAGCTCCCTCGACATAGGAGGGCAAAGGGTTCATAAAACCTCTGTGCTGTGTTAGTTTGTATAATAATAATAATAATAATAATAATGTTATTCATTGAACAATCTTTTTAATACTACACAGTTTAAGTAAGGATGGAAATTATTTAAGTAATGGAAATTCATATGTGTCTTAAGACGACTTGACTGAACTGACTTCAGAAGTTCAGGCTTTGATATCGAAGAGAATATTTATAAATAAAGTTCACTCAAATAGGGTTAGTTTTTATATTAATTAGAATTAAAATTTTGGGCCGTATCCCAGTTTAGTGGTCACACCAAACGTGGGCGATAAAAGCCAAATCCTAGAACCTAATTTTCTGCCACTTTCATAATTGAACGGCTCTTCAATTTCCTTTCTTACGTACAGTTCTATTTGTTTTCCTTATATAACAGTTTTATTAAAATTGATTTCATATTTAATAGAAATCTATACTTTTAGGCACTTATCAGCTGCAAGATTTTCAGAAAAGCTCTTATATCTGTCTTAGTTTAACTGGTATGATTTAAGAACGGTACGGTTGCTTAGAAGTTGATTATGTTCGGCAACCGATAGCTAAACGGTTAGGGTGCTGATCTTCGGTACCGGAGTTCATGGGTTCGAATCCCACTGTAGCATGGATGTACGTAACCGTTCGGAATCGGCTTTAAGCAGTAGGTCCTTGTGTCATTAGTCCTCGTGTTGCAAAAAGTTAACCGTAGAGCTCAAAAACAAGCAAACCATCCACTGCTGCTTTACACTGACGCAGTCAGAAAAAGAAATTTAATCACATTAAAACCCATCGAATGATAGATAACATCGGAAAAACTTATCTAAAACACAACAGAGGTTATCAAATGCTAAAATGTAGAAAAAAAATTAATTATCACAGCCCTCCGTTTTCTTTTAGTTGCTGTCATCTGCCATTTTATTTAGTAATTTTTTTATCAGTAGTGAATCTGCAGTTGTGCATTCTATATGCTTAAATCTTAAATTCATTATCAACAGAGAGCGATAGTTAGAAATCAATTTTTTCTTTTTTTTTTAATTGCAGTGATAAAATTCTATTTATTGCATCTGAAATAAACAAAGTTCTGCTTAAGCTGTTGAAAGAGTACTTATAATTCAATATGATGTCACACAGAATATTTTAAACTCTTTCATTCTTTTCTATATAGTTTAAAATTCATTAATTGTATCGAAATGTTTAGGCTTTTGAAATTGGCGAGCCTAAAATAAGTGAGAAATCAGAAAAGAGAAAGAAAATATATAAAAAAAATTTTAAAAAAAGGAGAAATTACCTTTAAAAATACCAAGCTTATAGTTTCATTATATTTTTGTGAGGGCAAACACAGGAATAAATCAAGAAATGTTACAAAAATATCGAAAATAACGATTACAAAAGAGTACTTATAGTGCAATCCAGAATATTTTAAAACTCTTTCATTACTTCTGTATAGTTTAAAATTTATTGTTTATATCGAATATTTGGTTACCAGAAATTAGTGGGAAAGTAAACGATTATAGCCGAACGATAGCCGAATGAAAGGAATGGTTTCGGCTTCGGAATGGTTTGGTTTGGAATGGAGAGCTACAGACTACTATTTTGTTCACGAGAGCTAATGAGACCCGGGCCTACTTCTTAAAGCCGATTCTGGACGGCTACGTACATCCATGTCAGTAGCGGGATCCAAACCCGCTAACTCTGGTACCGAATATCAGCAATCTACCATTCGGCAAAGCTGCTCTTCGGTACCCAAGTTCACGGAATACCGCAGCTGGCATGGATGTTCGTAACCATTTGGAATCTACTTTAAGCAGTAGGTCTCGATCTCATTAGTTCTCGTGGGCAAAACGGTAGACCTAAGTACTCCAAACCAAACGAAACCTACAAAAAGTAGAAGCCTTTACATTCATATCTTATTAATATCTCGACTGAAATTTTTTGTACAACTCATATTTTATAATTTTAGCTCTTAGAATTGTAGGGTTCAAAGCTCTCTTACTTTTTCTCGTCGGGGTGGTAGCAGTCTACGTGAGAAACTGCTTGCAGTTGGCCACTTTTCCCGGACTCTGTAAGCCCTCCAACGATCCAAATGCGATCATCGTAAGCTGCTACTACTTTTCGTCCGCAGCACATATTTGTCGGCAAACTTTTCCAGCGATTGCGGGCAGGGTCATAAACTTCCACAGATTTTAGAAGCCTGCAGAACGACATTCAAAAATAGCGCTTATTACGAACAAGTTAATTTTATTATTCATTTTGTGATAGGACGAATCAAACCCTAAGCACTACTGTTTGATCTCTGATTATCCTAATACCCTGCCTATAATTTACGGATTGTTTGTTAAAAACCATTAAATTTTCTTCTAATCCGTGTATTATCTGCTGTTAAAAATATTTTTATTGTAAAAAATTTAAAAATATTTTCTAAAAAATAGAAGGCAGCACCTGCTTATGTTTACACAAGAATTCATTTGCTACCGAAGATAAAAAAAAAAAAAAACCTTTTAGTCAAAGCCGTTTGTGTAAAAATTGTTGATTAAATTAATATTTTCCATTTTGTATATATATTTCTATCAAGAAATAACACTTGTATAGTCTGGAATGGCTGCAATCTCCATTTGTTTTTCCCTTTCAGTTCGACAGATGGCGCTAATATCTATGGATTAAAAATTAAATACAGATCACAAATAATCATATTAAACTAAAATAAAAAGATGCATTTTAAGGAATCTGAATTCTAACATCTCTTTTATTTAAATATGCGTTTGAATAATTTATCTGTGTCATTATTGTTTGTGTGTTACTAATTTATGTAAAATTTTAGAATACATTTTTACTTATGTGTAGTTTAAAAAAA
>CM063498.1:2186487-2191487 GCA_032207245.1 Pardosa pseudoannulata
TTATGAAATCAGTTTACTTTTCTTTCACGGAAGATGAATAGGATTCGAGATTCTGAAGTAGAATATGTTTTTTCTACGGTGTGTGGAAATTTACTTGATATGGTGTTTTACTGGAATCGGGAGCGTAAAACTCAAGCGTGCAGAAATTTGAAATTCCACATCACGAAATGAGATTGAACCGGTTGTTACTTTAAACAATGCGCTGTGGAGGATATGCAAAGGATTCTAAACGGATATTATCGGACGAGGTTTGAAATGTAAAAAGATTAAAGAAAGAAGTCAAACAATTATGACACTTAACGATTAAATAACATTGTTTTAGACCAGAATTTCCCAATCATAAATGATGATTTTAGCACAGCAAAAGATACACGTTCTTAGTTAGCAGACACCTTTATATTTAACTTATTTAACATGATTTTGCAATCCTTAATATCCGTATTCACATTTTATATGTATTTAACTCGAATTAGCAAACATTAATTTGCCAAACGATGGCCAAATGGTTAGAAACCTGATCTTCGGTACCGGTGTTCGTGGGTTCGAATTCCATAGCGTCTTGGGTGTTCGTAGCCGTTCGGATTTGGCTTTAAGCAGTAGGTCCTATGAGCCCTCGTGTTGCATAAGAGTAGATCATAACATTTCATATTAAACAAACAGTAATTTTGACTGAAAAAGAAAGGAATCGTGGATCATTTCGTGCAAAATGGAAAGAATAATAATTTTTTATTCAAATCAAACCATTTCAAATAACAGTTTATCATTTCTATTCTGCATTGCAAGTTCTTTCCCCAAAAAGATTAAAAATTGTGGAACAATGTTAAAAAAATTTCCCAACTCCAGAAAGTAATAAAAAAATCTAAAAATAGAAATGTGCATGAATGAAGAAAAAGTAAACAGTATGAGTGGCAAGCTCAGAAAATGCAGGATCATATTCCGTTCTGCATATAATAGATGTTTTGTTTTATTCATATCAAAGAAGGAACACAGCTTTGTAATAAAAACATTTGCTTAGTCATCTAAGATGGCTCATAGCTCATTATAACAGATTTCTCCTTTGGTCAATATGCATATTACGATCTAAATTCTAATACAAGTGGATAAATTTCATCTCCAAGTTCTACCAAAAGTCAGGAAGACTGATATATTGAATGTAAGGATTTTCAAATGTGACGAAGTGCATTGAAAAAAAATCTCTCTAATTCAGTTAACCACCCATTTAAGAGAAAAAGTTGCTCCTTCTCTTAAATGGGTGGTTAGCTGAAATACCGAATAATTTTTAATTTCTCACCAAGAATCCAGCTTTATATAGTCGGAAACAAAAATATTTGTAAGCGATTTATTTTGAGTCCCCAATCTTGCGTTGTTGGTGTTGCTTGTCTGACATGATCCGAAAGGGTAGGGCTTCTGCTTAGTCCGAAGCACCGCAAGAGTAGGTCGAAATATCATCAGCGCCTAATTTGCATCCATCTCGGGACGAAGCGTTGGAGATTTTTCCTGACTCCGCATCTTCTTTCAGCTGCGGATGCACGTAGCGAAAGAACTTTCGGATTCACAAACTAGGGTTGCCGGAACTCCTCCTTTCTATACTTATCTTCTTACATAAATAATCATAGTTGATTATTGGTTGATGTTCCCAATTGAGAGATAAATAACTCGTAAATATAAATTATTCACACACAGGGCCCGATTATCAAGATTTTGGGCCCATGACAGAGAATATGTTTTGGGCCCTTGTAGATTATTATTACATTTTATCAATGTATAGCTGAAAGATTTGCATAATGCAACAAACATTTTTTTTATTTGACCATGGGGTTGGAAAGATATGCTACTATGCAGGCCATATTACAAATATTTTGCAAACGGAATCCATCAATCAGAAATCTCAATTTTGCGATTGCGAACATTTTTGAGAAAATTTCACAAAATCTAGCCATCTGATTGGTGGATTCCATTTGCAAAATGACCTGCATTCTTGCCTTTAGTTTTTAAGTACAAACACATGACTGACAAATGTGTGTGTATTTATACTTGCGGGTACTCTGTGAAATAATGAAAATTTACAAAATTTTAGCTCACATAATTTGTATATAGAATAAAAGCATGTCATTTTTTAATCTACAAAATTTGTTTCAAAATTACCTCTGGGTCTAAACATTTTTGGGCCCTGGGCACTTGTCCCGGGTGCCTGCCGATAATATGACGCTGTTCACACACACCCTCATGAACCTTGTGGTAGTGATTTCACAGGCATTTTAATGAATGATGAGTGTTTTTGGAATTGCAATTGGTCCTGAAATTTCCTGCTTACAGAAATACGCAAAATTTGTTTGTAGGACATATACCTTTTCAACGGCTTCGAACCAGAATTGAACTGAAAACCAGAAAAAAAACAGTTATTTTGATCGGAATGAAAACCTGAATTGAACCGGAAAAAAAAGTAGGTTTATTTTGGTTGGATATATCTTCAGTCATTTTGTTACTGTAACCACGTTATCCATATTTTCTAATTTAACTTCAACCATATAATTATCGTCATTATATTGCTTATCGATTTCCGGTTTTGACGAACACTAGTACTTTTCTGTTTCAGTTTCGCATGAAACTACTTGTTGAAAGCAGATTTAATTCATTTGTCAAATGGGATTTGACAACGAGTAGCAATGCTAATACTCGCCGTTCTCTGCTCATCGCTCGCATCCTACATGCTGGTTGATTGTATCCGTTTATATAGTGTACGAATTAAAAAAAGAATCTTCTAAATTTTGATAGAATTACATTTTTTGTACAAATAAGAATATACTAAACCAAACTTCTCGACGCAACAGCCCCTAGGGGGAAAGGCCTACTGTGCTAATCTCCATCTTCGAGTCAAAGGGCCCGCTTATGTTCCGGTTAGGTGGTTAATTCCCAGGTTAGTTCCCAAGCATGGGTGGTCCTCAGTTTATCTACCCACTGAAGGGATGAAAGGTTCAGTGAACCTTGCCCAGCCCTGGGATCGAACCTCGGACCTGTGTCGTGAAAGCACGAAGTGCTAACTCAACGCCACTAGGCTTCACTAAGACTACACATAAAATAAAATTATTCATTCAGAACTGAACTGGAAATGAAAAGATTATACTTTTTTTTAATTAAACCGGAACAAAAAAAAATTACGGTTCGAAGCCTTGCTTTTTAGACAATAAAAATTTAAATTTTAAGTTTAAAATTAAAAAAAAATTTCTTACATGTTTGAAATGATTTATTCTAACACCTGAGTGAATGATTTTCATATCGGAGTTGTCGAGAGGGTTAAAAGAAGAACTAAACACTTTTTCTTTTCGGCATTTTTTTTTTTTTTTTTTTTTTTTTTTTTTTTTTTTTGGTTCTCAAGCATGTATAACGACTTTGTAAACGAAAAGAGAAAGGAGAGTTAACATCTAATTCCAGTATCGTTATCAGGAAGTCTATCTTTTCTGTCAAATCAGCCACCATACTGTAAATACCCGAAGCTAATCGCATGAGCGTTCTAGCCACTAAACCATAACGTTTACATCTTTAAGCTTACACTTAGGAGGGATTACTCAAAATTTACATGAAGACACTCATTTTCTTTTCATGCTCGGTTGGCGTCAAACTTTCCATTACCGCGTCTTCCCTTATTAATTCTGGCAGTAACTTCTGCTGTCGACATTTTGCTTTTCCTTCATTAGTTGATCTAATCAGTTCCGATTTCAATTTAAGAAAAATCTTAAGTCTTTTCAAAGCGTTTGAAACGCTAACATGCAGATAGTTGTGGATACTACTAAACTACTACTAATAATACTACTTACTAAAAACCGAGCAAAATATAAATAAACCTTTGAAAAATGTTTTGTTGTTTACTCACTAGGATGTGAAAGAAATGGACGTGATTCAGATATTTTAATTCCTTTTACGCATTAAAGGAGCTTTTTTCTTTAGTTTTAGAATACCACGTTTATCTCTTTTCCATATTCATGGTAGATGCGTTGCACAGCAAAGCACTCACAAGTTAAACATAAAACTCCACAAATGATATTTTAAAGTACTTTAATGAAGCACAAACTAATAAATTCACATCGGCCCATCTTCGAGCGGAACAAGAACTATCATCAAAACCGAACCCATTCTACGAGAGAAGTAGTAATTGTCTTTTTTAATTAGTTTAGTTAGAAGTAGCAGTTAGCTACAGCCTAAGGGGAGTAGAAGTTCTTTACAACCTCTTCGTAAAAACTAAAGAATAGGCTCTATCATTCGCATTTCTTTCTGTTCAAGGATTGATATAACATACAAATTTTAAAAATTATAAAAGCAAAGATAAGCAAAACACTAAGTGTATCGTGAGAACAAAATGTTCTATTTACTAGAATTAGTGAAATATAATTTCATTGAAAAATTGATAACAATCATTCAATAATTGAGAAAACAGCCACAGTTTAAAAACTGGTTAAAATGTTAGAGTATAATGAAACGGAAAATTCTATACATGTTAATATGCATAGAGAAAAAAGTGGATTTTTTTTTTAAGTGTAGAAGATCTATAATAGCATAATTAAAGATTTACACTGAAATATTTTTATTTTGAGAAATGATTTTTGAAGGTCGTTGCGATTTCAGTCGATGTGCCTGCTGAAAGAGTAAATTCCTGTGCGGAAAATTATAAAAAAGTCTATTAAAATAGCAGAATTATAAATATTAAAAGTATTTCGAAATTTGATATACTATTTATAGGGTTGAACTCTCTTTTATTATAAAGGATAAAATTGTTCCAAAAAATATAAAAACTATAAACTTATTCATTTTATTTTGTTTATTTGTTTATTTATTTATTTATTTTGTCTGTTCTCAAATAAGGACATTAGGTGTTAATGGGTTTGTGAAAAAACTGTATATCTAGGATTAAAAAAAAATCTTCAAAGGAAGGCTCTGGGATGACTGCCTGGACATTTATCGGGGGAGCCAAAATTTGGTCCTGCATTTTGGCTGTGAGAATCAGA
>CM063498.1:2196487-2198987 GCA_032207245.1 Pardosa pseudoannulata
CTTATAATTGTAAAATTTATGAAATTTTTTCATTCTTTAGAGGGTGTTTGCGTTAGAGGATACTTAGGATTTTGAGGAGTGGTTTAACTGACAAATCTACTCCCCTGTACAGCATGAACATAATACCTTTTTAAAATTTTAATTATAAGAAGAAAATTTAAATATCCTTAAAATAGTATAATAAATAAATAGCTTAACAATTTATAAGTATGTTTTGGATACATATTTTTATTTGGGGTCATAGTGAGAAAAAATGGAATTACTGACTTTCCAGGTTTAGCAAATTCAAATACATATATTTCAAAAGGAAAAATAAATTAAATGTAGTGGTACTATCTGTTGTCAGTTTAAAATGTTAAAAACATAAAAAAAAGAAAAAAATTAATATATCTCCACAAAAGTAGAGAAAAAAGATGTTTAACAGGTGGTTTCGCTGCGGAACCACTGTCCACTTAGGGGTTAACTGCGCATGAGGTGGTTTAATAGTAATAGTTAGCTTCCTGGGTGCCGTGTTCAGGCGTTGTCAAGCACCCGAAACGTTTTGCGAGTGTGAACGGTAAATTTGTGGGTCTGGGAGGTCGGCAGGTGGGGGAATAAAGAGCAAATACCTCCCTGAGGTGGAACACGATTTAGAAAAATCTGTGTGGCATCGCGAACGCTTTAAGACAGGCGGCGCGTTTTGAGTTAATAAATTGGATGTAAGCAATAGGTTTTATCAGACCTCTCATTGTAAAAGATTAGATATACCGAACTGAACCCAAATCTAATTTTTGTACTTATAAATATAAGTTTTATATGTCATAAAACAATTTTTTATTAGTTGGCAGTCCAGATTTAAGAAAAGCAGTGAACACTTAAAATCTTCTGTATAATAATACCCTAAGTGATCTGTCCGTCTATCCACGAATTTATGAAGCGGATGGATAAATCTCTATTTGGATTCTTGATAGTTAGGGTTAGCAAAAATTCAAATCGAGTATTTTTTTGTTTAAACTTTATAGACCGATTCTAAAATAAATTTTTCATAAAAGTGCTTCATATCACAGCGAAAATACTGTCGTCTTTAAAACGTTCGAATAGTTTTTCTTTTGTGTTTTGTTTTTTCAACCACTATTTTAATAACAGGCGATAAATTTATCAATTTATCACATAATAAATAGGTAAAAATAATTTTTTTACTGAATTATGACGTAATCATTTAACCACATATCATTTAGTCATTTTTTTTTAATATTAATTTTATATTTTACCATGTCCAAAACTTTTCGAGTTACTTTACAATTCTGGAAAATTAAAAAATTTACTGATCCCATCATATGACGGGCTATATGCTAGTATTTAATATTTTCTTAAAGCACTAATTACCGCTTAAAATATTCATGTCGTTAAATGAGTAATTACAAATCATTTGTACAAAGAGTAAAAGAATTTTTTTTCTACCGTTAAATTCTCGCCCATGTCATGCAGTAATTCAGTAAATTTTGAGATTTTATGAATACGATTCGCATACGTATTGATATTATATGTTACTTATCAAATTTTAGCTGCGTATAGTCAAACATTTTTCCGCTTTCAATTTTTACAACCTTCGTCGAATCTTGCATATTTAACAGCATCTAAAGTTCACTGCCAGGTGCTTCTACATGTATATGATGGATGAATCAGCTAAAAGACATTTGATTCCTTGCGTACCTCTGTAGAATGTCAGGTATTATTTGTATTTCTGCGTTATTCATGGCATTCTTTGCATGTTCTCCTTTGGCAGCTGCGCGATCTTGATTTTTCAACTACATAGAACAGCCGTAAAATTATTATTCTATCAATTATTATCTTCAAATATTGCATAAAAATTGTGTAGTTTCTTTTCAAAAGTGTTAATTCTTTTGATTTTTAAAGAATTTCAGTGAAAAAAAAACTTCTAGAATCTATCTAGAAATTTTACCTCTGCTGAAATTGCTGTCGTGATTTATTTGTTTTCAAAAAATGGTAGATGTATTGCCCACCATAACTTTCACTAGGCAAACATAGAACTCGACAAATAAAATTTTAGAACACAATATATTGACTATCGAGCGGAGCAACCTCTTTTAAACACAACACTAATCAATTCAAACACATTTTACGAGAGTACTAACAGTAGTAGTTCATTTTAGTTTAGTAGAAGTAGTAGTTCTTTTCACTGTCTTTTGGTACTAGTTCGAATCCCGTTGCTATTATGCATGTTCGCAACCATTCGAAATTAACTTTAAGCAGTAGGTAGGTCTAATTTGTTTTCGAATTGTAAAACTTTGGAACGTTGCGCTTTAAACAGACGAAGGCCAAATGGCTAGGGCGCTGATCTTCGGTACCGGAGTTCGTGGGTTTGAACCTTAGCCATCATGTTGAAAAAAAAAAAAAAAGTAGACCGTAGCTTTCCAAACGAAACCTAAACAAACGAAAACACCACTTCGGAAAAATTAAAAATAACTCTTACTGGCTTTATTGTCGTTATATTGCATGC
>CM063498.1:2201487-2208987 GCA_032207245.1 Pardosa pseudoannulata
TTAGAAAAATAATCTTAAGATAATAGGCTAGGGAAACGCTGTCCTAATACAAAGAGATATTTATTTTAGAAAGATTGAATACGAACAATCATCTAACTTCAGAAACAAAATAATTATTTAAAAAGTATTTTAAACCGAGGAATGAATGAACTGTTCATTTCCCCCCAATCAGTGGAATATACATTAGGAATAGTTACATTTTTTTGCAAGTAGAATCTCATAAGGTTTAAAATACATACAGCAATAGGAATGGGTATTTTTTTATTTGTTAAAAAAGGAGCTTTTGCAATGTTAAAAGTTATGGAAGTAGCACAACTTTTAAGTAATGCCTGAGACAGACTTAAAGCATTTTTAGTTCTAAAAACTATCAATATTTTCATAAAATTTCAAAATGAAATCTATTGTCATTTAGTGCCATTGCACAGATATTTTTAATGTGGAAATTAACCGCTTGAAGTTCTATGAAACAATCTTTGCATTGCTGATGTCTTTTTTTTTATATTTGAGTTGTCAGTTTAATCTTAGGATTAAGAATTAAGTTTGATTGTTAGTAGTTGTCTAAAAAGGATTTCTTGGTGAAGTGGATTAGAGCATAACTGTGAGCTGGTAGTTAGTAAACGAAATACAGGAAACTTAAGCCAAAAGGTAAAATGAAGCGTAACGTTATAATCTCTATGTCCGAGGTTGGAAATAATTTTTTCAGGTAATCATTTTTGCCCCAAGGCTAGCTTTGTGTCTTAAGGTTTATTTGACTGGTCAGAGTAACGTAAATATGAGGAAATTTCAATATTTTGAATTAATAGGGCACACTGTTCGAGTAATGAGCCAGATTTTGTATTTTCTGCATATTTATCGGTTATAGATTTGTTTGTTTCCATAGCTCTGAAATTACCATTTCAAGTAATTCGTGTTCGATTTCAAATTTTTAAAGGCAAGTATAAATTGTTCTCAGTTTTTACTGCTTTCAAATAGGTTAGCATGTTAACGAGATCTAAGATGATTCGTAATAATTTAAATAAAAGATTTATAATTATATGTATTTACTGAAATTTGTCGATAGGCTTGAAATTTATCGATGAAACCACTGGCTGGGTTGTACATACTCCAAATAATATGTTATGTAACATGTTGTTATAAAAAATGTAATGTTAAACTGTACTTATACGCAGTGACATTGATTCATTTTAAAACATTCAATTAGTATAGTAATTGATAAAAAGTAATAAGATATACCAATATCGAAAAATATACATAGTTAGAAAAACATGTAGACAACTTTAACCGAAAAATTTAGTTTTGTTTCCAGTCGAGGTTTCTGGCACACTTCAGGCATCGTTTGGGTAACTATATATATATATATATATATTATATATATATATATATATAATATATATATATATATATATATATATATATATATATATATATAATATATATATATATATATATATATATATATATATATATATATATATATACATATATATACATATATGTATATATGTATATATATATGTATACATATGTATATATGTATGTATATATATGTATATATATATATGTATGTATGTATATATATATATATATATATATATATATATATATATATATATATATATATATATATATATATATATATTCTACATGCCGGTATTTTACAGTTAGAAAGAATATCTACAGTTTTGTTTCCACACTTGGATGCTTAGTCATGAACCCTTTTTTTCATGAGCACAGATTTTTCAATATTCTCTTTTCATAGATTTTTATGTGTATAAAATTAGGAAAACTCTAGCAATTTATTTTAAATTTCGTTAGTCACTTTTTGAGAAAACTGGACACAAAATAGATTTGAATATAGTACCCATTCTGTGGCTTTAGTATTAAATTATAAGAAAGGGGGTAAATACAGTTGCAGATATCAATTGCCGTTGTACTGGATTCTCCTTAGGTTTTTATGAATAAAAGCATTAAACTGAAAACCGTTACAAATATAAATACTACAATAACAAGACGAATACATAATCAGAGTTTAAATTAAGAGATTTTATATTCGATGCCAAATTTTCAATTGGTGACTGGTAAATCTCTCTCCCAACTTTTTTCAGCTGTATATTTTTGAAAATGAAGTCCAGTTTACTTCGCAAATATTCTAGAAAGTGACGGTTTCATTTTGGATTGCAAACAGACTCTCGAGGTTATCTCCAAACTTGCATGATTTATGTTTAGCCCCAGGAGACCATGTCGACCGCAGGGGGAACAATTCTCACGGGGAAAATATATCTTAAGCTTAGAGCCATAAGAAATTTATAGTTAAATTTACAAGATCGTTTCCTTTCAGTCAAGTCTGTACAGCATACTTTATAGACACTATTGTAATAATTGTATAGACCACGTTCCAAGACAATCTTTAGAGTACCAATTTTGAGCATTTATTTTAAATTATATATAATCACAGATTGCAGTTTAGTAACAATCTGTGATATATGTAACTGATATATAATTTAAAATACATGCTCAGGTTTCGTACTCAAAAGAATGTTTTGGAACTTGACCTATACAACTATTACAATATCGTCTGTAAAGCATGCTTTACAGACTTGCCTTGCCTTAATATATAATTACTTTTAGCCGAACGATGATCGAATGGTAAAGTTCTGCTCTTCGGCACCGGAGTTCGAGGGTTCGAATCCCGCTTCTGTCATGGGTGTTTGTAGCCGATCAAACTATTCCTCGTGAGCAAAACAGAAGACCTTAGCGCTCCTAACCTAACCTATAATCATTTTTATTTACTCGTTTCACTTTACTATTTCCATTTTATTATTGCATTTGTTCTCAATCATTCTTATTGTATTATATATCTACAAAACACACGAAAATTAATGTTGTTTATACAGTGAGTTTTAAAAGGTGTTTTGTTGACTTCTGGTGTTCTGTAGCACTGCAATTAACACAATTTGTTCATACAATTCCTATCAAAGGGTGATAATAAGTTCAATTTTCTGAAGCTTCTATGTACTGTAGCTTTTATGAGCTTCTATGTTCTGAAGTCTATTGGGAACCTGTACTGGTAGGGGCCAGTTATCTTGCACGCAGGCTGCTAATAGTCCAGAACCGGCCTTGCTTGTATGCAACCTGAATCATTATTCTTATGCCCTATCTAATAAAAATCTATAACAAAAGAAAAATCCTGCCATGGAGATGGAGTATAATTGAAAACGCACCTTATTATCTAGGAGGATCAGGGGTAAATAGAACTACTAATACAAATGTTGTTTGCAATAGCTCTACATTATGTTAGCTATTCCCTATATAATAATAGTCTAAGTTATCTGTTCGTCTGTCCTCGAATTTATGAAGCGGTTGAACCTAGAACGGATAGAGGCATCCATATTGGATTCTTGACGAGTTAGGGTTAACAAAATTCAAAGCGAGTAAAGTTTATCATCTCCTAAACTATCGATCCGATTCTAAAATAAATTGGTATAAATATGCTTCTTGTCACAGCGAAAAATACCTGTCGTCTTTAAAACGTTCGAAATCCACCCCTTTCCCCCTTTTCGATCGTTTAATGCCATTGTTTCGAGCCCTATTTTCCCCGGTTAAAAGCAGGCGATAAAATTTGTCAATTTATCACGTAATAAATAAGTAAAAATAACATATTTTTTCTAGCATTAGGACATCATTCCTTTAACTATCGCAATTAATCATTACTTGTTTTAGACTATTTACATTTCGTCTGCATTATTTTCATACGTTTTATCACTGAATTTAGATATCACGTAAATAATTTTCTTTTATATTTGGCTTAAATAATAGATTAGGTACATATGTGATAATTTTAAATTTAATTATCGATTAATTTTGTTGCAAGATAATTCTCAGCCAAAAACAAGTCATTTTTTTTACCTGCCTCATAGGGTACTTTACAATTCTGGAATATTAAAAATTTTACTGATCCCGTCATATGACGGGCTATATGCTAGTTGTTATTGTTTATCTACAGCACGAAATGATTCCTTAACCTAATAAAAAAGGAGGATTTAGTTTAGAAAACGTGAATACGAGCAATCATCTAATTTAAAAAAGAAAATAACTATTTAAAAAGTATTTTATACGGAGGAATGAATTTTACATTTTCCCCCAATCAGTGGAATATACATTAAGAATATTTACTTATTTTTCCCTGTAGAATTTTATTAGGTTAAAAATCTACGGAGAAATAAGTTTGGAAATTTTTTATTTGTTATAAAAGAAGATTTTACTACGTTAAAAGTTGTAAGAGTTATCAACTTTTAAGTAATATCTAAGAAAGACATAAAGCATTTTTAGTTCTAAAATCTATAAATATTTTTATAAAATTTCCGAAATTATCAAAAGGAAATCTATTTTTGTCATTTAATACAATTAAAGATGCACAGATATTTTTAATATGGAAAATAACCGCTAGAGTTTTGAAGTTCTTGAAATAATCGTTACATTGCTAATGTCCTTTTTCATGTTTGAACTGTCAGGTTAATCTTAAAACTAAAAGATTAAAAATTAAGTTGGTTTGTGAACTCGTGATTATTATTGAAATAGATTTCGAATTAAAAATGTTTTTTAAAGAAAAGTAGATACACTAGAAGTAGATTTTTCATAAAGGTAGATTCATATTTTTTATGTGAATATAATTTTTGTGCAAAGTAATTTAAAATTTTATGAAATATTAATAGGTTTTCTTTTGAAAATACACTATTTATGTCAATAAATTTTTATTTTAAAAATTCTTTTAATTTTTTAAAAAATGATGGATAGGATGTATTCTGAAATTTGAAGTAATATTTTTCAATTTGGGGTTGTTTCAACAAACGGTTTAACAAAAATACCATTTAATTAGTTTTGAAAACTTTTGGAGAAGCGAAATATTCGTCCGAATTATTTTGTGCGGATCCACCCCCAGACGTCGAGTTGCCGGTGGCCGTCAAACGCAAACGCCGCGTTTCTGGGGCGGAACGGATTGAGTTTCTAAACTTTTCCAGCAGCTTTCATCGAAAGGCTAGTTTTCTGCTCAGCCGAGAGAAAAGGATCCGGTGTGTGTGTCTGATTGGACACAAACAATGGATTGCGTCACCATAATCCCAAAGCACCAGATTATTCCGAAAAGAGACAGAAAAAATGCGTCCACTTAAATGAATTCGACGACAACCCTCTACGTCGTTCGACAGAGAACGCCGTAGACGTCCATTTTTAGCAGTGAGATGCTTTATACTTCAAGTTTCTACACGAAGATTAAATACTATTATTTCTCAGTACACAGTGCTGTTTGTACGAAGGTTAGTTGTTTGTGCCTTCTATATGTGTGTGTTTCTGTATGTATGTGGGAGGATCTATATGTTAAAACATTGCCAACTTTAAAGCATTAATCAACGTCTTTTTGCATTGTATACATCGAAGATATTTCACAGTAGGAGAGTTGAGAATTCCTTTTAACTCTCTTTCCTGGATGAAGGTATGAAAACAAGGCTGGATAAGAAGGGAAGAAGGTTTCAGGAACTCATTAAACGGTCACTTCGAGGTTCCACAGGGTGGGCCAAAGTATCTTCGCAATGATTCACGAGCTATGGTTCCAAGGCCCAGGTTTACGATTACCGACTTTCAAAATTTCTTTCTCTCCCTTTTGACCAGAAGCGTAACGAGCTAATTTCTCCTCTCAACATAACCCTCATTTATTCTGGCGTCACCAAGTGGTCCGCAAGAGCATCCAGTACTTTTCCAAATTCTTCCCATGACCGCTACTCTGCTGCGTTCGCTCGCCGGGAACTATGACGGAGGTCGGCCGAGTGGGGTGGCCTAATAATTTGCGAACTACTCATCACCGCCGGGACAAGTCTGGAAGGACTCACGGCAATATGAGCCCGGTTGGGGGCATGAATGTCAACTCATTGGTTTCTTCTAAGGCCCGTTACCGGAGAAACGAATATCTTCTAATCCCTAAAAAAAAACATTCAATATAGGGAACTGTTTTAATTTCGTATTCCATGAACTTTTATCAACCGATTGGTTGAATTAATTTTAGTATTAATGAGGGTAGCTTCTCGATAAGAAAATTATTAATTAAGTATACTAAAAGTGATAAAAATAATCGTGATGCTAATTTATTTTAGGTAAAAAATAGATGCCATTCCGCTTAAAAAATTCATTTGAATTATTTTCATCAAATTGAAGAATATAATTTTCTCAATTTATTCACGGCGCTATCTGTATCAACGATATCTATAAAGTTGAAAATTTAACGGAAATAGGGTATGAAATGTTAAATAAAACTTTTAATTGTATTGTAAAGCATCTCTTATTAATTTATAATCCATTTTCATAATCTGAGCTTCTTACATTTATTATGGCCAATTATAGTATATGCGAGAGAAAAAGCGATCAACTGTAGCTAAAATCAAAATAAAAGGTATCCTTTAATCAAAGTTCCAAAATTTTCCCACGTGCTAATCTCGACAAATGAACACGTTCCTCATATTCACGTTACTGTGATGCATATTTCTCCGTCACTTTCTTATTGGGGTCAGATCAAATGGCAATTTTCTTGCGAAAATTGTTTTTAAATTGCCTTTTTATTTTGTTGAAGATTGTACTTATCATATTCTACGATATAAATGAAATACATAAGATTTTTCTCTTGTTTTGCAACAAAATTAGGGACAATAGTAACGCTTTTATAATAAAAGACTCCCTCGAGCAGTCAATCAAGACGATTAAGGAAAATAAAAGTGGCAACAATCGAGTGATAACCCACTTAAGAATAATATTTTGCCGTGAACAATCTTTAAAGCTGCCACGCTAATCCAAGGCTTTTCACCTAACTTGGATATTTATGACGCCGAGAAAACAACAGTTCAAACCTTATCTCGCGCTTTTGCACTCTTTAGAAGTGTAATCAAAGCATTAATCTTTAGCTACTTATCACGAAATTGCTATGGGTTATATTTAAAGAGCTTATGTGGAATTTGTTTAAAAATGCCTTGCTAATTAGATCGAGATGTAAAAGAAAGTATTTATAAACCACTAGTCCTTTCTGGAACATATTAGGACATATTTTTCTGGCATAAGCGCTTGTTTTACTCGGTGAACTGGTTATTGGTACAAATATTTGATAAATTACCTAATGTTGGGGAGTAATCAAAGCAAGAAAAGAAAAGTTCTGTGTAGGTCGAATGATATTATCTAAGGAATAAAGGCGTTTCGAGAGCGTCTAATAATGCATTGAAGAATATTATTTCCCTATAAAAATAATGCTATTCTTGAATTGTTCCCTTGTTAGAGATAAAATATTCCCAAACCAGCACTTTCCAACCTTTTTGAGCTCCCGTACCACTTAGTTGTACATCATGCTCAATTGTACCACTTTATATACATGACTGTATTTCTAGAAATCTGTTATTTCGAGTGTGTTTATTTATTTGTATTATGCATTTTATAGGGTGGCCATGCATTCCCATCGGATAGTGACAC
>CM063498.1:2213987-2231487 GCA_032207245.1 Pardosa pseudoannulata
GATTAATCCCATTCTTATAGGGTAGATTTCGGCATCGCCAAGCTCTTCCTACTTCTATAAGAGTGACGCCACAGGATGCGTTACTCGGAAGAAGAAAATTAAAGGTATAAATGGACGCAACTGTTTATCTAACATGTGTTCGTAATCGGAGAGGAATTCGATGATGCAAAGTTTAACCACTCACTTACACTAACTTGAAATTTAGAATGTGTGTGGGAGGGATAGTAAAGTATTTCGCCAGCTAATGCATTCTTAAGCTAATGCATTTGAAAACAACTTACTTTAATATATATGTATGCATGGATACAGTATATCCTAAAACGACCGCATAAACTCTGCACACCTAGATTCTCGTTGGGAGTAAATAAAATCTGCCCAAAGAAGCGTTCCTGTACGATCCATAGTTTACGAGAAAAATACGAAAAATAAAGTATGACGTCACTGCCGGTGCAAGGAAAAAAAACCCACTTTATTGGACATATCAACAACAGTATTTGCATATCTTTCCAGACGATAATTTTTAAACCGTTCGCGGCGCATATCGCGCCATGGAATGACGTTAAGCTGCCTTTAAACTGGTAAAAAAGGCTGCATCTTGCAGCTACCGGTAGTCTTCGTATGGTGGCTATGTATTCCGTTCGTGACTACTACGACATGTACCTGATGTGCGGCCGATGTAATGGAAATGCCTCACGAACTGTTAGGGAGTATGCCCGTGCATATACTACTGTTGATATGTTCAATAAAGTGTTCTTTCTTGTACCGGAAGTGACATCATACTTTGTTTTTCGTATTTTTCTCGTAAATTATGGATTGTACAGGAACGTTTCTTTGAGCAGTTTTTACGTACTTCCAGCGAGGAATCTGGCTGTGCAGAGTTTATGCCGTCGTTTTAGGACACCCTATATATATATATATATATGTAGTATGACAGACTTCACGACGGATGGCTCCAGTCATGCCCATAAAAATGACAACGTTTCAGACAAAGACCATTATTAGCAGAACGTTGGTGGATGGGTTCCCTTCATTATCTTCGGGATAAACTAACAGAGCAGCTAACATGAAGTTCTATGTAAAAAGAATAAGTAACACCTAGATCAATATCTGTGTGAAAAACTCTGGGAAAATCTGTTTCTGATAGTGTGTATCGCTTTTTGTTCTAGAATTTCCTAAACTGGCCTCTAGGATAGTATAAAGCTTTAATTGGGTAGTCACCGGGCTGGGAAATTAGGTATGAAAGAATGAGAAGGGGAAAAAGGAGAATTTTTGATAGACATTATAGGTGTAATATTTTATATATATATATATATATATATATATATATACAGATTTAAATGAGGGTGGAGGGGGGTCTCAACTCCCCCCACTCATTTCGAAACATTATTTCACTGGTTGTTTCTGGTTTATCTTTGAGAATTCTATTTTTTCGGTTTTATCTATTTTTATAGTATTATATATGATAATAGCTTAAAATAATGTCCGCTTAATTTAAAAATACTGTAGAATGTAGTATCCGAGTAGATTGATGCAGACGTTTAGTTACAAAAACATCTTTTATTTAGAACACCAGATAACACAAAAATCCCCGTAGGGAAAAAAACACAGAAAATATTTCATGATGTATTACATCGCGATCTCAAAGGAAAAGCCTCAAAATCTGTGTGCTAGGCCTTTTATTAACTTTTGGAAGGAGAGTGGCTCCAGAAATAATGTCATTCCGGTAACCAATCACTTCACTTTATTTACTTCTAGTTTATTCTAGAAGATATAGTACGTCACAATGCGCTGGAAAAATGAATCAATGGGGCTGCTAATCTAAATTCAAGGAGCTTTCACCGCCATTATTATGATAAATTTGTTGTAGAATTTGCCAATAGGAAATTTAGATTTTCAATGGAAAACAGAAAACATAAGTTAGGATTTACTTTAATAGAATTTTATTATTACAAATATATATATATATACATATATATATATATATATATACATACATATATATACACACACACACACACACACACACACACACAGTGCAAATCGTTTAACTTGAAACTGAGGGGACTGAAATAGTTTTTCACGTTAAAAGAATTCCGTGTTAAAAGATAATGTGAATATATATATATATATATAAATAAATAAATATATATATATATATATATATATATATATATATATATATATATATATATATATATATATATATATATATATATATATATATATATATATATATATATATATATGTGGTACCCCGTACACGTCCACAACGGGATACCGGGTCACAGTAACTTCACTCAGAATTAAAACTAAGACATAATTTGACGAACACAATTTAATACAGAAATAAATTGAAAATAAATTGATCCAGTTGTACTATTCTAGGCATTTGATGTGGATTGATGGGAGAGCTGCCGTCTGCAAGCTGTGTTGAATACTGAGAGGACCGTCGTCCGCCGCTCTCCAAAACCCATAAGCGTCTCTCGAGTCAATAGTACGTCTGTCCTTCCTCGCTTCTCGTCGAAGACTCCTCGCGTTGCCTGATGCGCGCAGCCAACCTGGTGTTGGGTGTCAGTCCCATGGTGTTGGACCCATATATATATATATATATATATATATATATATATATATATATATATATATATATATATATATATATATATATATATATATATATATATATGCAGCAGGGCAATATATAAACGGGGGACAGGAGCTGCAATTTAAATTTCATTTTCTGCTGCCGAATCTGCATCCATGATATTTTTTCAGCTTTGAAACAAAATGTCTTTGCCGTAATATAGGTGAACACACATTTATCGTTATCTAATGCAACGAATTCTTCCAAAGATACAGTAAGATAGTCCCAAACTACAAAAACTTGCGCTTGCACTGCTGATGTTTTCCTTATTTTGTTCTTAAGGTGTCCAGAAGGGATATCTTTTTGTGTTAAGAGAAAAAGAAATGCCTGAAAATAGATAGTAGTTTGTCGAGACTTTTGTATATTAACCGATATTTCGTTTTAAGTGTTTTCGCGTTAAATATATTTCTCTCTCTCTCTCTGTATATATGTATGTATATATATATATATGTATGTATATATATAACTTCTACTGTAATATATATGACATTTAAAATATTTAAAGTAATATTATGTCCTATGCCTATGTTCTGTAGCTTTGGGCTTAATAGCATGGATCATTCTGATTTTTTTCTCGTCTATTTAACAAATTACTTGTTATATACACATACATACATACATACATATATATATATATATATATATATATATATATATATATATATATATATATATATATATATATATATATATATATACATATATATATATACATATATATATACATACATATATATACATATATATATACATACATACATACATACATACATACATACATACATACATACATACATACATACATATACATATATATATATATATATATATATATATATATATATATATATATATGTGTGTATATATATAAGGGAAAAGCAAACTAAATCGATAAACTAATGAAGGGATTATCTATTAAACCCCGAATATGTCCCCTTAAGGAATATACTGTCAAGAAACTTCGTGTAATCTGTGAGTTCAAACATGCCGAGTTAAATTTATAGCCGAAAGTCCTCATTAAGGCACGAGAAAATTTTCAGGGGATTTTCTAATCTTAAGTCTAGAGCAAAATCTTCGCAATGCTCTTGATTTCCTCTTTTACGCAGTTTACGCTCTCGGGGAATGGGCTAACAAATTAAAATTTTATAGTACCCTAGCGGCCAATTTAAGAAATTCCCGAAGAACAAGAAGATGCAAGCTATCTGAGACAAATTTTTGAGTTTGATTTCTCCTTATATTTTTTAGCTAGATCTTTACAGAGATTCTTTACGTTATTGATCTGAAGTTACGTTACGTTCTTGCATTAGCTGATATCACTTTGTCGCACCCCAATAATGAAGTGTGAACCCCTCGACCCAATGCTTTGCTAACAAAAGTTGGTGACTAAAACAATGTCTTGTTCTGGCCATGGCTGCAACCTCCCATCGTAGACATTACCTTATTGCATATATATATATATATATATATATATATATATATATATATATATATATATATATATATATATATATATATATATATTTATAATACATATAAATACCTATATAAATATATAAATAAATATATATATATATATATATATATATATATTTACATACATACATACAAATGTTCGTAATGTTTATTTACGGATTTTCGGGACCCTGTTTATGTCATATAAAATACTCGATTTCCTTGCACTATATTCTATTCTATTTCTGTAATCGCCTTATGTGTATGTATATATATATATATATATATATATATATACATACATACATACATATATATATATATATGTGTGTGTGTGTGTGTGTGTGTGTGTCTGTGCATGTATGAGTGGTTTCAGTGACGCGCCTAAATCAAACCAAGTCTTCAGAGGTATAAAAGAAATCTCTGACTCAACAAAGCCTCTCTCCTGGAATAGCTTTGTGAAGCAAATACGCTGTCTGAATTCAGGCAAACAAATTTTTTTGCCGTCAAAATGGGAGTTTTCAATGCAATGACTAACTCCCTTTAGATCCTCGAGTAATCCCTTGTGTGGGAATTACTCACGAGTTGTTACCACATAACCGTATCCCTCCCTTTTTACTCGGTGATCCAAAAATTATTTCTGAGAACATTCATTTTATCCCCTGGAAATATAAAAAGACTCTGAGACGTATTTTAAAAAAAGCAAAACTTAAACGCAAGTAACATTTAATGGAAATAGGGAATTTCTCGGAAGATAAATGATTTTTCGGTTGTTGGTTTTAGTTCTGTAAAGATTAACTTAACGGAACTTGTAAAATGTGTCCAGTTTTTCGAGTGAAAAGATTAAATAGTTTTAATGTTGCTGAAGTGTGGGAGATGAAAGTCATAGCCTGAAGGGCAATATTACTGCTTGTAATGAACTCAAAATGTTTATATTAGTGTCCGAAATATTAATACTGGAATACATCTGTATTCCAAAAGGCAACGCCTTTTTTTGTGCGTGTGTGTGTGCGTGCAAATGATTTGATCATCATTTTTCAGGTGAAGCATTGGAGAACGCTTATGAGAACAACGAAACAGTTAATAACCCTCGAAGAGTAGATTAATAACAGTGATTTATAAAAACTCATAGTACACATGAGCGGTACAAGGTATACACGCACGGGCACACACACAATTGATACTCTTTAATGAAATTAGGTTGTAATAATTTGAGCATGTAATTATTAACATGCAACATTTGACCGACAAAATATGCACTGCCTTTGGTAACCAGCTCTGTTGACTTTAGAGTTTCGTGTGTTTTCCTAGTGTTCATCATTCCTGCCATTAACCAAAACTCTTTTCAAATAACTTTGATTGATCTGGTATGAACAAAATCTCGTTGATGTACCTAAGATGTACACCGGAAAAAGTTTCAAGCAACAAGGAATTTTTTTATTGAGCTCTCAGAGTTATAATGACTCGTTTGTTCCTACTTTGGATTTTGGCATGGATGTTCGTAACCGTTCGGAATCGGCTTTAAGCAGTAGATTCCTGTCTCATTAGACCTCGTGTTGCAAAAAAAAAGTAGACCATAGCGCTCCAAACAAAACAAAACCTACTTTCAATTTATTTAATATATCTCTACACTTTTTCCATTTAATTCCAGTCAGATAAAAATATTCCATTCTGTGTCTACAGGAAAATGTGATGTATAGTAAGTAAAACATAACTTATAAAAGACATTTAATAATCTACGATGATTTTAGGGGTAACATTAAGATAAAAAAACCTTATCATATATATCCGGTACTCACAATATATATGTATTTGTTTTCCCATCTATCGTATGATACTGTTAGAAAAATAAAATATTGTTGAAGTTTTATGAATTTCTTACAGAAACTTCCAATGCATAGAGAATTAATGTGTACAGTAATTTAAAAAAAAAGTGCAATAATTATCCATTAATTCAAAATTTTTATTTACACTGAATTTATATGATTTTAATTAAGTATTTTCTAAGTTAATAGCATGCAGTCTTAAAAAATTGAAAGTATTTTAAAATGTTTAACAGGCAGTTTGGAACTGGTGAGTTTTACGCCATCACTTATTTTTCTTAATTTTAGACCTATTTGATATCGTTTTATATGATGTCGCGTAATTATCGATGTCTCAAAATTTAAATGGGGATGAAAATAAAACAGTGACAGCTGAAGATTAAATTGGAACGCTCATTGTTTACGTTGTAAATATACAATGTTAAAATTAAATAAACAGAAATAGTAAATCCATGGAGATACTCATTCAATATAAAATTGTGTTCATTAATTAATACTTTTAATAAAAGAATCATCATGAATGCATTGGACGCTGAAAATAAATGTTTATAATCTCATCTTTTGTATTGACGGAAGCCCCTGGTGAATGAGTCCGACTTCTGAAATATGCCTTCATTGTTCAGATTTCGAAGCCAGATCTGTACATCGCTACTTTCCATGAATCCCTTTTTCCCACAGTGGTTCCTATGGGCCCCTAGAGATCGCTGAGGGAGGTCATAAAAAGTAATTTGGGAGTGCGTAAACAATGTTTGGGGGAGGGTCTCCGAAATATTTAGTCTAAAGTAAAATTATGACTCATTTTTAGTTTTACAAAGTTAAAATAATGAACGGGGGGAAATGGCAGCCATTTTGTGGCTATTCGCTTAAAATGAAATGAAGATTTGGTTGTATATTATCAGCACATACAGGCTCTTTATTGTGACCTTAAACAAAGATTTTCAAGACATTCTGGGTTATCCCTGATTGATTGTTGGACCCTTTTGCTAGTAAATCCACAAATTTAGATGAGTTTATACTAATACAAGAGCCCCTTATTGAATTATTTTACAAATGAGAAATTGTTTGAACAAGGATATTATAAATTCAGGTAACAAAAATGTGCTGATTTTATATCCTAAGATATGGGTGACTGTACAGAAGCCTTTAATTGTTTTCCAGTCTTCGTATTCAGTAGAATATAGATTTAGAACAGTTAGGTGCTTCATCGAGTAGAAATCGGCTGGAAATTAGTGCTCTTCGAGACTTGCGAGTGTTACTCACAAACATTGAACTGGATATAAATAAATTCCTATCAAAACATCAAACTTGCCAACTTGCTTAATAATGCTAAAAAAATAATGTTTTTATAATTTATAAAACAAAGTTAAGAATTTGAATATCAAAAGGACAGAGGTGGGCAAAAGCCGGCTCGCGGCCGGATCCGGCCCTTTTGCTTACTTTATCCGGCCCGTTGAAAAATCCTGCATGCGATTTTTTTAATCTCTTATATGCGATTTTGTTGAAATCAACAGTATTTGTATGCGTAGTGTACATATAAATAATGAAAAATATGTAAATAATAGAGAGTACTATTATTTGAACAGCTGTAACCATATTCCTACTTTAACGCATGCAACATACATACTCTCAAAAACCTTTATCATTAATTAGTCAACCTTTCAATTTTGACGTGCAAGAAGCTCCTGTTGAAATTCAACTAGAACTAATTGACTTACAGTCAAATCATCAACTAAAGGAAAATTTTCACTCAAACGAGTTGAGTGTTTTCAACAGTGCTTTTAATATAGAACATTTCAAACATTTTTTGAACTATGTTCAAAAATATCTAGTTTTATTTGGTTCAACATATATTTGTGAAAGAACTTTTTTGTTAATGATTTACACGAAAAATAAATATCGATCACAAAATACTGACGAAAATCTACACTCGGTATTAAGTATTGCTACAAGTGATTTGGATCCAAATTTTGAAGAAATAATATCAAATGAACATTCCAGATTTCACGTTTCGCATTAACTAAAACTATTCTATTTTAACGTTTGATGTTTGTCTTTTCTTTTTATAATTCTATTTACTATTATATTTACAAAATGTAATATAAATATAAAAATGTAATAACTATGATCAAAATAAAATAATTTGTATCTTTAAGATATAAATAAATATCGAAATAAAATCTTTCATTAACTGATTTATTTAATGAACATTAATTTAATATAATGGATCATATTTCTTTAAAAATTACGTGACATATTTTACTGGGCACAAATTGTTCGCATATACACCTAAGTAAGACAATTTATTATTACTATTATCTTTTATTAACTGTCAAATTTCTCTGTCCAAATGCTTTAAAATGATACTTATAGTGTTTTTGTCAAAAAAATATCTTGGGCAGGGAAAAAAAACTCCACCCAAAACATTCGCGTGTGCACAGCGTACGCGGTATAGTCCTCCGGCCCGGGAGACATTTTGAAAATTTCACTTTGGCCCGCGCTTAAAAGTATTTGCCCACCCCTGAAAAAAGTTCAAGTAATCACTGCTTGCAATAGTACTTCCAGATTTATAAAGTAAAACACTGTATTAAATGTTCTTATGCGTTCAGTTTAAATTGAGATAGTTAAGGAAAAAAGTACTTAAATTAGTTTCGATTTATAAATATCACGTCACTCAAGTTAGTGTAGCGAAAGAAACCTAAAAAGAGATTAAAAAAAATGTGTAATTAGAATGATGTTAATACAGTTTTGAAATTTTAGAAGCAATTTCATGCTGATAACCACCGT
The DNA here is from genome assembly GCA_032207245.1 of Pardosa pseudoannulata. NCBI lineage: Eukaryota > Metazoa > Arthropoda > Arachnida > Araneae > Lycosidae > Pardosa > Pardosa pseudoannulata. The sequence continues at coordinate 2,222,688 of CM063498.1, forward strand.
TATCTCTTCAGTAAGACATCGTTAAAAAAAGCATATAAATATCCTTATTCTCTGTAGATGAACTTGTAAGTGGGTAAATCATGCTGAGTTCATCCTTTCGTGAGTCCACCATTACGGTCACCGTTACATCATTTAGAAAATCTTGTTTTGATTTTTTTTTTCCTATCTTCAGTTGCAGTCCTAGTATCCCGGGGCGAGGAAGATATCGCATATGTATGTTTTCGGGTCATTGCAACCACAGCGACCGGATCCTTGGTTTTTCTCGCGCCTGCTCTGAATTTTCACACCATGATTTGGCAACATATTCCTCGGTTTGCATATCCTTCATAAAATAATGTTCTTGAACGAGGAAACTCAGAAATGATATATAGAACAAGTTTACATCATTAGTAATTAGACTGAAGCGTATTCACTTGCGAACAACCTCAAATGCATGTCATTAATTAAAACACTGTATGACATTGAAATTCATTTGGATAAGTTTTAAGAAGAATTTTAAGGTGATAAAATAATTGGTATTATAACTGAGGCAATCCTGCCTAATTTAATTATTTTAATTCCATTTTTAAGTTTTTAGGTATGGATTTTCACAACAAAAATCTTCGGCTGTTTTAAGATGTAATTGATGTTTTACCTTAAAACGTTTATTTCTATATGGTTACAAAGTACTACTAATAATAAAAACCATTTAAAGCTCAAAGTTGTTTTGTGGAAATGAAGAAATATGTAAAATCAAGTACACATACAAAAATATTCTGTTTCAAGTATTTTGCATATTTTAAAATTCATATTACAATTTGAACGCGTGAATAACTCTGCTTATAATTTATAAATTTAAAAAACAATATTAATAGATTGTAATATTTATATTTCTTTGTCAAAAAAGTTTTCCATTTGAATTAAAAAATATGAAATTCTTAAACAGATTGGAATGCGCTGAAAACTGATCCATAATGCTCAAACACTTCATTTATTTCTCATAATTTTTTTTTTATATTGAACATAATTTTTTATTACTTTTTATTCTGATTTGTCTTTTGTTTTAAAATGATAAAGGTTTTAAGATTTTATTTTTCATTTCTATTATTAAGTAAAATATTTATCCCAAAATAAAAAAAAATGGTAAAATGTAGTCAAAGGTAATTTTAATATTTTACAATAAACCATCAATAACCTTTAAAAATTTAATATACATTTTAATGAATAATAGATAATGAAATAAGATCGAAAATGACACATCGTTAAATTATCAATCATGCATGTTTTTACCAAATGATGATATCTGTTAGGATTTCTTGGACTTAACCAGCGGTTAAGTATTGGTCTATTAATTATATCCAATTTTCGACGCTTTGAGATTGTAAACGGTCTTTAACTGTACTAGTCATCCTTTGTGGTAACCTTTTCTTTATTTAGTTACTGTGCGTGCATTTAAGTCTTTTGTGTGTATTTTTTTTACTTTATGTGAATTTACACGTGTATCTGGTCAACCCAGTAGTATACAAACAATTGTAGTTTCTGTGGGCTGACTCTGAAGGTTGATTTTGATTCCCTGTGTGGGTTTTCACTCTAGTCTTATTTTATTGCTCTTGGAGCAATGTATAATGTTATTATTTTTTTAATGCATGTTAAATAAACTGCATGTTTTCTTAATGGTTTCTCTCTTCACTCACCATACTTGCCACTCTGCGTTAAATGTCATATGAGACTGACAATATCTCCAAAAGAAGGTTCGGAATTTATTTAGATTTAGGATAAATGAAATGACTAAATGAGTTTGTACATTTAATTTTGAAGAATTCGAACAAAAATTATAGTTGTAATATATAAACAATTCAAAAACGTTAATAATGAAATCATCCTTACTGTTTTTCTCTTGTTTTGATTTTGCGTTTCTCCGAGAAGTTTTTACAAATGCTACCGCGTTGCGAACGTTTGACAATGTACTAATTAGGTGATTATATACTCAAATTGGAATTTTTCAAATGAGGAGTAAAAATATCCAGGCTATTTAAGCTAATATTTCGTTAAAATACCCAAGTTTCAGAATCCTTTTGTATGATTGGTCTTACTTCATCTTGTTCTGAATATTAATATATTTTCACTCTGTTACTTAACTGCCTAGGATTTCCTGTTCCGTGTTCATCATTAGGTTCATCCATTAAGGTGAAACCTTTTCCAAAGTTTGATGACACATGTAGGAAGTGCCATGCATCCAACATTAAATTTGTCATTGCATATTCATATAAAACTAACAATAATTATACACTCCCTTTCGTGTTGTCATTGGAATTTACTATAATATTCACCTAGCTGTTCGCTTTCTATTCTAGAATCGTACCACACCTATTGCTACGAGTTTAATCGAGCGTTTGATGGTGCAACTTGGCTGCCTAGCGTCCAGAATAGCGGTTTATCATTGAAAGACAGCGCCAATTAATGTCGCGATGCCTGTGATAACGGAGAGAGCTGGCATAATTAAGCATTGTTCTGGCAACCAGGCGATTGTCCCTGGGATCATTAAACCTACTGGTGTTTTCTCTGTCTCAGACAGTTTCTACAATGAAAACTTAATGAACGTTTAAAATGAGGGGTGTCATTTTTTCCCTTCAAGTTAAATAAAAATGGCTGAGATGATTTGTGGAGTCTGATAACGACTTGATTTGTGTCTGCATGGAATACATGATTATACTCGCCTTGCTATATTTAGACGCTAAGTTTTCACTCTTCTTTTGTGAGGTATTGAAGGTGAGTTTATTGGTGGCAGCTCGTTGCTAACAATAAAATGTACCTAGATTACATTTAACAGACATTTTGATCGATCGTGCATCTCTAGAGATAAAATGATCGTCAAAGAACGTAATTAAAACAAAACTGAATATAGAATGAGATTTAGCTGTAGGGACTACTTTCTTTTCGATGGCCGAAAGGGTAGGGCGATGCTCTTCGGTGCCGGATTTCGTGGGCTCGAATCTCACAGCTGGTTGGATTCTTGATGTTGTTTGAAATCGTCTTTAAGCAATTGGTCTTGATTTCATTATTTTTTGTGTAGCAAAACGAAGTGCTCCAAAACAAACCAAGTTTTTTTTTTAAATTTATTTATTTATTTTGCATGTACTTACTGAAATTTGTATTGCTTGAAGAAGCGGGTTAAGGATTATTATATTCTAAATTGTAAATTTTTAGTGCAAGTCTTCTTTTTTTCTTAGAATTTCTTGAATGCTGAAATGGCTTTTACTTATATACTATTATGTATAGACAAAATATGTTACGTCAGCACTGTAGTTAATATTGCAAATATTCAATTGAGGACAAACATTGGGAACAGGGAGAAATAAGATATTTTATGATAATTTCCTTTTCAGAAATTAACTGATTGCAGGTTAGATATTAGATTGCTGCATTTTGAATTTGGTAATCAATGCGCCTACAATCCTAAAATTTTGTATCTAAATTTTACAAACTGCGGACCTTTTATTCAAATGTCTTCTAAATCTCTTATATCAAGTTAGAACAATCTATTCGCTCATCTAACTAGGTGTTATAGTGTAACAATTTGATGTCTGAATTTACGATGAATTGAGTAAAAAATGTTAACTTCTGCAACATAGATACATGAAAAATATCCTATTATTAATATGGTTTGACAAAAACTATATCTGCATAAATGTTCTAATTTTGAAAGGTCTTGTTTTTTTATGGTTTTTAGCAATATCGGAACTTTATATTATAGATTTGAAAAGTAATTTATCTAGCTAACTACAGTTGTGTTCTAAAAATATATCAATAAATAAATAAAATTATTTTATTATTTTTAAGTTTCGCTTTAAAGTATCAATATATAAAAATTGATAGTAGCTGTATGACTTGAGTTACATAGTTTATTCTATGCTTATCTGGGCATAGTTCACAAAGAAATGCTGTAAGATACGAACCATGAGATATTCTTTGGATTCCTCATCTCTATAGCAGTATTTTATTTGAAAATAATAAGTGTAAGATTCAAAATGAGTTTGTGATTTCAAGTTTACTTCTATTTGAATAGAACAGCTGGATTTTATTATTCGGAATTGCGAGTAAACGCCATTCTGAAAAATAGTTACAGATTCGGTGAAATACTTAGATGGGCTTATTTTTTATTCTTTTTTACGACATAAAAACTCTAGTCTTGGGCCTAATAAAAACCCTATTTTATAAAGTCTGTAAAGAGAAATGGGAATCGAGATTTATAGCTTTTCTGGTTGTATAATATTAACAGACAAATCACCAGTGAGTTTCCATACGTGCGTATAGCAAATCGAGAAAAAAAAATGGCTTAATTTTCTTACCCAGTGAGCACTAATTGTTTGGCCTACATAACTTGCGGGGGAAAGTTCAATGATCAATTACTTTTTAATAAAGCACATACCTTACATTTGTAAACAGTTATTGGGGAATCGAGGTGACGGTGTTACTTAAAAACATTTTTTAGAGGATTCCGAACAATCGTACTCGAGAAATAAATCTCATATAGGTAGAATACACTCTAACCTGTTGTCTTGAAGGAAATAAAAGAGATGAAAACCTATTTTTTCTGTGGTATTAGGCAACGGGAAATTTTTCCCAATAGTTGTGAAAAGTTTTATGGAGTACTCTCCGAAATACAATTTCATTTCATAATTCTTATCACAAGTTGCGATTTCAACCAAAACATCTTTTTCTGTTGAAAGAATCTGACCGCTTCTTTCTCTGTTTTGGGTAAATCTCAAATTTTCATCGTTTTTGGCGTTAATATTTCGTATTAAGAAAAAGACATGACCAATAAATAAAAAAAATGGCCTCGACTTGCTTGGAAAATGTGGCGGTTCCGTTTAGCGGTGGTCGATTATTATTGGCGACTTTCTCTCCTACGCCGGTTTACTGGAGAAGTACTAAAATTTTATACTGAATTTTAAAAATTGCGAGAGATATATTTTTCAAAAAGTACCTAGACGTAATGGATATATGCGTATTTATAAAATAATAAAGAAAACAATTTAGGACACAAATTAGGATATTGGAAACTGATAACTGTCGTGAATTAACTGTTCTTCCTATTCATGGTAGATTTGGCTTAGCAAATACTCACAATAGCAAAATAGTCAAATATAAAACTCCACAAATAATATTTTAGAACATTTTCATGAAGCATAAATTAATAAATTCACATCGGCCCATCATTGAGCAGAGGAACCACTTTCTAACATAACTTTCATTATTCTAAACACATTTTACGAGAGCAGTAGAAATAGTAGTCCTTTTTTTAGTCTAGTAGAAGTAGCAGTTCAAGTCTAGGAGGGGGAGAAGTAGTTCTTTACATTGTTTGCAGTTACAGTGAACAGTTTTCAGTTACAGTTTTGTTTGCAGTTAAGAACCACATGCCTAGAAAAGTGTCCTCGGAGCAACTCTGAAGGAAAAAGAATATTTTGATAGTATACGAAATGAGGTGTTTTTCGCATTTATTACGCTTTGTCCCCAGTTGATAGTGACAGCAAACATAATTCTGAATTTGAATTAGAAGGTCTCTTCTTTAGACAAATATGAAAGAAATGCACTTTCTGTTGTGCTCAAGGACTCCTTTATCGAAAAGGTCATTCGAATCTATCACGATCGTAACAACCCTTTCTTCCGCTGATTTTAGAGAGGTTGCGACTGACATAGGCAGGGAAGTGCATAGGAATTCAATTTTTATTTTTATAAATTTTTGCTATATTTGAAATTTTAAATATTTTTAATAGATTTTTAATTTGAATTTTTAATTATTTAAAAAAAGTCATTTCGGTATCTTGTTTTAATCATCGGAGAAACGCTATATACAGGCATATTTCCCTTTCTTCGCTGTAGTGGTTTTATTTTGAAATCTAATTTTTAGTGTTCTTTATTTTTATATTAGTTTTAATTGTCAATTTTCCATTTTTATAATTTTTAAAATTTTTAATTTTAAAATTCTCAATTTTTTTTAAAGTTTTTGCTAATATTTATGGTTTTTAATCATACTTTACCAATCTTTCTGCAAATATTGTATATCTTAATCTTTTACTAGTATATTAATGATGCGTTTGTTCTTAATTTGTTATGGTTGTTATTCTCAAAACTATTTGGCGCAGTTTGTATGTAGAGAATTTTGCTCCAGTAAACCATAATCATCCAATCAACCAACTCTCGATTTTATTTTATTACCCATTCTTCAATCCTACTTTGCCTTCAGTCGTCTGTCAGAAGTAAATACTCATTATATTTTCAGATGCAATCGTTACTGAAACATGATTATTAAGACAAGTTAAAACAATTCCTACTTAAAATTTTCGATTTTAACCTATGGTATACAATGTTTAGGAAAAAACTAATTTATTAAAGCTCTGCTTGAAGCACATAGAAATTTCAAGCAAATCGCATGATTTTCGAGATAATCTTTCGGATAATTTTTTTTATCATCTACTGGATGACAAGTGAATATTTATTTTTCCATATGTGTAGCAGTCCTGTCCAACTCGTAAGGCTTTAATCCAATGCTGTCAGTAATTCTAGAGTATTAGGCAATGTCCAATATATTACAAGACATTATAAATCATATTAACCACAGGTTTTAAATCAAATAATAAACTGAAAACTCTTACATATAGAACCGTTTTATAATATATGTATTTAAAGTTTAATACAAAAAATTGGTTTTTAAATTTCATTAACTATATAAACTAATTGTAATTCTACTTTTTATTTATAAGCATTTAAGTTGCCCACAATTTAAGAGGAATGCATTCATGCTTGTATATGAAGTCATTATATGTACACATATATATATATATATATATATATATATATATATATATATATATATATATATATATATATATATATATATATATATATATATATATATATATATATATATATATATATATATATATATATATATATATATATATATATATATATATATGCACACTCAAGAACCAAAACATGACCACCCCTACATTTTGCAATGAACTCGCCTTGATGACGTGGAAGGCACGTGATCAAGTGGAAGAGGTATTTAACTGCTGCTGGAGAGTCTCAAGAAATATTTCTTTCACTTACTTCTGTGTATGATGGGAAAGGCTGCGGATCTAAGCGATTTTGATAGAGGGCAGATTGTCTCGGCTCGAAGGCTCGGAACAAGTATTTCCGAAACTGCACGACTCGTGGGTTGTTCACGATCTACAGTTGTTAGTACTTATGCAAAGTGGATGAATGACGGTGAAACCAGCAGTAAACGACATGGTGTTGGACGTCCACACGCTATCAAAGAATAAGGACGTCGGAGATTGTCTCGCATGGGGAAACAAAACCGGAGCGAGACAGTGGCTCAGCTGACAACCCAATACAATGCAAGGCCAAGTAGAATAGTATCGGAGCACACTGTTCAGCGGACACTGTTGGATATGGGGCTACGCAGCAAACGTCCCACTCGTGTGCCTTTGCTGACCAAGCGTCATCACCAACTGCGCCTACGCTGGGCCCGGGAACATCGCGACTGGTCCATGGATCAGTGGGAGACAGTTGCCTGGTCAGATGAATCATGGTTTGTCATTCATCAAGCCGATGGCTATATCAGGATACACTGTCTTCCAGGCGAACAGTTGCTCTCTCAGTGTACAGTAGGTCATACACAGGCTGGTGATGGCTGCATTATGTTTTGGGGGACATTCTCTAGGGCATCTCTGGGACCCGTGGTTGTGGTAGAGCAGACCATGAATGCTACAGGGTATCTAAACATCATTGCGGTCCAGTTGCACCTTTACATAGCCTCTGTTTTTCTAGCTGTAAATGGAATGTACCAACAGGACAACGTCCCTTGTCACAAGGCTAAAATTGTGTTAGAGTGGTTCCAGAGATGTCCGTTTTAGCAGCTCTAAAATAAAGTTTTAATTATACTTGTGCCGGTCTCTTTCAATGGTCCGACTGCATCGTTATTATTGTTAGCTGATTAGCTTTCTCCTTGTCCAGCAGTTTTAAATTATTGGATTACATATATATATATATATATATATATATATATATATATATATATATATATATATATATATATATATATAGATAGATAGATAGATAGATTGATATATAAATATCATAACAGAAGGATTGCCAGTTCGAGAGTCGGGACGTCCAAAGATCCACTGTATTCATTAATGGCTGATGGGGTACGTTAAATAGGTTCGTGATCGGCAGGCTAAGTCTGGGATCTGTTTTGCACCTAATGAGGACCAACTTTGTGTTGTTTTAGGAAGTAATGTTGATGATCTCGTAACAAAATGACGAACAAATATCTGCTGTTGGATAGTGACGAATGCTGTAAAAGAAAGTGATCTCTCATTGGAATTAATAATGACAATAATATAAATATATGCCATTGGTAGAAATATAAATCTTTTCACCGATCACAGCAGAAATATATATCCCATATTTTTTAATTGTCAGGGCTTTCTTGGCTCTGTAATTTTATTGCATTCATGCCGAGTAAAGCACTCTAACGTAATACGTAAAAGACAAAAATTATACTATGATCCCCCCTCTCGTACTCAAGAACGCTGAATAAGTCCTACATATTCAAAATTTACCATTGTAAAAATGTCGATGTGCAGGATTAATCATGTGACTTATCTTCTCACAGGAGAGAGCTTAAGGTTGTTGAAATACTGTGACCATAAAAGGGAACGCAGCCGCATGCTGATTGCAGTAATGTACGGGTTTTCCTGGAAGAAATGACATTTGGTATTTATAGCAATTGTTAAAAAAAGGCGCA
>CM063498.1:2241487-2246487 GCA_032207245.1 Pardosa pseudoannulata
TCACCATGCGGGATGCATCTGCCGATCGACTACATTGATTGTTCTGAGGGATTGCGAGTTATTCATTAATCCATTGTTTATTATTCCCTCCAAAATTACAACAAAGAGAAAACATTCCTGACCCTTTCTGGATCTTCTGTTATGGTAATGTTGTGTGAGGTAAACAACAGCAGACTTGCGGAGGTTTTAATTGTTCGATATCTCAAATCCTTTATGTGTTGCGTAGTGCCGTGTAACATTACGCGAACGGATTATCTTTACAAAAGCGAAAACTGACGGAGTCATTGAATAGCTTGTAATGAGATTATTTTGTTTCCTAATCTTTAATTATAAGGTAAGTTTTGGGAACAGGCTAAACATTCACTACTTTTAACAGCATTCTTTGATTACACATGTTGCATTGATTATCAGAAATGAAAGATGCCAAATATCTGTATACATTCATGAGATAATGGACATGCGAATATAATTTTTTCAATAATTTTTATAAGCATGGATGGAGTTAGTTAAAATAAATCACGTGATTTATTCCTCATTTCTTTCCAGGGAGCTTTGTATAGTGTCATACAACGAAGTGGAAATTACTCACATGGGATTGAGATACACAGTTGCTTTCTTGCGTTTTATAACCTGCTATAATATCAGTCGAGGGAAGAAAATAATTTAAAAGAAAACAATTATTGGTCATTGGAATATTGTTTGACTAGTGAAGGTGAGTCATATTATATATATTTTTTATAACCTCTGAGCTTAATGTTTTGTGCTCTAGGATTTAAAGTTTATATTTTAAAGTGTCGCAATATTTGCGACAAAGGATTACGTGTTTTCGTCTTAACATAGGAAAAAAAACCAATGTACTCTGAGGACATCTTCAAAGTTTTGGGTCATGAATTTTGGAAAAAACAAAATAGCATGACGATGAAATTCCTCAGAGATACAAAAATTCACTAAACGTAATACAGGTATGAATGGCATATGAATATATTTTTTTCGAAATCAATTAGTTGTATTTAAAGCGATATTCTTCGTTTTCTATGTACCTCATTAGTTTTACGAATGAGAGGTTTATAAATGAGTATATTATTCCTGTAACTGTGATTTTAAAATATGTTTTACGAGTGTTAATCTATCGCTAAGTACATGCCTCTTTTTTATTCTTGTTACATTCCATATATCTTGTTAGTAATTGCTCGTTAAGTTTTTTTAATCTTTTGTATGCTTTTTGCATGTTGACTAGTCATTGCATCTACTGTTCCTACATTAAAACAACTGTTTAGTTTTCACAGCTCGTCTTTCTAAAAGCATTTGAAATGCACGCAATAATGGTTTGAACAGAACTGTAAAACGTGATCCGTATGATATTGTGAGGGCAAATAAGAATAGAATCAGTCTTCGGTATGACAGTCGTTGGCATCATGTTAAAAATAAACAATCTTTTATCTTCGTGTTGCGAGTATGTAAGCTTTAAACCATCAATTTAAAAGACATTGTTGTAGTGTTTCCCCCAGACCAAAAAAAGGGAAGGGTGGTCCTGGATAAAAGGGCACTCCATCAGAACAAAAAGGGCAGGGTGCTCCTGGATATTAAGGTACTCTATCGTAACAAAAGTGGTATTTTTTAATGGAAGAGATATTCTTTAAATATTTCTCGATAATTATAGGTTTAAAAAAATTTAACTATTATTTTGCGATTGTTTGAAGTTCATTTTATTTTATTAAATATGTATTAAATTTTTAAGAATTATTTTTTACTTAATACATATTTAATAAAATCAAATAATTGAAGCTTAAAATAATTAAAACTGGCTTTTAAGTCATGTAAAATTTATGCCAATCAGAAAGGGGTAGGGCACATTGAAGGGGGCAAAAAAGGGGGTAGGGCGCATTGAAGGCTGAAGAAATCTGTTAAAGCTGTTAGTTTCTTAACTGTACTTCATTTATGGTTAAGAAGAGAAAAAAGTTATTTTCTTCCGTTACTTGGTTGAAAGCATAAATCTAAATCGTTAAAGAATCTTTGGAATGAAATGAGAGATTTCTCTCCTTAATGTTTTTGCTTGAAGTACTCTAACAAAAAGTGGACAAAATGTACACTATTTTAAAGGGCCTAAGGTCGGAAAAGGCAGGAATCTCGTTACCAGAGGATTACGGCCAAAGATCTGCCCCGTTCATGAATGGCAGCTGGGGCAGGTTTAATAGGTTCATGGTCGCAATGTACTCCGTTTCCGAACGATACCTGTGGAGGTGGCAGGGGGATTTCTGCTTGGTCCCTCCTTCTAAATTGTCAGAACTCGTTTTATTTGCGTTGTCCCTAAGCAAACGTTACTGATTGGCGCTACAGGAGGCTCGTTGAGACATAGAAAGAAAGATTCGTTGTTGTTGTCTTAGACCACTTGGTCAAACAAAGCACGATCGAACCCGAGGCTACTCGTTTTAAGGCAAAGGGGTGCGCCTTTCGTTTATAACGAGCACCACAGGGGTGAAAGTACGACTTCTTGCTCAAGTGGCCCCTCATAATTTTGAAGCAGGGACCAAGAAGAGCCATATATTTGGCCTACCACCCCTATACCGTACTGATTGAGAACTTGGAGGACATTGTGACCACGAATCTATTTTACGTGTCCCAGTCACCTTTAACGAACACGGCGGATCATAGGCCGGCTCGGGCTTCGAACCCGCAACTTTTCTGTTACAGGAGCGTTGCTTTTGCCGACTGAGCCACCGTGGCACATATATAAAAATTCTTTTACACAGTCCACCGCTTGTAATACTTTCGGTACCTCCGCACAGGAGTAATGTTGACTGATATATGGTGATCCCATAATTAAATGGTCAACAGTTTCCGAGGCGTTACGAAAAAATCCGTTTTGTATTTCCGAGGAAATACGAAAAAAATCATTAATTCTTAAAAATTTTCTATTTTTAAATTTTTAAAATTTTTGCATATCTGGATACCATTACTTTTTGCAAATGGAAAAGCCAGTTTTTTTTTACTCAGAAGTAATACTGAGACTCCTTACGAATGACATTTTTGGTTTTCAGTGAGAAGCTAGTCAGTTGTACCCAATTAAAAAACATGGATGGTTACATTTTTTGCCCGTCAGACGTGTGTGTTGTAGTAACCCAGAGAAATAAAAGAAAGGAAAACCAACAAATAATTGACTCAATCGAATGGATACATAATATTTATTCTCCTTTCGCCGAGGGATAGCGATATTTGAAAGAGCCAACCTGTTATCCAGGGACATGACTCTGATGGCATTGATCGAAATGACATTGCTCGACCCTATAACTGCTTGTATAACATTCTTGGCTCTGAAACCTATAAAGACAGGATGGCACCTAACATATCCTGTTAGGTTGTCATCCAATTCAGCTCGGAAGTGGACAGTGAATGCACAATCTGAAGGTGAATGCGCTACATCAATCTTGCTCTGGATGGGTCAGAAATAGAAAAAGGGTTTCTTTCAGAAATTACACCTTTTTTTCACCAATATAAATTATATAGATGTTGATTTATCTAGGTAAAAAATCCCTAATAGATACACCTTATCACAATAAAAAACATAGATGTAACATGGCGAATTTATATCCGCTTTTTACACAAGCCCCAAAAATTTTGAAGTAACATATAGCCCGTCATATGATATGATCAGTAAAATTTTTAATTTTCCAGAATTTTAAATCAGGGTTGGCATGATTTAAATCAGTAGATTTTTTTTGAAAAAATTATTGATTTAAATCAATTTTTTTTCACTTCTTTTAAAACCTATATTACAAAGACAGGAGAATTGGGAATCAGTCAGCACAGTAATACCAATATGTAAATAAGTGTAAATAGATAGCTTGTGCTTTCCAAGAATTTAGGGGTTGTTAACAGAAAGTATGTCGTAGGGGTAGTACAATGACTGATTATGACTGGTGGAAATCATTTTATGTAATGGGAGGTAAAGAGAATATTACAAAACTTGATATACAGTTTGACTACGAAATAACAACAGCCGTGATTTCATCTGCTGGAATGGAAAGACAGTTTTCTTCTTCTGGTATTGTTCATTCTAGCCTTCGTAACCAATTAGGAGTGGATAAAGCATCAAAGCTAGTGTTTTTATTGAAACAATTAAATCCATAATTCAGTGCTTAAAAATATTGAAATAATTGTGATTTGTTTTTTTTTAAATAAATAGTTTGCATTAAAAGAATATTTAATTTGTTCTTTTAATTTACATCTTATTTAGTTTGCACTATCCAATTACAAAATAATAGAATGTATTTAGATTAAAATTTATATATTTAAGTTTAGGTAATCAGTGTGCAGAATATACTAGATAGATAAGATGTTACATCTTATAACAAACTATTCTATGTATATTGCAAAAAACATAAAAACAATAATTAAAATTAGTATTCAGAAAAAAAATAAAACAAAATCTGATTTAAATCAAAAACAAAATCAAATAAATCTGATTTTTTTTTTATTTAAAAAAAAAATCCTGATTTTTTTCCAACCCTGTTGTAAATTGTGATATGAGACAGGTAACAAAAATGGTTTGTTTTTTGGCTGAGAATTATCTTGCAACAAAAAATAATCGATGATTAATTTAGAGCGTTTAATGCCATGCCATTATATCAAACTCTATTTTCCCCAGTTTAAGAGAAGGTGATTAAGTTTATCACATAATAAATAGGTAAAAATAACATTTTTCTAGCATTATGACTTCATTTCTTTAACCATCTCATTTAATAATTTCTTAATTTAAATTATTTAAATATCGCTTACATTATTTTCATGCGTTTTATCACTAAACATATATATTACGTATATAATTTTCTTTTATATTTGGCTTAAATAACAAGGCAATTTCACGCAGCAGGAAACATTTCAACTTTTGACAATTCTGGCTTTAGTTAATTATTAGGACAGTTTATTGTTTGTATATTGGCTGTTTAAATATGGAAAGGGCATTATATTAGTTCATGACGTTGCGACAAATTGCTCTATAG
>CM063498.1:2251487-2258987 GCA_032207245.1 Pardosa pseudoannulata
ATTAATTTTAATTCCCGATAACAAGAGGTAGCACAAGTTTGAAAAGTCGATGCCAGAGATTTGTTGAGAAAACAAAATAATGTGTTTTATTATTGCTTTTTTAGTTTTAATAATTATTTAAAACATTATTTATAACTATGTATAAGCTTTATAATCTATGTGTATCGCTTCTTTAGTTACATTTGCAACTTCCTCAGTAATTCAAGCCTCTTCAATTTTGCTTAGTAGGATTATATTGAGCAAATAATTATTTTTCAACATAACCAAGAAAATCATTTTAAATAATCACTGGATATCATTATAGTTTTTACAATTCACAAAATGATTTTGATTTTTTAATTTCATATAAGTAAGCGAGAAAGAGTACTCAATAAATTCCATACCAGGGTATTGAAACTAAGAACCTTTTACTTGCCCTTTAATTTTATTTTGATCTTTCCGGCTAAATCACCTTTGAGGTTTAACATAAGAAACAAATGTTTACCGCCCCCATCTTATTGTCAAAGTTCAAAGAACCGTTTCAGAACACCCGTACATCGGTTGAACTTGCAGGTACTTTGTTCAATGTTATGTCGTGGGTAGCATGAGTTTGGATACAAGTCTAGCTTCAGATGATGAAACCTTATTATTTTATGTTCAATATTTTGCAAATAAAAATGACATTGAGACGAAAACTAAAATAAGTGCATTATTAATTTATATTTTATTGTTTTAATCATAAATTTAAAAAAATCAATTAAAAATTTATAGATATAAATTTCTGTAAAAATAATAGAATATTTATAAATTTGTTATTTTTTAAATTTATTGATTATTTTTTTACTTACCAAGCTTTTAATTCATTAAAAAAATTATTTTTGTTTGTTGTTCCCTTTATGTGCATATGTGTATGTGTATATATGAAAATGTGTGTGTATATATATATATATATATATATATATATATATATATATATATACATATGTAAATAATGTATATGTATACTTTAAATATGTACATATATATACTTTATATGTATTAACATATATATATATATATATATATATACACACACACATATATGCATATATACACTTACACACACGCATAAGTGAATAGAACAATAAGATTATAGGGAATATATAAGTTTATAAGACGAAGAACAAGAATCTTGAAAATAGCCCGATTGATATCTATAAAAAAAAAGCATCTACTATTATGATTCAGGAGGAATACAACAAAGCTCGCGGTAGGTGGTTGACCTTGGTGCATCAACCTTGCCATCGGAGAATTTTTTTCCCCTTCGATTCTAATGAATGCGCGATCACCCCGCCACCTGTTTGTCTAAGCATCGTTAATGCAATATGATCAAGTGTTACCGAAACCAGATCATTATTCCCGACTCCCTTTGTCTCCGAGAGCGTTTCGCAGGCTACCGTCTGATATAGGGCTCTTTTTTCTTCCCTTTTTTTTCGTTCTTTCTTCTCTTACAAGCAGCTACGGTTGCGATTTCACTCGAAGATCTATCTGCAACAGAATCGAGACAGAATGGCTTTTGTGTAATGGGAGAGATAAGACGTGTGGCCCTTTTCTTTTTTTTTCCTAACTTTGCATCTAAAATAAGACATTGTATTACTCAATTCGAGAAAATGGTCTCTGATTTAAAAAGAAGTACTAACAACCTGTGGTACGCGTACCATTGGTGGAACATGAGTTGCTGGCTAGTGGTACGCGAAACATAATCAATAATGGAGGCTATAAAAATTAAATATCAATACCATACAGACAGAACTTTACAAGTAGAATTCAAACGACACAATGTAATTAATTTTTGGTTAAGCATTGATAAAGAATACGAACAACTTTCTGGGGAAACTCTTAAATTAATATTTAGCGTTTGCTAGTACGGAATTTGTAGAAAAAAAGCTTTTTCTTCCTATATATATGTAATATATCAAAATTATTTAACTTTAATATTTTCTTAAAACCTCTCTCCCATTCTCATTCCTTAAAATCTTTTTTCAAGCCTCTAAATGTCTAAATCAAAAGAGCGTCCTCTACTTAAAATTCTTTCGATCCATTTCCCAAAGCTTTCTATGCTCTACATTTCAATTTTCTATCTATTCAACACGTTTCCGAGTTGTTTCCGGTCAATGGCTCCATGTTTTTCCTGATCTTACACTTAAATTCGCTGAGTAAGTAACAAAATTCTTTCTGTCTTCGCTCTTGGGTGCACCTCTGTTCGAGCAGAGTGATTCTGTCTTTCCTTTGTCTGTCGATGCCTAGTAAAGATGTCCGTTTTAGTAGCTCTGAAATAAAGTTTTAATCAGACTTGTGCCGTTCTCTTCAATGTGGCCAGACTGCATCTTTCGTCATTACTGCTAGCCGATTAGGCTTCTCCTTGCTCAGTAGCCCGAGGAAGTAAAAACAATAGGAGCTACATAATCATTGTGACCAGAGAAAATAAGTGGGATTACACACACACACACACACACACACACACACACACACACACACACACATATATATATATATATATATATATATATATATATATATATATATATATATATATATATATATGTTGTGTAGGGCAGGACGGCGTCTAGGGGTAATGACGACACTTTCTTGAAGAAAAATCACATTTAATGAACAATACTTGACTTTACAACACTTCACATACACATAAAATAGAATTAAAGGGTTATCTCAGGTCGTTCTCTCTGCTCGTATCACGATCAAACAGGATCTCTCTCTCGGTCTTACGGTCGACCTGCACGTCGGACTTCAGGACCCCCTCTCCTCTCTCATATCTATCTGACACCTTCGCTAGCACTCCGCAGCGCCATTTATGCGTTCTCTGTCATATCTCTTCCAATGGTCTCCACCGATTCTACACACACACACACACACACACACACACACACACACACATATATATATATATATATATATATATATATATATATATATGTATATATATATATATATATATATATATATATATATATATGTATATTTAAATAACAAGCGTTGAACAAACACCTACACAAATATGTTACCGTGAGTTTATAATACGATATTCCATTTAGGTGTGTTTCAATGTAATTTGTTTCGATGTTTTAGAGTTAACACAAATATCTACAGTTTATTTTCTACACTTGGAAGCTGAGTAGTAACCTATTTTTCTCATAAGCACAAATTCTTCAATATTCCATTTTCATACATTTTTATGAGTACAAAAATTATTAAATTCAAGAAAATTATTTCAGTTTCGTGAGTCACTTTTTGAGAAAGTTGGACACAAAATAATTTTTGGATCACAATGACCCATCCCGCCGTTCTCGTGGTAACACTATTTTGTTCTAAGTAGACGGAAATTATCAATCTTCGCATCGACGAATTAATATATCTGTTTAGTGATCTCCTTTGAACTGGCTTTTTACGAAGTTAATATGAATTTTCAGACCTCTGTAATGTTTCCCTTCATTAAGTGCAATTTATATTCCATTTTCATCTAGGTATGGAGGGATATTAATCATTGGAAAAAAATAGTACAAGGAAACGAGATTATTTGACCAGTGTTATCTGTCAAGGATTCCGCTGAAAACTAAAACGATAAGGACATGCTAATGACAAGGTTTATTATGTGTAGAAAACACTATCAGATGTCTGGCAAGTTTCGAACTAATTGTTTCCTGACTGGAGATGTTGACGATCCAGGTAGTTATCCCTATGTCGATAAAATGCAATGATTGACGTGCATTTTACCTCCTCACGTAGAACATGCAAGTCCGTTTTCCACCGTCCACTATAATCCTTGAATAATTTCCAGATTATCAGCAAAGAGAGTCATATCTTGAAGACAAAGTTGCGTAATGAGTTCCTTAGAAGTATTTGTTATCACTCTCCGAATCCACAGTCAAGCTAAAGAATATAATACCTAATTAGGAATTTTTTTCGTAGTTTAAATCATAATTACGTGTTATCGAATACGTATGCAAATATGCTAGAAAGATTTGGTTTCATAATACAAAATATAAGGTAATATGTGGAGTTTTTTTATGTTTATAATCCCGATGATTTCTGTGATGCAGAAATGATATACCCTGTATCACCTTGCTGTATCATTTGAAATGACATACCGAAATGATAAGTTGTATCGTAACATCACAATTGCTAACTTTGTACACGAACTTCAGCACTACTGAAATACGAAATGCATTATCAAACCTGTAAACAAAAAAAATGGTATTTTTGTTACTTTTTAATTATACCGCACGTGACAGGAGTGTGCTATTTTTTGTAAGGCCGCGGTGACTTTGACTTCTGCTCTCCGCGATTTGGAAGCTTGTGTTTATAACCGATTGTGATTATATCCTCCATTTACACTGTTTCAAAATAGATATTAATCAAATTGAAAACATTTACTTTGAACGTTACAAAGTGAATTTGGAAGTTGTTGACTTTAAATTATGAAATTTTGAACTCATTTAAATAAACTGAATCAATCACATGGAAATGCTTGAAATTTTTAACGCGACTTTTGTGCTTAAGTTTTCATTTTCATACTAATTTTTCGTTTTTAACTATTTATAAAAATACCTTTTTAACGCTTTCAGATGTCATTTTATGCAGGCATTGAATACTTTAATTTATAAAAAATATTTTTATGTCTGTATTTTTAATTTTTTCTGAAACGCTCGGAAATATCTAAATTTAAATTGAGTTTTAATAGATTAAACAAAATGTACTTACAGATTTATTTTAATGTGCCGTATATACTCATATAACGTGCACTCTCTTTTTTTACAAGAAAAAACTGGTTAAAAAATTTTGTGTTGTGTATAACGCTTACATGAATATGACATACATGTGACTTTCCAGATTGTAAACCAATTTCCATGCTTACCAATTTCTAATCAAATTCCAACGCTCTATCGAAACGATGATCGTAGGGTTAGGGTGCTGCTCTTCAGTACCGGAGTTTGCGGGCTCGAATCCAACTGTGACATGACTGCTCGGCTTTAAGCAGTAGGTCTGGGTATCATTAGACCTCATGTTGCAAAAAGGTAGACCGTAGCGTTCCAAGTCAAATCAAATCAACTCTCTTTCAAATAAAAACGATTCCATTCTTAACAAACTCCTTCACGTTTGTTATCGGATGTTTGAGGTCAGTGAAATGGTTCTGGTAACTTTGAAATGATCGTGTATGCTACAATTAAAGACTTTGTTCACGCTTCTTTTTATGGAGAAATCTACTTTCTTTTATTCCTCTTCATTCAGTTGCCGAACGATGGCCGAATGGTACAACGATAAACGATACCTGTCTTCGATCAACTGTAATAGAGTGTTTTGTAATAACACGCAAGTAAGTTGGAAAAGAAACATAGTTAAGCTGCAACATCTAAGTTGCAAGTAGTGCAATATGCAAGAAAAAATTGGAACGGTACTTCGAGTTGGTAATTTAATGTTCATATTTAGAGTGTGCAGAAGAAACACACTAGGAATGAAATATAGACACCGTTATATTTGTATTGTGTAAGATATTTCTCTTTTTGTAATCTTACTGTAACATAATCGTGTGCGTCCACGGCTGTCTTTCTCGATGACTGCACACCTCGTTTCTGTACCTGCTCGCTTATTATTACTGGAGCAGATATCGTGGGTTCCCTGAAAGCCTGTCTTGCCGACAATTAATTACTGCAGCGACCATATACTGGACTATGTATTTATTATTTACAAATTTGTTGAACATATGTACATTGAACGTCGTCAACCACATACATGGCTGAAAAACCCCGTGTATAACCAAATAATGCCAAGCGGCCTGCACCTCTCGCGGTTTCAGCTCTCTCCTCTACGAATGTCCGTTCTATCTCGTTCCTAGTGGACATCTCCTCCTCCTCCGCTGTTGGAGAGGGCCAGGGTGGAACACCTCCCCCCCCCCTTCTTGGTCAGTCTTTCGCCTCCCTATGAAAATGTTCATCTTTCGCTCCGCAACTGGTGCGGGCGGAGCTGGCATCCTTCCTGGTGAACTTTCCCTTTTCCTGGGGTAGTAGCTTTTCTACCCTCTCTCGATGGGCCGTCTTCGGCCGCTCCTTAGCGCCGTAAAAAAATGCAGGTGTCCATGTCGTCTTGAGTCTCGTAATACACTTACTTTAATACACTTGTTGTAATATTCGAGCATTGTTGTGTGATTACGAGAAGCAACAAAAATTATGAAAGGTATAATGCGCACCCTAAGTTTTTGTTCAAAATTTTTTTAAATAAAGTGTGTTATACAAGTAAATATGGTATATTAAAAGCATTTTGTAAAATTTCAATGAACATTAAAAAAATTATAAAAAATAGCAACCACAAACATTTTCTGATTTAAAAATATTATTATTTTTGTTATGTCTCAAAGTGTATGTGCACAGAATTTCATAACTAAATAATTTCATAAGTTAATAACTTGCAAAAACACTTTGAAACATCTATCATTCATTAAATTAGAGCTTCCCAACCTGTGGTACACTTACCGTTGGTGGTACGGGAGTGGCTGGTTGGTGATACGCGTAAAATAATAATGACGGACATAAAAAAAACAGCACAGAAACCTATATTTTTTCGTATAATTCATTAAAAATTAATATTATGCAGTAAAGTTATGTACAGTCAATGATAAAAAATTCGGCAAACGATATAGTTTTTATTTTTTTTAGTTTTTATTTAATATTTGATTATGATAAGGAAATAAATTATTTTTCTTTTATAATTTTGTGTTTTTATTAAAACCATTTATTAGTAAATGAAATATGACAAAATAGTAGATAAATAGGAAACTTTTAACAGACACATACATACGTTATATATATATATATATATATATATATATATATATATATATATATATATATATATATATATGACGTATTTACACACACACCCTACTCGTTCGATATCAGTGTCAAAAAATAACTGTGCAAACTTACAGTACATTTTTTTCTTGTAAACTACAAATACATCGTTCGATATTTCACAAACTGCCTATAGAACTTCTCAGTGTTTAGGCTTATAGTATATAGATATATAACCACTTGCTGAGAAAACCCTGAAAGATTTTTTGACACTTTTATTACGAGATCATAATATAGATGGATTGCATAACACCATATGAGAGTGTAACGCACAAATACACCCAAGCCTTACTCAGGAGTCGAACCCAAACCAGCTGGAAGCCCGAAACGCTAACCACTCTACAACATAGGTAGTACAGATTATAAGTAAGATTTTGTGTAGTTGAAATCAGTTTCAAGCATTACGCCCCACTCACCACTCCCCCTTTTTTTGTGTATGTGAGACAGAGAGAGACTTGTCCATGAAGTCCAGTTTTAAAAGGCTTGATTTAGTTTGCTTTGGTTTATAGTGCTACAACACGATCGTTATAATTATAGTTAAAATTATAGTTTTAATCGTTTTATAGTTGAAATTATAGTTTTTGTAACACGAGGTCTAATGAGACTGGGATCTACTGTT
>CM063498.1:2268987-2286487 GCA_032207245.1 Pardosa pseudoannulata
GCTCGCCCCTCATATCGTACTTGCTGGTTCATTGGATTCATTTACATACTGTACCAGTTTTTTAAAAAATGTAGAGGAAGAAAATTTTCTAAATTTGGATAGAATTATATTTTTAGAACAAATAATAATATACATAAAATAATTCATTCAGTACCAATTAAAAAAGAGAATAAAATCTTCTAAATTTCGATAGAATTAATAATTTCTGTTTGATAGAATTATATTCTTATTAAAAATAAGAATATACATAAAATAAAATTATTCAATTGGAACTGAACCGAACACCGTTATTTTTGACGGAACGAAAAAATATTACTATTCAAGCTGAGATTAAAATTGTAAAACTTTTTCTTGTCTATACATTCGAATCTATCATTTCCATGCAATAATCCTCCCCATATAACTTATAAATGAAAACAAATTCGACAGCGATCAAAATAATTAAGCATTGTTTTTATTTCGTTGAAGAGTAACTCCAAACTGATCACCATTTTACTGAAAATAGCCGTTTGTATTGAAAGTCTGTTTTCTGTAATAGTTGCATGGAGAAATCACTGACATGCGCGAAACCTCTATTGGATGCAAACCTCTTTCTGTCACATGATCCGATGCGGCAACTTAAATTCGCAAATTCACCACAAAAGAGTGAAAACGCCCCCATCCTGTTGCGTACAACGCGTTTAACACATGCTTGTATTGAAACACCCATCGGAGCCAGGAAGCGAGTATTTTTGTTCTCATTTAACGGATATAGTTTCGTCTCGTTTTAAATATCATCTCAAAATACCGATAGACATCGAAATCTGCCGAACTGAATCCTTACGTGTCTCTCGCCATTTGCGTGGAACTCAAAATAGCACCTCATTGTAAGCTCCTGCGTTCGTTTATGTTCTTCGCCGGTACGTATCGTGATCGGCAATACTTTTGTTTACAGTTCATTTCAGATTAAAATCATTCCGGTATTTGGAAGGAAATAACTAAATACATCATTAAAATTGTCATGTAGCACTCGTTCACTGTTTTGTAATATTCACAAAAGGATTAACACAAATATTAAAATTTCTAGCATATAGTCCGTCATATGAGGGGATCAGTAAAATTTTTAATTTTCCAGAATTATAAAATACCCTATGAGGCAGGTAAAAAATTGGCTTGTTTTTTCGCTGAGAATGAGGAATTTGCACATGTGGGGGATTCGAACAACATAGTGTTTTTCTGATAATTTCAGACTCGTAGATTCCAAAAATGTTCTCAAAAATGTAAAAAACTGGGTCCATCATTTAAAAAATTAATTTTAAAGTTAAGCGAAAATCACGTGACATCAAAAAGCTCCGTGATTGGTTGTGATGTCATCGTTCATGCAGACCAATATTTTTGTATTGCTTTTAAGCGCGCACTATTTTCCGATTTTGTTTTTGCAAGTTCCTGAAATTTTCTAGCTATCAAAATTTATTTTTATTTAAACCTGAAGGTTTATTTTATCGATCTAGATAGCTTAGTTATCTCAATTTGTCATAAATGTCTCTTCTACCTGGATTTACCAAAGGACAGTCAGACAACCTCCCGAAAATTAACAGCATGTCAATGTTTTCGTTCTTGGAAAAAAAAAACACCCGGATTTTATGGGAGCAGAAATACGGGGAATTAAAACCCAACGGTATGTAAAATCAGTTATATATTTATCCAATTTTATTTAACATGTATTAATATTTAATGTTAACATGTATTAACATGTATTAAAGTTTTCTTAGCTACGTCGAAATTATCTTTAAGTTCTTACCAATTTTTTGCCACAGTAATTACTGGAAATAAAGGAACGAAACTATCATTTCCACTACACCCTAGAGGTAGATAGAATTTGTTGTTAATACCGGTGATAAAATTTTCATTGCAACAAAAAATAATCGATGATTCAATTTAAAATGATCACGCATGTACCTAATCTATTATTTATACCAAATATAAGAGAAAATTATTTACGTCATATCTAAGTTCCGTAATGAAACGTATGAAAATAATGTAGATAGTTAAGTAATTTAATATAAGAAATAATGCTAGAAAAAATTGTTACTTTTACCTATTTATTATGTGATAAATTTAATCGCCTGCTCTTAAACGGGGAAAATAGGGCTCGAAATAATGGTACTAAATGCTAGAAAAGGGGGCAAGGGGTGGATTTCGAACGTTTCTAAGTCATAAAGAATCCAATATGGATGCCTCTATCCATTGCAGGTTCAACCGCTTCACAAATTCGAGGACAGACGGACAGATAACTTAGGCTATTATTATGTATGGGATAGGATATTCAGGTAAAATAAGAAATGGCATTTTTTTGGTTTATGAATAATAAATTTTACAAACTGGCGAGTTCATTAGAGACCAAATATTCCAAAACTGTTTCAGACATGCCAATTACTCCAGATTTCCTGGAGTTGTACCGGAGAAATGAGAAAAATTTATAACTTTGGAAACTCCTCAGATTGCTCCGGAAATTAACAAAACTTTTGAACAGCTGAAAGGTTACGATTCAACCATTAAATACAAAATTTTGCAAAAAATAATGCTGAATATTATACTCTTTTCACAAAGTAATGCTGCATGATAAAAGTTTTCAGTACTGTGCTGAAAAAAAAACCAAACTGAATTTAGGTCAAATTTGAGTAGACAACTCTAGAATCCCTGATGATTGAAAAAATAGAAATATTTTAATTAAGAAACACTGTTCTGAACAATAAGTTGTTAAAGCTAAAAAAAATCTTCTCATAAATTTTTAAATGCATAAATTTGAATTTACCTTTTACAGTTTACTACTGTGTAAATATTTTAAATTTAATTTTAATTTAGAAACCAATAAGATATGTACTTATGTATAATCTGCAATTACCATCTTGAAATTTCAAAGCACGCTGTTCCTCCTGACACAAGTGCTTGAATGTTGGCATGTCTGCTGTTTTAACAAATGTTATTACATTTTTGTTGTAGATTCAAATTTCATTATATCGCAATTTGAGAAAAGAATATTTTATAGCTTTGGACATATTATGAAATCCCCTAAAGCAACGTTTCCCAACTTTTTTTTTTCTCCCGTACCACTGGGTTGTACATCGTGCTAAATGGTACCACTTTGTATAAAAGATTGTAATTCGGGAAATTTGCTATTACCAGTGTGTTTATTTATCTGCATTACGCATTTCATAAAGTGGCCATGTATTCCCATCACAATGAGACGAATTACGTTGAAACATGCTTAAATTAGTGCCGTATTATAAGCTCCCTGAAATTATAAACTCACTGTAACATATATGTTTGTTCAATGTTACATCATATTTAAATATATATATATATATATATATATATATATATATATATATATATATATATAATTCTTCTGTCCGTGTGTTTGTAATAGACCTCCTCCTAAACGTCTGAATTTTGATGAAATTTTGTGTATTTGATAAGGTTGATTCGAGAATGGTTGAGATTTACAATTGGATCCGATAGAAAAAAGGTTTTATTGAAAATCCAGAATTGCGTGCTTATTGAGATTATTATAATGCCCATGAAACACTTCGCTGCCCGCTTCGCTTCTCGGACTTCAGTACGAGAAGTTACAGGATCGAATCCCCTTACAGGTGATGTTGGAATTTAATTTAATCTAATTACGTTTGTGTTACATTTTATTAATTACAAAATTTCCTTTATTTGTCTACCAAAATGGTCCAATTTATAATTTGTTTAAAAACATTTTAAAATTTTTAATTTACAGAGTTAAAATAAGACAACGTCTGTCGGGTCATCTAGTATGTATGTATGTATGTATGTATGTATGTATGTATGTATGTATGTATGTATGTATTGGAGAAAAAAAAAGGTGTTTCTACTAATTCCATACTAGTAATAATATTAAGATCTTTCTCAGAAAGTTGTTCTTATACTTTATCAATGTTTAACTAAAAATTAATTAAATTATGTCGTTTAAATTCTATTTTAAAGTTTTGTTTGTATGATACTTTCTATTTAATATTTCATATTTTTTATGTCCGCCATTGCTGATTTTTTTTTTCGCGTACCACCAACGGTATGCGCACCCCAGTTGGGAAACTCTACCCTAAAGTTATGGAACATTTTGGTTTAAATGGATTTTTGCAACGTTAAGCTAGTATCTGTTAATTAAACAAAGCTCATTTCTTCCGTACCCATTTGCGACCTTATAAAAATATTTTATTGCCTTATTTCTTTCAAAATAGCTGTGATTTTTTGTATTATAATTCTTTTAGAGTCATTTTATACCCAAATTCCCGATATGCTGTAGTAGTCTAGTACGAACTTCTTTGATATTCATGAACCTTCTCGTGTCAGGAACAATTAACAACAACGGTTTCCTCTGCAGACATCTCTAGTTTTCACTTTTTGGCACGTGGATGGTCTGCAACCAGTCGAGTGGACATGGGGCATTTTTTGACCTTTGGGCGGTTCGCGCTCCAATTCCTCCTGTCCGCTATCTGTGTGATCAGAGCCTCCCCTACCTCCCGAAGCTGTCAACATTTATTCTAATGACTCTCTGGTTTGATAGGTGATATAATGTCACAACAGGAAGGAAAGTTTTTACGCATTCTCGGCACAAGTCGCGACACCCCATGAAAGTGCTGCAAAGAGGAGATTGAGAGATTGTGCCGTTGCTTTCCGTAGCATTGTTCGGTACGAATCAAGAAAACAATCCATCAGTCAGTGGGAGAAGTAGTCTTCAAACTGTATTTATTCCTTTATGTGTGAATCAAAAAGAACTCCATCTGGAACAACATATTTAATCGAAATATTTTTCTTAACGTATGTATCAACAAAAAGTAATATATAAAAACCAATAGAGAAAGTGCATGTTTGGAAACAAATACGAGTGCTGACTACAACTCAACTTTTCGTTGGCAAAACATTGCTTGTTTTCATTGTATCTTACGAGCTTCGATATGGATCACTTATACAATAAAACTAAATTTTAATTAAGAGGGGAAGGAAACATCAGAAACAGGCCAAGTAATTCAAAATAGAATTTTTTTAGCACTTACAAAATTATATATATATTTTTTTAAAATAAACACTTTACACAGTACTATTAACCCTCCGAGTGGTACACACCGAGGAAAAAAGTCTCCAAAAATACACTAAAGTTTCATTGTGTCAGTGACCAAAGTGTTCTATGATTTTTTACTTCACCCTTTGTCGACTAGATTGGAATACGGGAAACTCACCCTCGTTACTGTCTCTTTACTTCCGGTTATAAATAGATATATAAATAGACATTATAGATTGTTAATTTTTAATACACATAAAGCTCGTCAAGTATCGAAGATCATCCCATAAGAAATAATTGGTTCTAAAAGTACAAATAAAAATATTCTTTAAGAGAATGATTTCTATCTTTTTTACGAAAGTCATCCAAGCTATTTAAGTGGTGCAATTAGAGATACATCTGTTACCGCAATCGAAATACTTCGAAATAGAGTTTTACAAAGCCATGAAAAGCTATCAGCGTCTTTGTGCCTCAGAGAGTAAATGTGCAGTTCCTAAACAGTCGACCTGACCCTCCTACCTCAAAACTCCATAGGGGAAAACACTGGCAGAAATGTACATTACATCCATTTTCGGAACGTTTTGGAGGTCGAAAATTGTACGTGACAACCGCTTTGAAGACATCATTGGTTTGGCGGAATTGTACGTGCAAACCGCTTAGAGGGTTAAGTATCATAATCAAAGTATAACTACTTTGATTGTGTTAACAGGCACAATAAACTATTACATAAATAAGAATCTAATAAAAATGCACAAAACATGTTCATTTTAAGGACAAAAAATAATTACATTTATAGGTACAGTACTTCTCTCAAAAGCACAGAAAATACTTCAGAAATATCAAAAATCTTAGTAATAATAAAAAAATTCCTCGAGCATGATAATTTTATATAATCTATTACATTACAGTAAGGTTAACATTTTATTACTCATCTAAAAATGTTTGCCACAAATTCTCGAAGAACTTGGGAGTCCAGTCTTGCCTTTTAAAGCTTTTATCCAAAGCATTCGCATTGTAGGATCTTTAGGAAAGCAATAAAATCCAATATTTTCACCTTTTTTGAAACGCTTAGTACAGCCATATGTACGAAAACTTGTTACCATTTTCAGATAATTGACAAAATTAAAACCCCATAACAAGCACAATCCGTAGGAAATTCAAATGTTTTGCCAACGAGGGAATTAAGCTGCAATTTTTGCTGCACCTGACATGACGCGCACATTCTCTATTATGCTCAGAATATGAAATGCTACTGAAAATAACATCAATTTAGCCGGTCTTAGACAGTTTTAGAAAAACATATGCAATCCACACTCCTGTCATTGTGGATAATTCAAAAATAGGTGATACCTCGAGCACGAAATAATGCTATCAATTAATAAATTATAGCAATTTTCTGATAATAATTTTCTTTATATAAAATACCTATAGCAGATTGGTTTAAGTATTATTTTAAGATATATTTTTCTGCAGACAGGATGGAGTTTACAAAAAAACTTTGTACGTTCTAAGGGTTACGTGAATCAAAGAAGAGCACTGCGTGATCACGTGATTCTTATAGAGCAGCTTTTTCCAACCTGTGGTGCTTGTACCATTGGTGGTACGGGATATGCTAGTTGGTGGTAAGTGAAAAATAAAAATGTCGGACATAAAAAATAATAAAATAATACAGAACCGTTTCTTATCTATAATTTATAAAAATTAATTTAATATTACACAGTAAAGTTGTTCATATATACAGTCAATGATCGAATAATCCGGCAATCGATGGCGGTTTTTTTTAGTTTTTGTTTAATATTTGATTATCATAAGAAAATAAACTGGTTTTTATATAATTTTGTATTGTTAAAATCCTTTATTAATTAATTAAATATGACAAAATAGCACATAAATATGAAAATTTGAACAAAAACATACATATATATGCTACAGTGATTTTCTAATCCGGCAAGACGTTTAGACGCGTTTCAACGTAATTTGTCTTATTATAGGATGGGAATACATGGTCACCCTATAATGCCAATAAATAAACACACTCGCATTAACAAATTTCACGAAATACAATCATTTTTACAATGTGGTACAATTTAGAATCATGTACAATCAAGTGGTACGGGAGCCAAAAAAGGTTGGGAAATTCTATTATAGAGGAATAGGTTAAATTTTAGCCTCGCGTCATAGACTAATTTTATTTTCTAGAAATCAAATGTAATTACAAAACCTTTAAGACGACTACCTGTTAGATACATCGAAATAATGACTTCGCCATTCCCGGTGGCACACAGTAAAACGTTCATTAAAGAGAACTAGAAAGCCACTAACTTCCGAGGAAAAGGTAACAAATATAGTTAATCATTAGTATTAGTTTCCTCTTCTTCAACGCTAAAAACAAATTTGCCAATAAAGAATGTAACCCCTCGCGCTGGAATTACACGAGGTTTATCATTTCTCACCATTTTCTTTTTATTCCTTAAAACAAAAGATCTGAAATATTCGTTAAGAGTATAGTTCTCATAGGAGTTATCATTACGGTGAATAATGACCTAAAAGAAAAAAAATACTGTACATAAAAGCACGTTGTTTTCCTGAATCGTATCTCACTTCGCTGTGCTGTGAAACAGTTCCGGTTCATTTACTTCAGAAGTTTTTATTGAAAAGGTTCATCATTTCTAGGAATAGGCTGTTTACCTCACACAATTATGGCCATCTCTCGTTTTTTAGTTTCTTCATAATTATTCATTGAATTATTTCTGTTAAACGTCGCCAATAGAGAATAATGGCTTCTTTTTTAAGTTTCATAATCATCTATATAACTTTGCCGAAAGGAATAAATAAACAATGTGTTGAAAATTCTTCTGTGTAGATTAAAATTAATTTTCATCCTAATAATAATATTATTATTCGAATAGGCCCGACTCATTCACTTTCAATATTATTATGAAAAGTGATATATGTTTGTAGTTGTTCGGAAACAGCGCAAGAGAATCAGGCGTAAGGAATAAATATTTACTTTATTGTTTTATTTTCTTAGTCGGAGAAAATTGAGTAATGTATCTGTTCAATCTTTGGATACATTTTTTAAATTGTATCATTTTCATTAATTATTTCTCTTGAAGTGATGGCAGTATGCTTCAATCCTCAATATTTTGCAAGTATAGGAAATTTTATGACTATAATAAAAACTAAAAACTATGATGAAACTATATTTTTTCGTAATAATATTATTCAAATAAGCACCAATTTAATAACAAATCAAATGAAAAAAGAAAAGGGTTTTTTTGTTCAAACTTAAGAGTTTCTTTGTAGAAAAATCTGCTTGAGCTAACAAATAACTACTGTACTTTCTTCATCACATTTATATATTGGTCTTAATTGCTATTTTCTCCAGTTTAAAGTTCGTTGAGGGTCGCGAGCCGGTCAAAAGGCAGCTGTGTTCATGAATGGCGGCTGTGGCACGTCAAATAAGTTCGTGGTTTCAATGTTCTCCAAGTTCCTGAACGATGGAGGTCGCAGAAAAAGCTTAGGGTCTTCTGCTTCTAAATGACGAAAACCCTATTTGTTTGTGTGTAGGGAGTCATGTTGGCGTTGTATGGACGAATGCTTTATAGGCAAGTACACTCGCGTTATTAAAAAAAAAAAGTTTTCTATAAAAAGGAAAGTAAGTAATATACTAAGTAATATGACAGATTTACAGGAAAATGACTGTTTCAAAATAGGAAAAGCTTCCTATTTAACAAATACTTCTGCGCAAAAACTGAACTCGGATAAAATATCAGATCGAGTTGAATTTCTTCTTTGTATTTCTCGTGTCAGGGAAAATTCCATTGGCAGATATATAATAAATATTTAAATAATGTTATGGTAATTAAACATTACAAGTGAGCTTTTGTACTTACCACATAATAAAGCCAAATTGACACGAATTGCGCGTAACTTATGAAAGTCTACATCACTCCATTATATCCTTTCTCCGTTTACGACATTCCATTATCAGATGTTTAAAATAAAGCAAAATGAAAAATTTTAAGCTATAATTTTAGTCTATCTAGGTCAGTAGTCCCCAAGTGTTGGTCCACAGAACACCAGTAGTCCGTGAAAAACATTTGATGGGCCAAAGAAAAACGGATGATTATTTATTTTAAGTAGCAACACAACTAACAAAAAGTTTCAATCATAACCAAAAAGATTCATTAACATTCAGATTTAAAAAAGGAAAACTGATAAAACTTGTGATGAAGTTTGTTTTTTATTATTTTTATTTAATCTTACGTAGTATTTACTACTGAAATAAATAGTACCTATGATCAGATTCGATTGGATCGATCTATCTTGCGACTTAAGTCTCAAATCTATACTTTAGTCATCTTTGTCAAGATCTCATTTTTGGCTCGCTATAAAAAATGAATACCAAACACTGGGAGCCGTGGTAGCTGAGTCGGCAAAGCCAACGATCTCGTGACTGAGAGGTTGCGGGTTCGGAACCCGAGTCGGCTTAAGATCCGCCGGGTTCGGTAAAGGTGACTGGGGGGCACGTAAAATAGGTTCGTGGTCACAACGTCCTTCATATTCTCAATCAATACCTCTAAGGGTAGCAGGCCAAGCCTATGGGTCTATGTGGTCCCTGCTTCAAAAAACTACGAGGACCCACTTGAGCAAGAAGTCGTACTTTCACCCTTGTGGTGCTCGTTGAAACGAAAGGCACACCCCTTGGCCTTAAAATGAGTAACCTCCAGCTCATATCGTGCTTGGTTTCACCAAGTGGCATAAGACAACAGCAACAACCAAACATTGAGTGAGAAAGCACTGAAAATTTTAATTCAATTTTCAACTACATATTTGTGCAAATAATTTCATCCGTCACAAGAAATAAAATTCAATATCTCTCTCGGTTCGAAATAAACGCAGCTCTCCGTCTTGCAGTGACGTCTTTAGAGCCAAAACTTCACGTACGGATAGTCAAACATATATCAGACTAAAAATATGTAATGCATAAGTAAAGTATTTTTTAAATTACTATATAACTTTTTTACTTTTAATATGTATATTTTGCATTAATAAAATAAAAATTTCTTAATGTTATTCTATAAATATATTTACTGTCTTTTTTATTTTAAATTCATATAATTGGTGTTCCGCCAAATAAAAATGAAATATGTAACAGAGCGAAATTATTCTCGCCGATTACACAGTTATTTAGTAGCCTCTGTCATTTGGATCGCCCCGGCATACTGGGCAAAAAAAAAAAAAACCTAAGCGATTTGCATTTGTAGCTCCATTAAAAAACTAAGAAGTCCAACATTATAGAAATTAACTTTACAAACGCTAAAAATTACAAGATATGCATCGAATGCTTACGAATACGCAGTTCTTTCACAAATTCTTTCCAACAGCGACGTTGACGTGAATTTTTTCTCGAGAGAAAAGGGATGATTCAGCTTTATTCGTAGTCAAAAGTGAACTTTGATTGGCTGCACCGTCGAGATACATCTACTTTAAAACAAATGTTTAACACATTGTATGCGGAACACGTAAGTACGTTTTCTGGCGATTGATACTTGAGCGCGGGTCACGTACTAGTACGGGTTAGTGTAACAACATGGTTTGCTTGTGGGTACAAAAATAACGGTATATACAGGAAAAAGAAGCAGAATGTTCTTGTCTACTACATAGATTCTGGAAAAATTGAGACAAATAAAAACTAGTTTTTACATCAGTCGATGTGGAACCACAGAATGGGAAGGTTGATTAAAAAAATCAATTTAGATTTAAAATTAACATTTTATTTATCCTTGCGAAAAGGATATTATATATATATATATATATATATATATATATATATATATATATATATATATATATATATATATTTGTATTAATATTTATATATTATATGTGTATTATATATAAATTTTATTGCATTTATATACAGTCAAACCTATCTCGAAACCTGCTTATCTCGAAAACCTGTCTATGTCGAATTTTTTCAATTTCCCTACATTTTTAAAAAAAAATTTAAGGTATTTTCCAAACCTATCTCAAATTATTTTTTCCCAAACCTATCTCGAATTTTCATAAGAAACACAACATTCCAATTTAGAGCATTATTCGGTTGAGAATCGCACAAGTTTCCATTTCCTGGAAATGCATTTCTAGTTTTCTCTCTCGGAGGGTTGTTTGGTCGAGGACTGGGTGAGAATTGTACTAAAATCGAGTTCTCTGCTCTGAAATAAGGGATCGGGATTGAGGAGGGAGGAATAGGAGAAGGGAGAAATTTCTTTTTTGAAATAGAACTGGTTCTCAGTCTATAGCTTAATAACTAAAGTATCATCTCGCATCTTGCTGCCTCAATTTTAGAGCTAAAAATGGCAGGTGTTAAAAGAAAATTAAATGTTTTAACCATCGAAAAAAAATGGAAATTCTGTCATTTTTGAAGGAAAACCCTTCTATGAAGAAAACCGTAGTCGCCACTAAATTTGGAATTCCACCCAGTACTATTTCCACTATCATGAAAAACAAAGATATCGTACAAAAGAACTTCGAAAACGGCTGCAAAATAATGAAAAAGAGCCGTGCATGTAAATATAACTAAAAGTAGTTCAAATTTTCAATATTTTGTATTGTGTAAAGAAATTTTCTTTGTCTATTTTCATAAAACCTGTGTATCTCGAAACCTGTTTATCTCGAATTTTTTTTTACTCCCAAAAGATTCGAGATAGACAGGTTTGACTGTATATATATATATATATATATATATATATATATATATATATATATATATATATATATATATATATATATATATATATTTGTTATATATATATTATATATAAAATACTAGAACAAATTAAAAGATTAAAGTTAAAAAATAATAGAAATCATTTTAATAAAAGATTAAATGGTTGAAAAATTAAATAATTTTTCGATCTTTTGAGATTTAACTGAATAACTAAATTTACGCGCAATACGCCCGCTCCCGGTACAATTCCGCTGCGAAATGTACCCGCACACAGTGTGTTAAGATGTTTTGGGTATTCCCGGGTGTACAATCCACAGCAGGTAATAATATACATTGCAGTATAGTAAATACACTAAAAATATTACAAACACATACAAATACAAAACAGACAAAGTAACACTTAGAAATACAAAAAAAACAGTAATAATAATGAAATAAATTTTAATTAGATTAAAATTTATAAAAATTATAAAATAATTGCATGAAAATAAATTCAATGGAAGTACAGTGGAAATGAATGAATTTTGAGAGTGGAGAAGTGAAATTATTTTGAGACAGCTGGAAAATGTGGACAGTGGATAGAAAAGGAGCATTTATTCTAGCTTTCGTCTTGGGAAACGGATAATAAGAATTAAAGTCGGCGAACATTCCCTTAAATCTGACATTTTATGGCTGGGAAATGGGGTATGAAAAAAATGAGAAGGGGTAAAAGGAGAGTTTTAGATAAATATCTTGGGTGTAATAATTTTTGGTATGTTACATCTATGTAGTGGTCCTTAAAGTGCTAAAGTTTGCCATCTAGGTTAATGTTACACATATTAAATCGATTACGAGTATTATAATACATCTCCGAACTCGTCTGGAGCGGATTTGCTGGCATTATGTTTAAAAGTGATGTAATCTAATTCCACAAACGATGATGTACTTTATAAATATTTTAATTCCAATATCAGGTGTTTAAAAGCACTCAAAAAAATAAACACTCCGTTTATCTTCAATTAATCCCTATTTGAATGCAAACACAACACAAGAGTGGGCATTCGGACACGGAACAGTGAAGTGTTTTCTTTCAAAACCAGTGGCCATTTGTTTAATCTTCTTTTTCACTTCACTCTGTTTTCAAGAGCAAGGTTTGGGGTTTGTTTTCCTGTTCTGTTTAATTTCGTTAGAAGTGAAGGAGATAATGAGCACCAACTAGTTTCGCTCTGACCTGGTTCTTGCTATTTTGCATGCTATAAATAGCCAGTTACGAGACTAACTACGAACTGTTAAGTAAATTAACAACCGAAAGGGTTAAAATATAGCATGAAAAAATGGAAGTACCTCCATTTTTCGATAAGGTATCGATTATGGAGATGTGACTTTAGATTTGAAATGAAAACTCTTGAGTTTAAAATTTCTACCTGGATTAAACGGGAAAATCTTTTTAAATAATTCAATAAGAGGTTAGTATGTTCAATGTTTTTAATATATAATCCAAGTATCTTCATATCCCATTATTGTACTTCGTAATGGAACATATTGAGCAGCTTCTTTTTTTAATTCATGCAGATTAAAAATACTTTTAAGAATTTCGATATTCGGATTTTTTTTCCATGAAAATTCAGAAACTAAACAGAGATTTATTTTCTAAAAACATATCTAGGCAAATTAAGATCACACTGGAAATCTTTGTCTTAGAATTATAAAAAAAAATATTAGATCATAGATCAAGCTATTAAGCATACTGGCAAAAAAATGAAATGTAGCTATATTTAGGTTTAAAATCATTACGAAATTACTTAGAACACATTTCTTCATTCTGAAATTTGTTGCGAGTGGGATTAGTGTTTTACGACTGAACAATCTGATCGTATCGCTTTGTCATACCGTTTAAGAGCGTTTTTCCCTCTGAGATAAAATATGTAATAGAAAGTGATGCAGAAATGACGTTAATATGATGCCTCCCAGCGAAACTAGAAGTTCATTTCTTGACCACACAACTAATTCAATTACAGAAACAACGTTAAAGGTACAACCCGTAAAGGTCTGATGATTAAATTTGTGAACCTGCACTAGTAATGGTACAATTTATTGTAGGCCATAGTTCTCTTTTAATGATATTTCTTTCGTTTATTTTAAAGAACAAGCTATGAATTGAATGTCAGAATACCACCAAAGCTTTTATTAAGAATCTCCCTAAAAACATTCGTAATTATTTTGAAAATCGAACCATCCCTCGGAAAACACAAGTATTACATGCGAATAACAAACCAAGTAAATAATAATTTTAAAAAATCGCAGCTAACTATGAGAGGCTAATAATCTCTCTAAACGAGAGTTTTGTAGGCAACCCTAGAGCTTAGAAGGCAAGAATTTATCTTAGGCTAAATTTAACTTCGTATTGCACTTATAAAAACAGCGGATTCCAAAGTTCAGGATCGAAACTAGATCCTTAGCCCCCGAGGGGAAAAAAATCTTAGCTTGTGCCCCTACCATGAAATGTAGTATAGGGAAACTACATAAAAATATTTTATCTATCAGACATTCCAACTACTCCAGATTCTCCGGAGCAGCTCCGGAGAAATAAGAAAATTGGATAACTCCGGAAACTTCTCAAATTTCTTCGGAAAATAACAAAACTTTTGAACAGCTAAAAGATTACAATTCAATTAACTACAAAATTTTGTAAAAAATATTGTTGAATATTACTCTTTTCATACAGTAATGCTGCATGTTAAAAGTTTTCAGTACTGTGCGGAAAAACTAAACTGAATTTAGATCAAGTTTGAGTAGACAAAATTTAGAATCCCTGATGATAGAAAAATGGAAATATTTTAATCAGGGTCAATGTTGCTATAAGAAACACTGTTCTGAAAAATAAGTTGCTAAAGCTAAAAAAGCTACTCATAAAGTTTTAGATGCAAAAAAAAAAAATTAATTTAACTTTTACAATTTAATACTATGTATATATTTTAAATTTAATTTTAATATAGAAACCAATAAGATATGTACTAACATAATCTGTAATTAGCATGTTGAAAATTTCAAACCACGCTGTTGCTCCGGACTTAAGTGTCAGAAGTTGGCATGTCTGATATATTATGGGCTAAAAATGAACTTATAACTGACGAAATAAAAAACTAACAATGGTATGCTTACAAAAAAAAAAAAAAAGTTGAGGTCTAACATTCTTATTTGCATAAATGTAAATTTCCGAAACTAATAAAATCAATAATTCTAATTTATTGTTTTTTAACCCTGCCCTTTAACTAGAAATATAGAATTTTAGAAATTATTTTTCAACTTTCCGTATTTCCTAACAGGGGCAAATTGTGCTCGTCCCTGTGATTTGATTTGGTTTGGTTTGGAGTGCTACGGTCTACTTTTTGCTACATGAGGGCTAATGAGACTGGGACCTACAGCTTAAAGCCGATTCCGAGCGTCTACGAACATCCATGCCATGGTGGAATTCGAACCCACGAACTCCGGCATTGAATGCCAACACCCTAACCTATCGGCCATCGTTCGGCACTCGTCCCTGTGACTGATGGCCTTCATTTTCCCCGACTTAGTTCTGGCCCTGCCTAAGTTCTATATATTTGAGATTAAAATTATCTGAGGATAATCTACTGACTCCTCCCATTACTATTAGTAGAAAAATAGAAAATAATGGTCCGTGATGTGTATAACCATGTGAAGAGCTACAAATTTTTCAATCTTCAAGAATTTTAGTAGTTTGAGTTCGCTTCAAAATATCTCTGTTGTCCAAAAATAAGCCCTTTTTGTTATCTCCGTTTTGATATATTATTACTTTCAAACATGGGTAAGACAAAAAAAAAAAAAAAAAAATGCAAAACTGAAGAAAGAATACTGATACTAAACGCAATGTTGTGAATATTAACATCAATTCAAGGAATAACGTTACTACTCTCAACATCCGAATTTGGAAAGGACAGAAAGGTGTGGTTATTTGTTTGAAGACTACGACATTTGGCACTGGAAGAGGATTGGGAGATGTGTTCTGTTTATCCCCTTGCCTGTGGAATATATTTGAGAAAAACTTGCCAAAAATGGAAAAAAAAAATTCTTTTAGTTTCGTTCGTTATTTTCATCAAAATGATAGAAATAGATTATTTTTGGAAAAAAAAATTAAACGAAATAACTGTTATCTACAATAGTTAAATATTCCTTTCCCAATTTTAGGTCAATATTCCTTTCACACACGTATGGGAAATGTTAATAGATTACAGTCATTTTTGCTTCAATGACATAATTTTCTGGATAAATATAATAAACTAATACAACAATATTATTATCTCTATCAACTGTCGTGAATTCCTTTGAATTGTACAAATCCTTCGCAGTATCCGAGCAATGGCTCGAAACTACCGCGGGAAAGTATCTCTATGGATTGGGAAAATGGCAAATTAAAATGTTATGCACTGGACGAAACAGGCTTCACGGAATTGAACATTCCAAAATGGGCGCATTTGTGTTGCTCGAACTGAGTTCGGGCGTCACAGACAAGGGGTTAATACCTTAATTACTTTCAAGCGTAATAATTTGTGCAGAAGCAAAAGATAGATGCGAACAAAAGGTAGAATGTCCAAATACACATTTTCCTAGCAAACGAATTCGAAAACCGGAGAAATCTTTCTGGCTTGAAATTGGGCGATTCCCTCAGTAGGAAGATTTGTTCTCGACCGGTTCCTCACCGCGTGTGTCGACAAATGGGCTACTGGGACTGACGCGGAAGTTCTTGCCCGAATGCCAACCTCTATTTTTCGTGACTAAGACGTTTGACCTTGCGACACTCAATGACTCGGGAAGGATCTTCATAGAGAACGAACGAACGCCACACGACAGTTCACTGTGTATCGGCAAGTTCGTGACGCCGAGGGAAGGAGAAATACGTTTCGAAACTATCTGTCAAATCGGTAACTAGCTCGCGTCAGTGACTGGAACTGCAGAAATCAATTCAGCGGTAACTAAGCCAATAGATTAAAATGGTGGAAAAATATTTCATAAATAAAACTCGAAATGGATGTTAAAATCAAGGTGTTGCGCATTAGCTAATATAATTATATATTAACAGTAGAACCGCGTGAGTTTCGCTCTGCCTAAATCCGCGGGCTGAGTCAAACTTACCCCGATTAATACAAATCCTTATTGTTATTCCCAAAGTCTACTGTATGTATGTGCAATGACATTGATTTATTTTTAGATATTAAATTATTATAATAATATAAAATAATGTAATATCAAAAAGTATGTGTAGTTAGAAAACTATATAGACAACTTTAATGGAATTATTTTGTTTCTTACACAGTTTGGACATATATATATATATATATATATATATATATATATATATATATATATATATATATATATATGTGTGTGTGTGTGTGTGTGTGTGTGTGTGTGTGTGTGTGTGTGTGTGTGTGTGTAATAATAAAATTCTATTAAATTGAAATCCTAACTTAAATGTTTTCTGTTTTCCATTGAAAATCTAGATTCCCTATTGACAAATTTTTAAGAACATTATTCATAATACTAGCGGCGAACTCTCATTTCATGGCACCTTGAATTTAGAATTGCAGTCCCGTTGATTCATTTTTCCCTCGCATAGTAGAGGTACTATATCTTCTAGAATAAACTGGAAATAATTAAAGAGACTCGATTGGTTACCGGAATGACGTCATTCCTGAAGC
>CM063498.1:2286587-2343760 GCA_032207245.1 Pardosa pseudoannulata
TTCATTTCCCATTATTAAATGACTATAAAAGTGACCATAAAAACTTCTTCAAATATTCTACTGAAATCGCAAAATTACTTGATGAATTCAATACTAGATTCTCATACATGCAAAAGTTTGAGGAAATCTTTAAAATATTCTTAGCTCCATTTAATGTAGAGGTTGAATCAGCGCCTCCAAATTTACAAATGGAGCTAATAGAATTGCAACCAAACATTGAGCTAAAATGCCTCTACGAAGGAAATAAGATTGAGTATTATCAAAAATATATCACCAAAGATAAATTTCCAAATTTAAGACGATTGGCAATGTGCATTATATCAGCATTTGGAACTACTTATCGCTGCGAATCATTTCTTTCCAAATTAAACCTGGTAAAAACAAAGTATCGCAGTAGGTTGCTTGATAAAAACATGACCAATCAGCTAGGATGCTCGTCGACTACATTATCCGTTGATATTAACAAAATCTCTAGTAAAATACAAAAACAAATCTTACATTAATTTTAAAATAATACATGGTAGTGCTTGTGAATAAACTACAATATATATTTATAGTAAAAATTTAATAGTAATATTTTAACCCGCATGATTAGGGAGAAAGGTAAGGTGTTGGGGATGATTATTAATACAGTATAGTTAATGTGTATTGTTGTTGTGGTTATGATATATGTATAACACAACTTTTGTGCGCAGTCGCAGCTGGCACTGTAAAAATACATATTTTGAATATTGCACAATAATAAAATATTTTGAATAATTTGTTGTTTTATTTTTATATGTGCGGCCCACCTCAGTTCAGTAAATTGTTTTTTGGCCCACCAACTGATTTGGGTGGGACACCCCTGGTATAAAGCATGATATGTCTATATTTAGCTCAAATGGCAAGATATTTATGCTCTTCGCCTGACAATTTTTGTACTTAACATTAAATTATCTTTTGTTAAAAGTGCCATTACAATGCCTCAATTTCGTCTTTATGCATTTTCAAGAATTAAACAAAAATTAGAATTCGTTATTCCTTGCATCATCACTGGTATTATTATTGTTTTCACTGACATAATTTAAAGACTTGAATTCGTACGTTAACAAATACATCCACTGGATTGAAAACGGTATTGTAAAGCCTGAAAGGGGTTCTTCATCTCACCATTTGATTACGTAATGGTACAACATTTTATTAGCCATATTCGAATGCAGAACCAACGTACCACGTCGCTCTGAATAGCATCATCATCACTTCTGGAATTTGAACAACGTGGGACAAGAAAGGAGGATGGTAGCAGGCCACGATCTCTTCCATAGTCATGGAGCTAAACCTTACGCAGCCCAGGACCGTCGCAGCGTATTCGCTACGTTTGCTGTAGTCATGATTCAGCCAGTTTAGAGCAGCAAGAAAAACAATGGTTTCGCTGAAATAACAAAGCAGTTTAATCGAAATTATGTATGTATTATAATACATAATATCGGATATCATTGATGAGCTAGTATTAAAAGGAACTTCTAGAAAACCGATCTTCTGAAGCTATAAAAAGGAAGAAAACAGAATATGTTCAAGGGCTTGGGAATAAAATCTGTACTTGTTTGTTTCAATTGGTTGAAAACTATTTTTGTAATAGTCGTGCTGAAGTGTCTGAATTTTGAATCTTGGTAGCTAAGAGTTGAGAAGTTTCATCCAGTTTTTCCTAGGTAAGGAAAACTCGTCGTTCCATATTTTTAACAAAATAAAAAATGGTTATGGGGTTATAAATCGTACAAGTAGTGTTTTGGGTTTTAAGCCTGCAAATCATTGTTTCAGCCCAGAAAATTAGCCTTTGTCTTTTAGGATCATAAAAATTCTTTTTGAAAATTGAAATTTTGCACCAGGTAGAAACAATTAAAGTCGTGCAGTGATGTGAAACCCTAAAAAAAGGTACGATGTGGAGCCTATATAAAAACAAAAAAAAAGCAGAATTATTAACAAAGGAGGTGTGAAAATAAACGTTCTGATAAACCAATTCTACATTCTTAAACATATTCAGTTAAAGGTCGATCACAGAATTTATCTGGTACCTTCTTTTCATCTGCTTAGAGTCGTTTATGCCTAAAAAAACTTTCGGGCGAAGGTGAGATCCAGATTGTTGCCAAAGGGGTGGTATCTGACGGAAGTAAAAGTGGTTCATAAATAGCATTCAGACAAAGGAGACTACATCGAAACATAGAGTCTGACGTACAGGAATTACGTAAATATGAAAGTTACGTATATGAATTTGTAAATTTTCCAAAAGTACATTGTCTTTCCTAATTGTGAACTTTTTCTTTCTGATAAAAGACGTACTTCATAAGTTATTTTGAAATTACGCAAATAATCAGCAAAAACTCGTACCTCCTGGCACCGATGGTCTGGGCAGAGAGCAATTCCATGACAAAATTCACATTCAATTGCATAAACTCATAGGAAAACACAGACTCCTCAAAGCGATGTGTGATCAGCTTGAGAGCCCGGTGCCAGTTTTGTTGCAACCCTAAGGTCTTGCACAGAACGTAAGCGTAAAAATAAGTTCGTATTTCGTTTTTCCCATCTATTATCTGTAAAATATAGAACGTTAATTTATTATAGCAAGTAAACTTAATTTAAAAATCAAACCTTTACCCTTTATATATAAGAGGTTACTTTCCACTTCTGCTAATAAAATTGTTAATGATATTTTTTTCGTCTATTCATGACGCAGAGTTGCGTAAAGTACAAAATACTTTAATTCTAAGAATTTTCTTAAGAGAAAGGAATATGAAAATTTCGTCAAGAATATTTCAAATGAGCTTTTTTGTGACGGACTTTTTCGATATAGAATATAATTCTATTTTAATTTTAGTAAAGTAGATATTAAATTGAAATATTGTAAAAATTAAAATTTAAAAGCCGAAAAAATTCTAAAATAGATAAGGTAAGCAAATCAAAAGAACACAGAAAAACCTAATTTAAAAACATTTTATTTTTGATTTTTTTTCATTACGTCGTGGAGGGGGCCGTATAAGTAAAGTGACCATTTATTTTTTGACTCAAAACGGAACATTGGTTTATTTAGATCAAATCATAGGTAGTCAATGAAAAAAAACACTTTTTTAAAGTTATTTATTCAGAACAAGTTAGTTGGCTTAAGAGTTATGAATCACAAAATATAAGTACCCAAAATATTTAGTTATATTTATATTTATCAGAAGAACAAATTTGTTTTAATATAGCTGGTGACGATTTCAAGTAAGAATGAAACTCTTGGCACATTTTTTTATAATCACCTTAATTATCAACATCGCCTTTAGAACTGAAATTTGTAACTGGGTTTTCTCAGATGTCAACAATTTGCTCATAATAGAAAATACTCTTTCTACTGGAGCATTTGTAACAGGCAAACATAAAATATATTCAATTACACTAGTAAAGCAGGGCGGTGGCCGGTCATCTGCTACTCAAATTTTCGAGGTTTCTGAAAACTGAACAATTTTGCGTCCCACAGTCCATTTCGGGGACACCGGGACTCGTAATTGTAAAACGAGACAGTCCCGTTCAAAACGGGACGTCTGGTCACGTTACGTATAAGCCATCTCCCTGCAAGCAGCCCAATACAAATTAGAATTTGCAGAAAAGTTGTCAGTGGATAAAAAGTTATTTTTTAGAAAGTGTAACGAAGTGAAATCATATCGTTTAGCTGAACAATTTTTTAAATTTCTATTAAATCTAAGTTTTAAAATTTTTTATGTTACACATTCTTTAAATTGTACAAAACGTTTTAAATTTAATTATTTGTTTTTTCAATTTTATTTTCTTAAATAATTACGGGCTAATTCACTTTGATAATTTAGAGAACATGGTTTGATTTTAATCGCTATGGTCTACTCTTTCTCTACACGAGGGATAATGACCTACTGCTTAAAGCCGACTTTGAACGAATACGAAAATCATACCAAAAGTAAGATTCGAACCCGGGAACTCCGGTACCGAAGAGCAATTCCCTACCCTTCGGCCGTCGTTCGGCACGACATTTAATAATAAAATTAAGCTCTGTATCCTTGTAAACTAAATTAATGATAATCATTGATCACATTGAAATGATTTTATACAGAATGTAATATAATTCAACTCTGCATTACAAGGAGTAACCGTAATGATTAATATTGCGATTAATCATTAAAATGTAGAGTTATAGTTATTTTGGTTTGGAGCACTATGGTCTACTGTTCTGCTACTCGCGGGCAGTTATTTTGAACCGGAAAAGATTTTAACGAAAATGATTAAAATTCCTCTAAAGAGATTGCAAAATAATTATCTATCCATACTTGCAAGCATTCGAGTTTAGCATCTTCCATTTCTAACAATGAAGCTGCTTTATAAACATCCAAAAAGGAATTACAGTCGATTCCCAAGTTTCCAGTGTACATGTACTGAAGCAATATTTCAAATTCCTCAGGACCAATTTTAGGAATATGAATCTGAAATAACATTTATTTTTTAAAAAAGTATTTATTTACTAGGATTTAATAACTCTTATATTTCAATTTCTTTCTTTTACTTAACAGTCCCATTACATTAAAATTATCAAAAATTCGATTTTTTTTTATCTTTACATTCTTAAAATCTCTGAACATTTCTGAATCGTTTAAAGCAAACTCCTTTAAAAAAAATATGCCGAATTAGAACTTCTAAAGCTATACAATCTTTGCATTCAATATCATAACTTTTATGGGAACTATAAAAACTAATGTATATTACTGATGTTTAATGGTGTGTTATTTTAACTCGCGAGCATTGTAAACAAAAAACTATTGCACATATTGATTTCAAATTTTCACAGTTAAGTACATCATAGAGCCTATGACGAAATAATTTAAAAAGTATGATAAGGTGAAAAATAAGAAAAAAAATCTTCCATTTAAAGTTGTATGTACCATCAATTCCATATCGTCCTACTAATCTTCAAGTCTATTTCTTAATATTCCAATCATGTATGCTAGAGCTATGCAACATACAAACCGAATATCGTAAGTTTTTTTTTTTTTTTTTTTTTTTTTTTTTTTTTACGAAAGCAATTGCCTGTATTAGTACCGAATGGCCCAATACGTGAGTTGCGGGAGCCTGTCAGTTACTCATTGCCTTGAGGTACTGGTTTGGTTTGATGTTTTGCTCTCGACAGATAATATGACGGCCTACTGCTTAAAGCCGATTCCAAACGGCTACAAACAACCATGCGAGCAATGGGATTCGAACCCGCGAATGAAGAGCAACTTTCTACCATTCGGCCCTTAAGGCACTGGAGCCGGCATAAAGAAATTCACTTTAATAAATACGCCAATCATAAAAAATGTCAACATTCTGCCTAATATCAGGAAGACAGAGCAGAGAATGGGAGAGGACAGTTTGCTCAACGCTGTTGTCACTCGTGAGTGCCAGCCTTTTGGACCGGCAATTTTGCTTGCCTCAAATCATTATTTTGTTTTAATTGATAATGACTAATTTTACACCCCATCCAAAACATCTCGTAATATCACGAATCTATAAAATTCAAGTATTATCGTTAGTAATTCACTAACGCCAAATATCTTAGACTTTTCTAGAAAGCACCAAATGCAGTATAGTAAATGGTTCAACGTGAATTTTCCCTTAGATAAAGTCGTATTTCCTGTTCTTACAATTTCATTATTTTA
Organism: Pardosa pseudoannulata; assembly: GCA_032207245.1. Taxonomy (NCBI): domain Eukaryota; kingdom Metazoa; phylum Arthropoda; class Arachnida; order Araneae; family Lycosidae; genus Pardosa; species Pardosa pseudoannulata. The sequence goes on from CM063498.1 coordinate 2,292,266, forward strand.
CTTATTTATGTTAGTCTCCTTGATACTCAATTTCCTTTATACATGTATACCAATATTTTTAATCTGAATAATTCCCAAATATAAAACATTTCCAATTAAATGCACCTAAAAATGTATTTTTAGAGATTTTCTAATTGTAAGACATTACAGCAGTATAGTAGGTCAAGAAATCAGTACATTAATGAGTAAATAATACCCTACACAATCTTGAATTTATGAAATCAAATAAATCTTTTCCAAAAGTTAAATTTGCCAAAGCCTAAACAGTAAATTTTGTTCCGATCAGCTCTTTCTCTCTTAATTTAACATTACAATCATAAATTCTTAATCATCCAAACATAAGTGAAAAGTAAATATAAATACCCTATTTGTCGTCGGCTTTCCTTCTGCAGTTACTAATTTTTTCTTCAGATATGGACTAAAGCAAATGAGTACAGCTCGATGAGTTTTAAACACTTGTCCTTCTACTACACACTCTACATCTGTAAGAACATTGCGCTTAAATATATCTTCGTTGAACTTCATCAAAAGCTGAACATGTCTGTTGTGGGGTTTTGCAGGATAGCCGGATGCTAGTGTTACGCTCGAACTGCGGCATCGTAGCTCCTTTCCTCCAAGCATAGCTGAAGGGTACCTGGAATAAATCAAGAATATACTCAATAATTACATATAAAAAGCCTTTGGGAGTTGTAATTTTTTTAATTATCGTTTATCTTTTAATTTCTTTACTATTCTAATGTCCTAATTTTTTTAAGCTGAAATGAAAACAAATATTACTTATTTTCATACAGCAAGAGAAACAAATCCAAATGCTTTTTCATATCTTCGAGTTTTAAAATTTGGAATATTGCAAATCATTACATAAACAAAGAATTGTAAAAAGCCCTGTTCGCACGATATCTTATCAGTAATATCAGATCGAAACAAAACATTTGGAACGGATACATTATAAACGCTAGTCCCGTCCACCATTTTTTTTCCCCCGACCAACAGAAAAAAGCCTGTTTTGAAAAATCACAAAATAAAAAAACATGGCGGCGGTCACATGGCATGTTTGAAACACAATTAACAAAACTAAACTTATTCTAAAAGAAAGCACTAATATTATAAAAAAATTAGCATGTGAGGGGGGAACCCCTCCTCTCAATCCCCCTTCTTAATATTATAATATATTAAAAGCATTACTTCTTCTATTGTTAATTTAGATATATTGAACCAAGAATACTCCCGAATCGACTTAGTAGCGCCACAACTTTACCAACCACAGATTTCCGACAAATCCAAACAAACCCTTCTCTTAAACCTCTTTTCTAGCATAATTTTCATATTTTCCCCACACTAAGCCTAAGAATATCCTGATGCTTTTTAACAATTTAAAAAAAAGCAAGAAACGAAATAATTAAACTCGCCATAACTAAATTTCTAAATTTCAGAAAATGATAAGAACAAAAAAAAATACAACTTGACCTAGGCTATTGCATTATAGACACCAATATCCTGAAATTCTCGAATAGTGTCGGGTTCTAAAGTCATATTTTTTGAATTATTCTAAAGTCAAATTTGACCAAAAAAAAAAAAACACGGTGTCTATAATGCATGTGTACCAAACATTTATACTTTTGCGGTAAAATACTGTCACGAAGATCGAAATAATGAGATGATTAAGTTAAACCAACATTTGGATTTATTAGAACCGAAGCAACTCGCTTGAGAGCAAAACGGATAACTGACCCAGCTTTTATATACAACCAGTATACTCGAGAGACATTCAGCTCGAACAGCAAAAAAAGCTCTAGAATCATCCAGATTTTGGACAAATAATAAATAACATTATTTTAAATTAAAATTTCAGTCTTTGAATAAAATGTACGTCAGTACATTTAATCGAACCAGGGACAGACAGATCTGCAATCATACACTCTACCAACTGAGTTACGGCGAAAAGATAAAAATCTCTCTTTATACGGCACTATCCAAACATAATTAACTGCAAACTATATTTTTAATGAGACAAAGGATATCTACAACTTTCTGATCCCTTTTCTAATATATTTATTTATGTGTGTGTATGAATGTGTGTATGTATGTGTGTATGTGTATGTATATGTGTATGTGTGTGTAGACAAAAAAATATCAAATTTATGCAAATAAATGTTTTGAAAATACAATCTGAACATATACACTGTGAGTGTATATTTTTGCAATATTATAAAAGATGGGGGGGGGTGATTATAACTGAAAACTTAATGTAAGTACTTTGATTAAATCACATTTATAAATATAATAACTGTTAGATTTTACGGGTCTTACACTAACTTATAACAAAGTTAGCAGGTATGTTTCACTGAAATAAGGGTACAGATGCATTATAGATGCCGTGTTTTTTGTCGCCAAATTTGGCGATTTTATGGGACGATGAATGGGTTGATGTGTTTACCCTGAGTTTGGTGTTGGGGTATGGCAGCTCTAATGTGTTCTTGCACCCCACTGGTGCAAGTGATGTCTGACGTCAGTACCCGGCACTCTTCGAGAAATTTGCATCTTAGCTGTTCTTTTGGTTTACAGTTGTCTAAATCAGGTTGTATTTGTTTTGTTCTTATTTTCTGGGATTTAGTAATTTAGTTATGATGGGTGTAGTTATTTTGGTTCTTACTATTTTTTAAATTGTTAAAAAGTATCAGGCTATTCTAAATCAAACAAGATGCTTTGGTTTGGAATATTTTGTTTTTGTTCTTATCATTTTCTGGGATTTAGTTAATTTAGTTATGACGGGTGAAGTTATTTTGGTTCATGTTAGATTTTTTTATAATATTAGTACTTATTAAAATGCTATATATTGTGTTTATTCTGATATATATCATAAATATTACTAATATGTTATTTATTTTTTAAATAATTTAAAAAATGATAATTATTATGCTAATTTTATTTTAATAATGCTTTAAATTGTTAATATGTTTTTTTTCTTTTAAAGTTTAGTTTTGTTAATGTTTTCTTTCATATATGCCATGTGACCGCCGCCATGTTTTTCTACTTGGCGATTTTTCAAAACACTCGTTTTTCTGTTGGTCGCCAAAAAAAAAAAAAAAAAAAAAATGGCGGACGGGACCGGCGTCCATAATGCATCTGTTCCGAAATAAGTTTACTCTCCATTCAATTACCAAGATTTTGTTTTGCATTGAGTTCAATAAATCAATAACAGATTAGATTTTGAAAAATTTAAAATGGTGTATCTTTAACAACAATGTAGCAGCTTTTAATTGCAGTTATAATCTCCGTTAATGATAATAAGATTTTATAATGCATTACGTGAATATTGGTAAATTTGGAGTGATCCATCCATAACTTGTTTTTATAAATGCTGAATATTAATTAATCAATAAAGTATAAAAGATGATGTTAAAAGGAAAAAGGAATAAAATTTCATCTAACACTCATCACAAATCATTTAAAATTTTAAAATATAAAGCAAGCATAATACATTCGTAAAATTAAATTGATCTACAAAATGCTTAATAATGATTTTGAAAATACTATGATTAATCATTTCATAGCATCTTGTTACTTAAATTGAATTCCAAGCACTATCCACAAATACAAAAAAATCTGAAAGAATAAATATAATTACAAAACTTGAATAATCCAATCATGTCCTAAAAGGAGGAAACATCAAACTTAAAACTCGCCACCCAAAGCATCAGGAAAATAAAATTTGATTCCCACGTTTCCACTTAAATCAGTAAATAATGTAATTATGGTCTTAACACAGCATTTTTGAAATTTCGCATGTTTTAAAAATTAAATCATTGAAATATCCGTAATTACTTAATTTACTATTTTATTGATTTCTCTAAGCTTGAAAACTTATAATAATGTTTCCTAATAAGGCAATTTGTCGCAACGTCACGAACTACAATAATGCCCTTCCCATTTATTTTCATGTTTACAACATCAAATAGACAAACAATAAACTGCCCTTCCGTTTGAAACTAAAGCCAGAATTGTCATAATTTGAGAATTTGCCCTACTGGAGGAAATCTCCTTGTAAGCTTTTTAGGAGTAATTACAGATCTTTAGGGTTCTTGTTTGCATAGGATTAGCAGTCAACACTTTTGCTGTTATTTGTAACTAAGCAGTTGTATTTAATTTTTGCAGTATCTCAAGATACTACGGCACAAAAAAGGTCTCACCAAAATCGTTTAATGGATAACCGTGATTAACCCATGGCGTCACTCAATGGTGGGACGCAATTCTCTTTTTAAACAGAGATTATTAAAAGACTTTGGTGAAACCAACCAATAATCCATGGCCTCGATAATCTACTGTTTGAATCAAATAGTTTTAGGGTCGGTCTCACCAAAGTCGTTTAATGGCTAACCGCGATTAACCCATGGCGCCAACCAATGGCGGGACGCAATTTTCCTTTTAAACAGAGATTTGTCGCAGTTAGCCGTTGAGCGACTTTGGTGAGACTGGCGCTTATGGTCGGATGCTGACTGGAACACTTGTGGCCACAAAGTTGTGTTCACAACTCTCGAAACTTGCGTTTGGCAACTCAATTTGGATGCTGACTGGAACGCTTGATCCGTTCATTCACTGCCGTCTCACAGGAAGAATTAGCAGCAGAACTCCCTGAAGCCCTCTAGTTTTGGAGTTGCTAGTAATGGTAGTGCATCAGTCTATGAATATAGAGTTGGCTTGACATTACCGAAAATGTACTAGACCTTAAATAGCCTAAAAGATTATCCGCGGCCCTGAACAGCCAATGAAATTGAAGCTTACATTTCATCAACGAGCCAATCAGAAGCCTATTTACAATGTATTTAGCTTAAATTCGGTTGTAAGGTAAAATCGATTTTAAGTTCAAATCAAATGGTATGATACCACAGACATGTGATGATCGACGCTTAAATTAAATGCATTAATTTTTTAAATAAATTTGTCGCAATATTATAATTTTTATCTGACAATGCTAAGCCTTGTTTAGCTGTTAATACAGGAGGTTTTAAAAAACTACGTAAATAAACAAATTTTTCTACATTAGATAGTGATGTATTTTTATGGATCGTCACTTCGTACTGGCTCCTGAATTCTAGCCAGTTTTTTAGTGATCCTTCGTAATGTGGAATAGAAATTTTCGGTAATTTCACAGAACTAGAACTCGATCTTTCTGTTTGAAAATTTTTCCTGTGATCATTTCCCTGATCTTGAACGTTCTTCAACGCAAACGGACTTTTAATATTTTCAAATGCCCTAATCAATTTCAGCTTAACATCAATAATTTGATCTCTATATTTTTGTCTGGATTCTATTTCTCCCTGGAGATCATCCAAGGTTTCTATTTGCGTTTTAGTTTTTTCCACAACTTCTAAAATTGCTTTTCCTTTAATTTGCAACTTTTGTAGTTTCGATTCAGTTTCCTGAAGTTTTAAACCTTGTATAGCTTCAACCAATATCAAATTAATTTGATTGATTAATTTCGTGCACATTCCCTTTAGGGCTGTGCTCTTCCTTTTCATTTTATCCAATTCCGTCACTGACATTTTGCTTGTTAATTATTCGCGAAAAGATGGCGAATTCATCAAAAGACAATTTTTCCTTTTTAAAGTTCCAAATTAGTCAGGCGTGGCAATCCCTGTTCGAATGCCAAAAAATGTGATTTTCCTATAATTTCGTAATAAGGACACCTTCCTTTACAGTCCAGAATCCGTGGGACTGCCAGCCGACCTTCCTTTCATCACGAACACATTTTATTACTAACTACACAAAAACGGTACAATGACTAAAAGAACATAAACAAAAAATAAAAATGAGTAAAGCGCCATATATCGCTCTCTACTAGCGAACAATATTTAACATCTGTTACTGCTGACCAATATAAAAACGCATTCATCAGAGGCTTAAGTAATCCACCCATTCGTGAACGTCTGTTGGAAAACATTACGATTACACTTGAAAACGTTGTTAACCAGGCCAGATCTTTAGAGTCGGCTGAGCATCATTCCGCTTCATATCTACGATAGCAAACTCGACGCCTGTTTCTGTTGTTGATCTTCAAATATAGATACAGATACCAGTCTTACTGCAGCTGCCCAAATACGTCCAGGAAAGTGTTTCTTTTGCGGATATGATCGTCATCAAAGAAGCATTTGACCAACTAAAGATTCTCAATGTCGAGGATGTGGAAAAAAGGGCATTATCAGAGGGTATGCAAATCAAAATCAGTGTGCAACTCTGCTACACCCATTTCTTCAACTTTTCTTTTGGCTTCAGCTTCAGTTGTTCCTCATAGTCTTCAGAAGTCATTTGTCAAAGTGCACATAAATGGGATTGAACTGAATGTTCTGATTGATACTGGAAGTGCCTTGAGCTTCTTACACCAGAACTTGGTAAAAATGTGTAGAATTCATGTAAACCCCTGTTCCAGCACTAGAATATCTTTGGCAAACTCGACTTTAAATTCTGATATCGCAGGTCGTTGTATAGTTACATTAAAATTACAAACCCCTGTATACAAGAAAATGGAATTGCTAATAATGGAAAATCTCTGTGCAGATGTCCTAATTGGACATGATATTTTAGAAGACCATTTTTCGGTGGAATTTAATTTCAATGGCAATAGAAATCCCCTTAAAATTCTCTGTTACTACTGTTACTACTGCCCAGGTGCACCCCGTCTCATTATTCTCAAATTTGACCCCTGTCTGTAAGCTTATCATTACTAGATCAAGACGCCAATCTGAAGAAGATAAAAAATTCATTGAGGCTGAAGTCAATATATTGCTGGCAGGGGAAGTTATTGATCCAATCCATTTCCCCTGGCGTGCTCAGGCCTTTGTTGTTAAAGGTAAAAACCACAAACCCAGTATGGTTATTGGTTATTCACAAACCATTAACAAATTTACACTGCTTGGCGCTTATGCACTACCTAAAATTGAAGAACTGATATCCGAAGTATCCAAATATGAAATATTTAGCTGCATAGACCTCAGAAGTGCTTATCATCAAGTGGCAATAAACAGCTCTACTTACTACTTTCGAAGCTGTTGGCAAGCTATATCAGCTCCGTAGGGTTCCTTTTGGTGTTACAAATGGTGTTGCGAGTTTTCAAAGAACTATTGACAAGATAATTACTGATGAGAAGTTACAGGGAGTTTATCCATATCTGGATGATGTCACAATATGTAGTAAGAACCATACTGAACATAATAGCAACTTAGAAAATTTTTTGAATGAAGCCAAAAATATAATCTGACACTGGATGAAGAAAAATGTAAGTTCTCCACCAGAAGTATAAAGTTATTAGGATACTACATAGAGTTATTAGGATATACAAACAAAATAATAAAAATAGATCCAATTAGACTTAAGTCTTTAATGAACCTACCTATTCCAAATGATACAGCTTTATTACAACGTACATTGGGCATGTTTGCTCATTATTGCCGTTGGATTCCCTCCTTTTCTAACAAAATTCATCCTCCGTTGGCTAAAGGTCCTTTTCCTCTCTCAAAAGAGACTGTGGAAATATTCAACTCCCTGAAGAGAGACATTCTCAATGCATCTCTGTCGGCTATTGAAGACAACATACCATTCCGTGTAGAAACTGATGCATCTGAATTTGCTATTGCAGCCTCACTTAGCCAGACTGGTCGGCCTGTTGCTTTCTTCTCCAAAACTCTAAGTCTTCAGAACAGAAACACTCTTCGATTGAGAAGGAAGCTTACGCCATTGTTGAATCCCTGAGAAACTAGAGGCATTACTTAATTGGTAGTCATTTTGAGGTATTCACAAATCAAAGATAGGTTACCTTCCTTTTTGACCACAACCACAACAGTAAGATAGAAAAGGAAAAAATCATGCGATGACGATTATAACTTGCTTGTTTTAAATTCGATATCATTTACCGCCCAGGTAGCAAAACTGCCAGTGCTGATACATTATCTGGAATAACTGCAGCAGTTACACACCCAGAGCAAACCTAGCTAAATTACATGAGGACTTATGCCATCCTGGCATCACCAGAATGTATCACTAGATACGATTAAAAAATCTACCCGTATCCTTAGATGGCATCAAGAAAGTTGTAAACTCATGCCACTGCTGTAATGAAATTAAACCTCGTTTCTGTAACTTTGAAGGAAGACTGATTAAGGTAACTTCCATTTCAGAGGCTAAATGTAGACTTTAATGGGGCCCCTACCAACATACTCCAAGAATCGCTATTTGCATACTGTTGTTAACGAATTTTCAAGATTCCCCTTTGCCTTCCTTTGCTCAGATATATCAGCTTCAACTGTAATTAAGAACTTGCAAAGCATTCTCTCAGCGTTTGGTATGCCTTCATACATCCACTAGGACAGAGGGCCATCATTCATGTTCCAAGACTTAAAAACATTTCTGACCTCACTCGGTGTAACTACCAACAGGACAACAGCCTACAACCCTCAAGGAAATGGCCAGATTGAATGGTACAATGGGATTATTTGGAAAACTATTCAGTTAACTAATGTTAACTGAATGGTTAATGAAATCAAGAAAGATGGCAATCGAACATTGGGAAAAAGTACTTGATACAGCTTTACACTCCATTCGATCCCTATTATGTACTGCAACCAACACTACACCTCATGAAAGTATGTTTACTTAGTCAAGACGATCTTACAATGGTCGTTCATTACCCACTTGGCTGACTCATCCAGGTTCAGTACTAATGAAAAACTTTGTTCGAGCTAGTAAGTACTAACCAATTGTCCAGGAAATCGAACTGATTGAAGCAAACCCGGACTATGCTCATGTGAGACTTCTAGATAGACGTGAAACTAGTGTTTCAATAAGACACCCTGCACCCAGAGGATAAGTGAACTTACCCGCCGAAGAAAAAATCAGTGATAATTATCCTCAGTTACCAACCATTACCCATAGGAGTACAACAGAGTCTAGTGATTTCTCATTAGTTTCACAATCTTCACCAGAGGATACTTAATAACAGGTTCTGAGAGTCCCAAGAGTGATATGTTCCGACCTAAACGACTCAGGCGTTAACCAGCTTACCTAGCAGATTATTTGACTAATTAAAAACTGTAAAAAGGGGGAGAGGGTGAATGTGATATATTTGTTATGTGTGGCAACACCACTATTTTGTTTTGTAGTTTTGAAACATTATATCGTTGTTGATATTTCTACATCTCAGTATGTGTTCTTTGCTATACATAATTTCAGTCAATAAAAGCTTACCAGATAAGCGTAAAATACTTGTTCATTTCTACACCAGCAACATTGTTAATATTGATGAAAATAATGTAAACGTTAGGAAAAAACGGACTGACCCATTCTGGGTACAGAAAGACCAAGAGAAAGAATGGAGGAAAATAGTAGATAATGTAAATTAATCTGTAAACAGAGAGTTTCCTATGGTGGACTCTGATAAGTTTGTCAAAGTCTATCCACAAAACTTAAAACAATTTACAGTTATTCAGAGACTATTGATTGATAACAAAGTCAAATGTTTTGTTATCAGCCCACAGGACACTAAACCGTTCAAAATTATTATAAAAGGTATCCCTTCTGAAATTCTCGTTGAGGAAGTTAGGGAAGAATTAATCGGGCTTTGATATGGTGTGTTAAAAGTTACACAATTAAAAAGAAATAGAGACAAACTACCGCTACCTATTTTCAAGCCCATTTCGAACAAAATGACAAAAATAAAAAAATCTATAATAGGAAAAAATTCCTTAACTTTATCATTGTAATAGAAGCTTATAAATTTCGTGGCATTAAGCAATGTAACAACTGCTTAAATTTCAACCATTCATCTAAGCTATGTTCACTGGATCCCAAATGTCTTAAATGTGCCGGAGGACATAAGACCAATTTGTGCAGTAAAAATATTGAGGAAAAGTGTAAATGTGCTAATTGTGGTTGGGAATATCCCGCCAACTATAAAGGATGTCATAAACATCCCCTCGCTATAATAACCAGAAAAGCTGAAATCCAAACGATTAAGGAATTAAGTAAAATAGGAAATTTATCTACTGTGAATGATTCAAACAATTCAGGTAATTTAATCAGCGAAATAAAACAAATAAGCCACCTGGCTAATAGATCGTATGCGCAGATAGCGAAACAAAATATTCCTTGTAACAAAACTTTAGTGCCAACGATGGTGATTGATAATGAAAATGTTATCTATACTGAAAACTCAATTATTAATGAAAAAATTATTGATAATAAAAACACTAAAGAGAATGTCAATACGGAAAGTCAAAATTTTTTACCTAAGATTATACATCATAGCATAAATAACAGTAATAATGTTAATAGCAACAATAATATAAATATGATAGATGAACTGGAAAAAATAGAAAGACTTAAATATTTTTATTCCATGTGATAAATCTACCACTGCAAAAGCGCTTGGGATTACTAACCTACTGTCAAGTAATCTTGGCAGTATTGTTCAAAGCATCCCCTCACTAAATTTATTTAATTCCTTCCGGATCTTGAGTTGGAATGCTAATGGTCTCCAGTCCAAGATTGATGAGCTTCGGGACTTTGCCTCTGAACAGCCCATTGATCCTGATACAGGAGGTTAGGACTCTTGACTTTAATAGACTAAAAATTCAGAATTATAATATGTATTTTTCCCCACACATGAACGCTGGGGATAACACTCAATATTACGGAGGCACTGCTATCTATGTCAAAAGGAATGTTAATCACTGTCATGTCCCTAGTCTAAATTTAAATGCTATTGATAATACAATAGTTAAAATTAATCTTTCTCCTCAGTTTTCATTGCCAGCACCTATGTTACAGCTTCCCGTGGCAAATTCCATCATCTTCGATCTAGATAATCTTTCCTCCATTGCGGAAAAGGTTATCCTCTTTGGAGATTTTAATGTGCGTCACCCGCGATGGAATTGCCATAGATACAACAGCACTTGCAGCATTGGTGGAAACATAAATAGCTACGCTAACGATAAGGCTATTGATATAGTCTCCCTCCCTCCCCCACCAGGTATGGAAATTTTAATGAAGCCATTACCATAGATTTGGCTTTACTTAATAATAATAATTTACCTCTTGATATCAGTATTGAGGATACACTTTCTTCGGACCACGTCCCAGTGATTCTCACACTTGCCCTTAACTTTCCCTTCCTGCCGTTAGCACCCCCACCTTCCCTGACTGGAACATTTATACTAGGACGGTTGCTGACTCCCCCTGCCCAACAGTGAAATTAACAGCCCTGACGACTTGGATAGAGATGTACGAACCATTACGAGTGCTATATCCAACGCCCTTGCGACTGACAAAAATAGTTTGCCTTTTGATAATCACTTAAAACTCTCCCTTTATATCAAACTAAATATTAAGCCCTGAAATAATATCAGAAAATTATGGCAAAGAACTAGGGACCCCTCCATCAAAATTGACATTAATAGGATTAATGCCATTATAAAAAGACTTATTAATGAACATAAAAAAATTAGATGGAAAAATTTTTTCTGAAAATTTTTCCCTAGCACTCAATGACAATAATTTATGAAATTATCTAAAAAAAGTTAAAAAAAAAACCTTTCCAAAGCATACCTTATATTAAAACAAACACATGCTCTATAATTACAGACACTCATGACAAAATTAACATCATCGCCGACTGCTACGAAAACCAGTTCCGTCCCAATACGGATATCTTCTGCCCTGAAACTATTGAAAAGGTGCACGAAATAAATAACAAATTCTTTAACAATAATCTTCCCAAATATTAATTATGATCCAATTCCTCCGATGAATTTAGAAGAATTAGTTAGTATAATAAATAATCTCCCAAATAAAACAGCTCCCGGAGTTGATAATATTAGTAATGATACTATAAAAAATCTACCCTCAAACTATGCTAGTATTTTGGTCAATTTAATTAACAAAATATTAGAACTCAGATATTTTCCTGAGGACTGGAAAATTGCAACGGTAGTCCCCATCCCTAAACCTGGTAGTGACCCTCATTTAGCAAAAAATTAGAGACCTATTAGTCTCCTCCCCTCTCTGAGTAAACTAACAGAACAAGTTATATGCATCAGAATTAATTCCTTCCTCAACATACACATCATTAACAAATCTCAATTTGGCTTCAGAGCACAACACTCATCTATACACCAGTTGCTTCGTGTTTCAGAATTCATCCATGATGGATTCGAGAACCGAATTACACACTGGAGCTATTTTATTTTACATCGAGAAGGCATTTGACAAAGTATGGCACAGTGGCCTCATATATAAACTAATTAAACACAAATTGCCAACTGCCATAATACACTTAATGCACTCATACTTTCTCGACAGGTCCCTCACAGTCCGTCGCACTCAATACTTTTGGTCCATACGCATACCTATTAACACTGGAGTCCTCCAAAGCTCTAAGCTCGATCTAATTCTTTTCAATATTACTGAAGGGACATTCCACATCACCATAACACTACACTAGCCATGTTCGTGGACGACACGGCAATACTAGCTAAAAATAATAACGTCAAATACATGCACAAATACCTTCAACGACACATTAATCTTCTTGACCGCTGGTTTGAAATGCGGAGAATAAAAACAAACCCCTTTAAAACTAAAGCCATCTTCTTTAGCTTTAGCAGGATTCCACCTTCCCCGGTCTCTGTGTGTGGACAGTTAGTTTACTTTGAGAGGGAAGTTAAATACCTTGGCGTTTATCTTGACAGTCGGCTGACTTGGAATAAAAATATTAACTATAACATCGGTAAATTTTTCAAAGAAAAAAAAAATCAATCACTCATCTCCTGTATTATGATCAAATAGGAATGGGTAATAAATTGCTCTTATATAAGACGGTTTTAAGGCCCATTCTTCTCTACTCAGCCCCGGTCTGGGGATCTGCATCCAACACACAGATCCAGAGGATACAAACTTTTCAAAACAAAACCCTTCCTTCAATAGTTCATGCTAATCGCTATCTGCGTAACGACATCATTTACTCCAACTTAAATATAGAATCCGTAACGGAATTCATCAAAAACTAGCTATAAAATTTTTAGGTAAAATTAATCAGATACGAAATGAAAAAATATTTACTATTCCAGATTACGACCCTCTGGAGCATCATAGGCGTCCTAGGGCTACTACGGTACTACACGAGGGTATTCGACCTCATTAACTGTTTAATTATTGTAAATATCTTCTGCCTATCTAATTGTTTTTATTAGTGTTTTCTCTGTCCTCTTTCCCCTTCTCTCCTCTTCCTTCTTATTATACTATCTGTCAGCCAATATTAAAGATAAAATTGCCACGTTCGAATGTATATATTGTCGGGGATAAAGGGCCGACGGCCCTAGGTGCCCTAAAATAGTTTGTTACAGAGTTCCAGAGTTCCAGTCAGCATTCAAATTTTAAAAAGTTGTGGCCACAAGTCCCCACGTAACCTAGTTCTCACAACGTTCCAGTCAGCATCCGGCCCTTAATCGTATTGCAATGTTACTGTTTATTGAATTAAAAAATATAGTTGCTTATGATATATATATGTGTGTGTATATATATATATATATATATATATATATATATGTCAGGATTTAAAATGTAGATTAATTTTAAGAGATTTTAATTAGGGATTCTTTTATTGAGAGTGACGCGGAATGAGGAGTTAGCCACATAAATACGGCTCACGCGCAGTGATCTGTATAGAGAGCAGTATGCACATTTCACGGTCAGACCTGTAGCTCCCCGAAGCAGCGAAGCCTGCCTTTGTTAGAAGTTGGGCGCCAATGTGAGACGCCATTGAAGAAAGTAGTGTGTGATGAGATTTGAATAAAGATATGAAGTTGTACTCAGGACTATAGTGTGTTTAGTAGCCCTGTCATATATATATATATATATATATATATATATATATATATATATATATATATATATATATATATATATATATATATATATATATACATCTATATATATCGTTAGTGTTCTATAATTATGATTTTCTATCATTTCACCTATTTGAAAAAAGCAAAGTGTAATAAGATTAAAACGAAGTTTAACAATTTTTTTAAAAATAATGTCCAATCATATACAGTGTATGCAAATTTTCTAACAAATATTTTATACCATTTCTTTGCATACTCTTGTGTATATTAATGGTGATAGAGTTTGTCTTCCGTTGGTGCGTCTGCATATTATTAGGCTAGTTAATGCAACAATTTTAAATATTCTCAGGATAAAATAAGGAATTACAAATACATTAATACTTGCCTTATTATTATTTTTGGCATACAAGAGCGATTGAATTATATAGTATCTTTTTCCGCTTGATGGTAGATATAAACATCAATACTCCTACCATAAATACTGCCCCTAAAGTAAGCGCCGAACGATGGTCGAATGAGTAGGACGTTGCTTTTCGGTACCAGATTTGGTGTGTTCGAAATCCACTACTGCAAAGATTTTCGGTGCCATTCGGAATCGGCTTTAATCTCTGGGTCCAGTTCTCCTAATCCCGAGTGTACCAAAAACAGTAGATCATAGTGCTCCAACCTACCAACCTAGACTAAGTCCAAGTCACGATAATTAGACAGACGGGCAACTTACTTCTGAATGACTCAGTTCACATGAGATTTTTCCAGTACTTACCATTATAAAACAATGGACTTCCTTACATAAATAATAGATCAATAACCATTCTCGCGAGAAAGATTGCATATCTCCAAACTCTTGAAATTGCAGTGAAAGCAGAATGAAGAGAAGCCTAAGCTACAAGAAAGTAGGCACTGCATAGAATTATATAACAGCTGACTCTGTTGTTAATTTCCTATGAGCAGATGACTACAAAATAAGAATTACAAGAGCAGACTACCTCATCTGGGGACAGCTCTATAACTAAACGTGAGAAGCTAGGGCCGATGACGGTCTTAAGAGGAAATCAAGTCGCAAAGAATTCAGGTCGGAATACGGGATTTGAAACTTTAAGATGATGTTCCAGAAGAAGAAGTTGTATAAGAATAAATAATTTTGTTAATTTTTGAATGTTTCTTAAAAGGAATAATTAGTGTTCTTTAATATGAATATGTTTCTTCAGCATGTTGGCCATTCTGCATAAAAAATTAAGCATAATCTAACAATAAGCCCTAAAAGGTCTTTTGCAGTGAAAAAAATGTTTCATGGTTTTACTTTCAAGAAATATGGTAGTTTATCTTAATTCTACATTAGAAAAGAGCTGCTTTAGTGAGCATACACAATAACAATACAAGTCTGGTACCAGGTTTATGGAATATTAGTAAATAACGCTATCATAATAGTAACATGATTAATAACTGTGATTCTATATATTAGCGACGCAATCGCATATTTAAAAACTTTTTTAAGTTCTGTGTGTATTTTGATATGTAAAAGTTCCGGTGAATGCTATAGTTTGATAGAAAAATTGTTATACAGAAGTGTTATAACAAAATTTTAAAGCCTAATGAGTTTACGAAATTGCCTTGTTGTTGTTTGGGTGTATGTAGTCTATGTAGTTGGGACATGTTTGTTTCTTTCAGGATATCTGTTGAAGCATCATATAGTTTATCAAAATTCTACATTGGATGTTACTCTAGGAAATTCGATTAATTGCGAAGATTTTTTATCGCTTCATAATTTACATGAAGAATTCATTCATAGTCTACAAGTATTAGATATAAATGAAGAGAAGAAGAACTGTTTACAACGTTTTGGTAAAGCTGTAATCATAATCATAGATGCCTTACGCTATGATTTCGTTAATAACTCAGTTTCTAACCACAAAGATGAAGAATTTTATTTAAATAAAATGCCTGTGTTCAAAAAGATGGTAAAAGAATTTCCCCAAAATTCTGTTCTACTTCCATTATTTGCTGACCCCCCAACAACAACATCACAAAGATTAAAAGGCATAACTACAGGAAGCCTTCCTACTTTTATAGACATCAGTAAAAATTTTGCTAGTTCTGAAATAATTGAAGATAATATTATTAGACAGTTGAATAGATTGAATAAACGGATTGTGTTTATGGGAGATGATACATGGGATAATATTTTTCCTGGTCACTTTACCCGATCATATTTTTATCCTTCGTTCAATGTAAAGGTATAAGGCATTTTTATGTTTGTATTTAATAACATTTTAATAAATAATTGAGTTTGTGAATAAAAAATAATTTTCATTATATCATATGCAATTTATTTTGATTTTTGTATGAACCAATTTTTTGTTAGCCAGTGGAGTTTAATCTATGTTTAGTGGGTATCTTGGGGATGTTTGTGAGTTTTTTTATCTGTATTAAGTGACATTCTAAGAAATGCTATAATGGGGTTCAATTTGTAATAATTTTTTACATAAGTAAAAGGTGCATTATTGCAAAGTTTGCAAACAATAATTAAGGTAAAAAAGCAACCATTTAAGATATCTTTTTAAATTTTTGCTGAATTCAACTTGATTTTTTTCACTTTTTATTTAAGCTTATGAACATGTTAAATATGAGCCTTTTTTTCCTAGAGTATTTTTACTCCTAAAAATAATCTATATGTTTAAATAGTTGTAATTTTTATAAAAAAAAAAACAATAACAAAGAGTTATTGAAATGTATTGGCTAAATTGAAATGATTGGCAATAGAAGAAAAAAAGAATGTTCTTTGTGTATTCTATTCATTTTGAATTCTTTGTAATGGTTATTATATCCTTTAAATCCATTTTTTTCTTACTTAGGATCTTGATACTGTTGATAATGGAATTTTAGATAATATTTACAAAGAAATAGAACATAATAATACTGATGTCCTAATAGCCCATTTCCTTGGAGTTGATCATTGTGGTCATCGTTATGGCCCCAAACATCCAGAAATGAAAAGGAAGTTACTCCAGATGAATAGTATTATTTTGTAAGCTTATTAGGTTTTTGTATTATGCAAATTTTATAATTATGTTTTTAACATGATATATTAATATAGGATTTTAGTTATAGTTCATTTTATAATGAGTGTTATAATAATTAAAAGATTTTGTTTGATTTAATATTTGAAATTATTTTTTATTTTTATCACATATATAAACTTAAATGTAGATTTAAATCTGATTCATTATATTATTACATTGAAAATTTATAAGCCTCAAAAAAATAATCATAAAATTTGCAAGTAATAAGTTCAAGCAATAGTTAAACCTAAATTCAGTTTGTATTTTATTACCTTTAAAAAGCTGTTAGTTAATGTGAAACTGTTCTTATTTAGAATATCTGAAATATTCTAATATTGTATATAGTGTAAATTATAATGATGTTCTCAAATTCCATTAAATCTTTACTATAGTTCATGGGTTTGAATCCCACTATAGCTTGGGTATTCTTAACTGTTTGAACCGGCTTAAGCAGTAGGTCTTAGTCTCCTTAGCCCTTTTGTAGCAAAACATTATGCTGTAGCTCTCCCTATCAACCAACCCGCCATTAAATTAATCTATAATTAAGAAGCATCTTGAAATTTTGAGTTATTTGTTTTTGTAATATGTTCAATATTGATAGTTCTGCATATATTTTACTTTTTGCAGTGATAAAAAATATTTCATTTCAGAAAAATCATTGAAATTCTAAAAAAGGATACTATTTTGTTTGTTTTGGGTGATCACGGAATGACTAATACTGGAGATCATGGAGGGGACAGTGCAAAAGAAACTTCAACTGCACTTTTCTTATATAGTCCATCAAAAATTATATATCATAGTAAGGTAAGTATTTTAATATAGCTTTTTATATTCCTATCACATAAATTATTTGTGATAAGAATATGCTACTAAATTCTTCGGCACTACAGCCCAACTGGGAGGCCATGGACTATGGTGCCACTCTCCATTTTTGAGACAAGGGTTGTGAGGTGTAAAGTTGTCCCAGTTAGGTGGTCAACTTTATGCAGAACCCCTAGTGTTTAATGGCTAAGCATGCTGGGTCCTCAATTAGTCTACCCACTGAAGGGATGAAAAGCTGAGTTAACCTTGGACCTGTGTCATGGAAGCACAAAATGCTACCGTACCACTACTGGGTTTCGATAAGAATATGAGCTATTTAAAATTAGCAGTTTTTTAAAGTAAATTCTAAAAGAGCAATAGTTAATCTCAGACTTGTTATTATTCTTGAAATAAAGACTGAAAAGTGTGATAAAATCATTTCTTGATATTGCTCATTTGCATGTGCAATGAAGGAAACTAAAAAACTACCAGATTTCACTATTAAAGGAAATTTATTTCATCTAGTATTTAAATTTGAAATAGTTACATTATTGACAAGTACCGTAAAATGTTTGTTAAAAAATAATTGCATTTAGAATTTTTTTTTCATCTGCATCCAAACTTATTTTTAACATATGTGTAAACTGAAGATATGTTTTACTTAATTTTTTCTCTTTCATTGAACAATGGCTGAGTGAGTAGTGTAGTTACAGAATTTGTGTGTTCAAATACCACTACTGTCATGTATCTTCATAGCCATTCAAAATTGGCTTTAAGCAGTAAGTCTTGGTTTCATTAGCCCTTATGTAGGGAAACAGTAGAATGAATACTCCAAATCAAACCTAAATAGTTTACAGATGGAATTGTTTGAATACTATGTAAAAAATACATGCTGAAGGCTAAAATCTGCATTAAAAATCGGCTATTCTAGAAAACCAAATGTTATTAGTTTTATCATTTTACTTTAAAATAAATGGTCATTTTAATGTTTATCTGTGATTTAAAGATATGTTTAACTGTGTATTCTTAAAGAAATTTATTTTATCCTTGTAGGTGCATAATCTTCAAACAGTAGCTCAAATAGATATTGTTCCTACACTGTCCTTGCTTCTAGGTCTTCCAATTCCTTTCTCAAACTTAGGATCTGTCATACCACACTTGTTTTCTCTTAATCATTATTGCTTTGGTGAAAAAATAGACAATTCATTAGGTGCTGCTTTAGCTAATGCTGAAAATGCTCTGCAAGTTCATAGGTATTTAAAAGCATATAGTTCTCAAACAAATGAATTTGACAATGTATTCATCACAGATGTAGAAGAAAAACTAAAAAATATTTCTTATCTCTGGAAAAGTATTACAAGAAATGCAACTCATAATTTAGAGATTGTTTCTAAAATTCAAATTGGTTTTGAAAAATATACTCATTATATTTACAAATTATTTGAAAAGAAGTGGGCTACTTTTAACTATGAATGCATGATTTTGGGTTTATTCCTTCTGTGTTCAGCTGTGGCAGTTAATATTTTTACTGCTGAGCAATTCAGTAAGGACAATATAATTTTTATTCTAAGTTTTGTAGCTTTTATATTTGTTCATGTTATGTTATTTATATTTTATTCAGATCATTTTTTGTTTCCTATTATCTTTATGTGTAGTGTTTTTCTAATGTTCATGATCTATTTTAAATCGTATTTCTTTCAGTGTATTTTGAATCTCTTCAGTATCCAATCTTTAATTTTGCTCCTTTTATTTTTATGTAGTTTTTCAAATAGCTTTGTTATTTATGAAGATCATATAATTTTATACCTTTTACAGTCAATCATATTATACAGGTATATTCCTTTTGTCATTAACTTTTTTAAGAATACTTTTCAGACTAGTAAAAATAAATCATATAAACAAAATCAAAAAATGAATTTTCTAGAGTTGTTACTTCTGGTGTGCCTTATGTTTTGTATTCGGTTAGGTTCTACATTCTTTAAGTGCAGGGAAGAACAGGTTTCTTGTGTAGATTCAAATTTTATATTATCTCTTGAAAAATTACACATCCCACAATCACAAAAAATTTTAAGGCTATTTCTGTCTGTTTCATCTGTTATTTTTCCTGTTGTTATGTTTTTATACCTTTCATACTATAAGAGTTCCACAAAAGTTCGGACTGCTACTGCTGTGAGTATTAGGTATGGCATTTTCTTCGTTTGTGTCTTCACTTCTCTGCGTTGGTGGTTAAATATTGTATCTCCAGAAGCAGTAGAAAAGATATTAAAGGGAAATGAGGTACATTTTGTTATTTTTTGTAACTTCCACTATTGTTTAACTGCCATATTGTATGCAATTAAAATACATTCAACACAATAGTAATTAAAATTCCAAAAGTTATAGAAATTAGGATAAAATGCATAACTATAAATTATAACAGTCATAACAGACAAAACATTGAGCAGAAACATATATATATATATATATATATATATATATATATATATATATATATATTTATTTATTTTCAGAAGTGTATATCTGATGGATTTTTACTTTTCTATTTATAATCTCTCTTGCCTGTATATGTATTCATCTGTCTTTTTATGTTTACATTCCTTAAATTAAGTTTGTATTAATAAATACCTAAAAATACATATTGACTACCCATGACACACACACACATATATATATATATATAATTTTGATTTGAAAGAAAAGTTTACAAATGTTCATTTCTTATTTTAAAAAAGTTTTGTTCTGTTAAAATAATAATTAATCTTATTATTACATTTAAAAGTTATAAATAAAAAAAATAAAATTGTATGAATTATTTAATTTATTGGGTATTTTAAAAACTGTGTAAATACTTTAAGCTGTTTAAGGTAATGTAATGAATTACTGGACAATTCAGTTTCCAGGAAATTGAAGATTCATAAGTGTATATTCAGTTAGATCTTACTAATAGTTCAATATTCCAGATGTATAACCAATAAAACATTAAACCCTGTTGCCAACCCTGTTGTTAAATCTTGAAAAATCTATTTTGAAGAATATAAAGAACTTAAAATAACATAAGGGTTGAATTAAATGAAACAAAACATGTAGATAATCTTTCTCTTCTTTAATCTTTCTAAAGATATCAAACTTCAATATAGCATGAAAATTTTTGAAAGTATAAATAATGGGATATTTCTTCCAGCATTTAAAATTTTCTTTCATTCACAAAGAATCTTTTAATTAAAACCATCTTATAGTTGCTTAATAATGCATAGAAACACAGATATTATATTATTAAGTTTTACTGCTGATTTCAAGCTGAAAGTAATTCAGAAGAAGGTCGACGAGTAAGTAGTAAGAAATTGGTGCAAGCAAAAAAAAAAAAAAAAAAAAATGAAATGAAAGCAATCCAATCGTCGTTGAAAAATATAATGGTCTGCATTGGAAGGCGATTTATATAGCTGGGTTCTGGAATAGAGAAATGTAGGCCACTCTGTTTCTTCCGTTAAAATTTGTCTCTGAGGCTATGGCAGAAGAAATGGTTTCAAATTTTAAAGGTGGAATTAATTGAGTCTAATCCAGACATTTTGGTACTCCACTGTACTTAGATTTTTATTCTTAAAATGATTTAATATTGTCATATTAAAATACATATTTTTGCACATATAGTCTGCGGATTATCTACTGATGCAGACTGTCTGATGATTTATGAATTTTTTTAAATAAAAAATCGCACCTGCGGACTATACATGTGAAATTACGGTAGTTCATGATTCCTAAATAGTTTATTTTTAAGCAGATAAGACCAGGATCACCTATTATAATTTATGAAATGGTCTTTATACTATTAATATACATGCAATAATATATAAATAACATACAATAAAACTATAAAGATTTCAATTTAGTATGTTATACAGTTAGATAGTACAACCTAGTTAATTTTCAAAATAATAAAACAAAGAACCCATTGCTTCTGAATTTACTAAAAAATAAATACAAAAATACAGTCGGTACCTTCAGTTTAGAAATTAAGCTATCTTTTAAGCTTAAATTTTAGTGAAGTGTGTTTCTTAAATTGCCAGGTATCTTATACTAAAAAGTTTTTTATATGGAAATTTGCAGTTACTGAAGAATATCTCCATTTACTGAACATTATCTTCAAAAGATCAGGGGCTCACTGAATAATTTCATTAATGAATGTTATATCAAGTGATCTAGTACATAACATAACCAGTGACTTTTGATAAACTAAATATTAATTTAAGCAAAATTATACTGGGAATTATTTTTAATACTCTTGTTTGGGAGGAGAGGTAGAGTTTAGTTCTAGTTATTTATAGTTTCAATAAGGTGTTATATATTTAAAACTGTTGTACACATATAATTTTTGTCTACATTAAAATTAATTGAAAGATTTAATTTAAGGTTTGTTAAAAGATTTGTTAAAGATGTTTTGTATAATTTCAGGTTATGTTAACTCGTTCTGCAGCTTTCATGATTGTTACTATGAGCATAATTCTTATAATGTTTCCGATACTCTCTGAGAAGCCATGGACCTTGCCATCTAAAGAAATCTATTCTGAAAGTTTGGGTTCATTACTGTTTATAGTATCACAGCTGTTGCATCTGATTGCTGGAGATGCAGTATCCTCTGCTATTACCCTTATGAGTGCATCTTTATTATTATATGCTATCCTTAGTGATTTATCAACAAAAGCAGGAGGTATTCATACAATTTTATTTTTGAGTGATATACATACGTTTAGAAAATATTTTTATATCTCTTTAAAAAAAGTATTTTCATTAACATTTTCTTATTGCATTTCCCATTACCATTTTCAGTCATACTAAAAATTATGGATAAGCTAGTATTTGATAAATAATCATGAATTAAGTGTTTTTATCTATAATACATTTAAATGAATGCTTTGCCTGATTAGTTTTATAAGAATTAATATTTTTAAATATTTACTTGCAATAAATAGTTTAAAAATTTTGTTATTTCAAAAAAAAAAAAAAAAAAAAATCAGGAATAGTATTTTTAAAAAAACCCATGAATCCAAGGGGAAAATGAAGCAGAATGAAACAAAATGAGAAGTTTTAGTGTTTTTTCTTGATAAATTTCTACTCTTTTTAAAACTTATTTTAATCTTGGGTAGTATAATCAAAAAATGGTAACATATTTTTAATGGTACATTTAAACAGGACATTTTTAAGAATATCAGAGGAAAATTTTAATTGCCAAGCATGTATTTTTACTAATTTAACTTCAAATTCAAGGATTTATTACATCTGCTTCCCTTCAGAGGACACAGATCTAACTTCCAATAGAATATTTTATGCTATGAAAATATCATATATTGACATACAATTGTGATTTTATTTGATTCATTATAAAATTGAGAACAAAAAAAAAGGTAAAAAAAAATTTAAAAGTATTTTGATTTAAATAAATTTAACAAGAGTAAGATTGTAATATGTCATTTGTTTCTTAATTCTGGTTGTTAAAAATTAAGATCCTTCTACAATTAATTGCTTGGCAAATAAAAAATTAATTATAATATATCAACCTGTAATTTATTTTAACCCTTTGATGATGGTTGTATCATAAAAGTAACATCTTTTAAGTTGACTTAGAGGGGCATATCATATATGAAATTTTAGATTGAACATTTATTGAATTTTCTTGTTATCATTAGATGTAGAGTTATGCCTGCTATAGTGAAATTTTTTAATATCTAAGTCAATATATGCCCATCCTCAAAAGGTTAATTTCTCTGAGGAGTCATTCTTCCTAAAAATTAATTAAAACTTTTTTTTTGTTTTAAACAAGACTTTTTCATATTATTTCAATACCATCTGTCATGCCTAAGGTATATGAATTACCTAGGGAATAAGTTAAAGTTTTATATCCTTATCAACAATCTTTTCTTTCACAGAGTCTCAATTATGGATTGATGTTTTAATATGGAATCTTTCATCAAGATACTGGTTTTATGCTTCAGCTCACCAAGCTACATTTTCATCTGTGCAGTGGGATGCAGCTTTTTTACTTAATCATAAAGAAATATACAGTTACACCTTATCTTGTATTTTAGTAATTATTAACACATTTGCTTCAAATATTTTGCATGGTTTGGCTTTACCTGCAATATTAATTTCTTCACAACCAACTGCATGCTCAACAACATCCATCCGACGTCTTTATCTGAAGTACATGCTTTGTTTTGGAATAAAGGTGATGGTATATTTTAATTTTCTCTAATTGTTAATTTGTAAAAGTTTTCTTTTAAAAATAGTATTAACTTCTATATTTTTCACTGGATTTCAAATTTAAGAATTTTGTCTATATGCATACATTTATAAAGTCCTAAATGAATAATTAATATAAAATTTAGTAATTTAAAAAATTGGTAGGGATTAATATTTTGTATTTATGGAATTCAGATGGAGTAATTAAAATGTATAGAGAGAATAATTTTGAATGTAGCAAATTATTTAAAGTTCTTATAATTAAACAAGGATTAAATTAAAACTGAAAGATTTTTTCTTATATAAAGCTTATTTCTCAGTAACTAATTAGTATTTCCAAGTAGCAGCAGAGGAATTCGATTGGTGGTTATTTCTACCTTTACCTTGTTATGATAGTGATTAGGAAAGAAAGAAAGAAAACCTCTACAGTATAACATAAAAATAGTTTGATGATTTAATATGTTATAACAAACAAGAACTATTTGTTGTTTGCGTATTCATAATACATTTATACTCAGACTTTTTTCTGTTTGCAGCTTTTAGGTCATGCTACTGCAGCTTTGATTTTACGTCGTCATTTAATGGCATGGAAAATATTTTCTCCTAGATTATTATATGAAGTATTGGGTACACTGATAACAATGGCTGCTTCCTGTATTGGGCATTACTTTATACTCTCCGTTATCTCTCAATATCACAAACAAATAAGAAAAAATCTTGGTCATATGTTTTCAGACAAGAGTGAATGACATATGATTTGAAATAATCTTGTAATTATATAACTGAAAAATTGTGGGCAATAAAATGTTTTTTACATTTTTTAAAAAACTTATTTAATGTATTATTTAGAATAGCATTTACAAAAAAAAAAAAAAATACACCATATTTATTCGTGTAATAATGTGCACACACACAAAAAAAAAGTTCATCCTGTATATAGTATGCACCAAAACTGTAATTTGTTAATCACAGACTATTTTATGTTTAAAAAAAAAAATTTCCCTGTTTTTTGGATTTTATTTTCTTTGTACCAAGGCTTTGATCTTGGTATTTAATTTCACCAAATAACTAGTTATATTTGTTTCAAGGTTTAAATTAGACTTTAAAATAAAGAATTTAAAAAAAAATTATAAAACACTAATCAATTTTATTGCAAGTACCTAAGAGAAAAATAGTACATTTATGTAAGATTATTGATAAAAAAAACTTTATAATAAGAGATAGAGAGAGGTACCTAAAAATATTAAAGTAAGATCTTACCAGTCACTTAGAAACAATTAGAATATCAGACTTATTGGCATATATTTGTATTTACACTATTAAAATTAGGCAGTAATAAAATGTAATTATATATGTATATGGAGCTGTCTTCTCACAAACTGCTGAATACAGAAATGCACAAAACGTACCAAAAAATGGGAAATTTCAAGTTAATCAGTTTACACCATTACCATTAGTTACCAAGTTTTATTCTACTAGAGATAAATGACTGGCTAAAAAACTTGCAGGACACTCTGTTACAGAAGTTTGTGTTAGACAGCAATCGTACAAAATAAAAATTTTCTAATTTGGATATTTCTCTTATTTTCCTTTTTATTCCCCCATATTCTGTGACAGATCCTGGTTGGCGGGTTACTCTGGATTTGCAAATTATTTTCTAGATTATTAATCAGTAAGGGAGACCAAATAAATCAAGCTATAATGCTGTTTGTCATTTTTCAGACAACGCTATTTGAACTAAGTCCTTCACACTCGTTATTAATTGTCTGAGGGTATTGAGAAGGTTTCAGCTACTTTAAGATGACAATAGGGACTGATATCTCCTCTATTTTAAGGGAGTATAGTAAAAAGGATTGCATTTTCCTTATTCCTTTTCATTCTATAAGAGCATTTTGTGATAATGTGTAATCAAGATAGAAAAGTGACCCAGTTTTACTGCAGATTTTAAATCCAAGAAATTCTGTGTGCAAAATAAAATAGAAATGTTGCTTCAAGTCAGAAACTTGGTATTCAGTATTAAAAATTACTATTGCAAGCGTAATTGTATAAAAGAAGTGCAGTAAAAGTGAATGAAAGATACTTCTAATCAATAAGATTTTTCCCTTTTTACTTGATACCTAATACTTTCTTGAATCAAATGTATACCTTGTGATCTCCTAAAGCAGAAAAAATTCTGTGTATCAAGAGTTTTTGCCCTCTATTTTTTTTAAGAGAAAAAAAGAGAGAGCACATTATACATAATTAAATATAAGATTTTTAATCTGTGGCCAAAAGGTTAGCATACAAATTGCAAGTAGTCATTGTTCATCTAAGTTGCAATGTGACACACATTATTTTGACAGACATTAACACTGGATATAATTTTATTAATGAGAAATTTCATGTAAAGTATGCTGAAAAATAATAAGTTTATGTTTGGACTGTGCAATATGTGCACAAAATAGTATAGTTTATCAAATTGATATTGGGTGATAACTTTTAAATAAGGAAATTATATTTATTCTTTCACAGATATATATATATATATATATATATATATATATATATATATATATATATATAACGAAGTACTTTAATATTTTGCAAGTAAGGGTGTGAAGTTATTGCTATAATTGAGTACAAAGAGTAATCAAGACATATCTAACTGCTAATTTTACTAAGTGATATATGATTATTAATTTTTTTTCAAAACACTATAAAAAGAAATCTCAATCCCATACAGCAAATTTAAAACTGACATTAAGAATCCCAATGACCTAGAAAGTACTCTTACAGTTTGCTTATTATTCCTTCCATACCATCAAGTTTTTTTTCTCTACCTTTGTCTTTCTAAAATAGAATATTAGTATTAAATAATTTTTTTAGTGATTAGATTATTAGCGAAAGGAAAATAGATTGCTTTTAACTATATGTGTTATCCTTGTATGAGAAAAGAACATTAAACATATCCTAGAAATATTTGTGTACAAATGAGTCATTGTTAAAAAATAAGGATAGTATTTTACTACCAACTACAAATAACAGAAAATTAGATATTCAGACAGCTGTTTGAAAAATTAGATCCATTTTGTTGTTAGATATAATCAAATTTTACAGTCTAAATGAAAATGTGCCATCTATACAGTTTTATCTAAAATTTGCCATTATGTTCTAAATTCATAACAAAAATTATGACAATGCATTCAAAAATAACTTACAATATTTATCAATATTTTTTAACAATCCATTGTATTTTACATTTCATAATATATACATAAAATATTAATTTCTATGAAAGCCAAGAAATGTTCTTTTTATACTTTAAATAATTTGTATATGAATAAAGTTTTATGATTCTTTCAATTGGGTGTTTACCAATGAAAAAAAGTCCAGGAAAAGAAAATTAGAAATTAGGTCTTAAAATACCTGACAAACATATAACTTATATATATCTGCTCTCTCTATCACATAATTTACTTTTTATCATATAGTTTAAAACTACAAATTCAATTTTAAATAAAAATTTTAATAAGATTGTTTAGTAACTTGATTTTCTTTTTAAAAATAAAACAAAAAAAGTATGACTTTCTTATTCCAGAATACTCACAAAGAATTTTCAAAGTGCAATCTGCATTATTTTTAAATAGATCATTTTATAACTGATTTTATTATTCTTACTTAATCTTTTGTATAAATAAACTTTTGCACAAAAGAAATTAGTAGAATAACACAGCAATATTCAGAATCATAACATTACTTTTATTTGTACATCATAATAAATAAAATAAATATACTAAATAAATAAATACATATAATCTTGTTTACTGTAAGTTGCATGTAGAATCTGAAAGGAAATATAATTAAATATGAATGTGTACTGGAAGTAATAAAATAAATACACATATATATAATAACTGACAGTTGCAAGTATTTTGTTTGTTAAAAATCTACTACCATTTATAGCTACAATTGCAAAAACCAAAATTTTATGAAAAAAGAAAAGTTGGAAGAAGATTCAGAAAAAAAAAGGACAGGTGAAGCTTACATATATTAAACACATTGTTTTTTATCTATATATTTCTACAAAAACAAGAACTTGAAATATGGAATACAAACATGCCAACTACTCCACAGTTGTTTTGGAGAAATGAGAAAAATTGGTAACTCTGAAACTCCTCATATTGCTCCGGAAAATAACAAAACTTTTGAACAACTAAAGCATCCCAATTCAGCAATTACATACAAAGTTTCGCCAAAAACACTGCTGAATATATTACTCTTTCCACACAGAAATGCTGCATGTTAAATAGTTTTCATTTCTGTGTGAAAGAACCAAACTGAATTTAGGCCAAATTCGAGTAGATAAACTCTAGAATTCCTGATAGAAAAATGTAAATATTTTAATCAGGGTCAATGTGGCTCCAAGAAAAACTGTTCTGAAAGATAAGTTGTTAAAAGCTTAAAATACTTACACATTGTTAAATGCATACATTTTGATTTACCCTTTACAATTTACTATGTATTTATTTTTAATTTAGAAACCAATAATATATATATTTATGTATAATCTGTTTTGTTTATTATGTATGTAAATTGCACACACGTAATTAGCATGTTAACATCTAAAACCACACATTGCTTCTGATATGGGTGCCTGAACGTTGGCATGTCTAGGAATATACAGTTATTTTATTAATATGAACAAATACCAATAACTCCTCATCAAAAAATATTTTAAACAAATTCAAATCAAAACATTTTCTTAAACTGAGAATGGATAGAGGTTTGCTATCTAAATACATCTAATTTACAAAAACCCATAAACACACCAGTACTTTAAAAACTTGTTAGCTAATATTTTAAATACCTCTCTGGAATGAACATTCATTGTTATAAATGATGCCTTAAAAAGCAGCAGTTAATATTAAACAATAAATTTAATCATTCTGCTACACCACCCAGTTTGAGAACTGTGGATTTACAGAAACCCTAAGTAACATACACCCGAAAAAAAAACAATTTGGGAATTTTTCTCATGAAAATTTTATTTTAATGTTTTATTCTGTTCTGTACAAGTGTTTTAGTCTGTTCTTTGCATGCATTAAATAAAAGCAAATATTTTACATGCTTCCAGTTAATATAGCTTCCATATTTTATATATTTATTGGCAAGCTAATTATTTTCATATTTAAAAATTACATAATTTTTAAACATCTTATTTGGTTTTCCAACTATGTGAAATTTATTAAATATTATATTTAATACTTCAAAAGCATAAAAGTTCTAATCAAATAATTTTATCTTATTTAATTATTTATGAACCATTTGGAACAATACAGAAATATTTGGAATTTACAGAAAAAATCATTTAAACCTATTTTTAATACAATTTGCTTAATATGTAAATTATTAATAAATAGGAATTGGTCATCACATTTTATTTAAAATATAAAGAACTCCTAAAAAGTATAAAATGTTGTAATGGACATTTTACTCTAATAACTGAATTCTTCTTCTGAGACATGACAACTCTGGATGGACCTAAAGAATCAGATACCAGGCAATCCATGTTTGGCCTGGACTTTCAATTAATAGTAAGTTATTCCCAATATATTGAATAAATCTCAATACCTAAATTAAGGATTCAAATTAAACAAATCCTAATTTATGCTTTTATCAAACACTTAGCATTTATCAACCAACTAGGGATTATTTCATTACTTGATGATGGTATAAAATATTCCCTTGTTCCCAGTTAAGTATATTGCCAATAAAACTATATAAGGTGAAAGAAAAATTAATTTGAAAATGTTAAGTTTCAAAGGCAAATAAAAATTTAGTTATATACTTTGTTAAATATCTTGAGTAATTATAAATAAATAAAATACCTAATACTACAAAAATTCAAAACCTACATTTTACACTCATTTCTTAGTTAATCCGTTAAATGATATAATGATATAAAAATCATTCTTCAGCAATTCAGTGACAAATATGTCATTTGTGTATTTTTCTTGCCTTTTAAAATAAAAGCAAAATTAACAAAAATAAACATTTGGGTCCCCCATATTTAGAAATGCACTAAATGAAAAATTATACCCCAATGCTTTAAACTCAACCTTTGTTTCCCTTCACTGCCTAAACTGATCTAAAGCAATGAACTTGATAAGGATCAGAGCCAACTCTTGTATACATACAAGAGTTCTTTGCTCCACAGACAAGCAATGCTTATCTGTATTCGAACTTTGGAATATTTTTGTAATATATTCAAATAATACTAAATAACATCACACCAGGGTTTTTAACATACAGTTTCAAAGAAAATGTGGAATTTAAATAATAGAGTCTGCTTTACTTTTCGCCTGTATTTAATGATTAACTCATTTAAATAAATAGACACAATAACATTTGTAAGTAGTTGATGATTTGATCAAAAGATATCTGATGGGAACATTAATATATTCATTTTAGTAAACTATGATTTGAATGTTTAAAATAGAACAGGGGTTGAAAATTTTACATTGATCATTCCAAAGAGGGCAAGTTTTAAGACATTTAGTATCTATCAGTAGTATGGTTAACAGAAAGTCATTTTTCTATTATTCATCTTATGTAAATGGTAAATTTTTTGTAGGAAATGTACAGTTTGCTGTAGAAACACAGTAAAAAAGAACAAGAACAAACTTGAATTTCATTTTAGGAGCAACAGTAAATTTTGAAAATCAATTACATGTAGATTATTCTTAAATTTCCCTTTACCAAAACAAAAGACATCACTTTTTTATGTAAATTATGCAAATAAATATCTATCACCTTTATTTATTTATATTTTGTATTAAATACTACACCTTTTTAATAAATTTATATCTCCACTTTCTAAGATATACCTACTACATTAACCTTGTTATACTTCCTTTAATTATACATAGATCAGTAATAATGGTGACTTTCCATCAGAATAAAATATTTTAATATAAAATTTTATTAATCTTAAAACATAAATATTTTTTAAACTGACAACCTCCAACTGCTTTAGGATATGAATAATTCTGACAAGTATTGAAAAATAAGCATATTTCAAAAAACAAAAAGTTTCCGAATCCTGTTATTCTTAGCATTCAGTAATACATAATTTCTTATATTAATTTGCACAACACTTAATTCAATAAAAAAAAAACCAGGATGTTAAACAATTCTACATGTGCTTAAGCTAAAATATATTTGCAGTATGATGGGATTCAGTTCACAGATATCCAAAATTAAAAATATCTGCCACTATATTGTCTTTGAACTACCCATATTTATGTCATAGCATTTCAACAAAACAACTTGTAAACTTGTTTTAGCTGTTATAAATGTTAACTAAATTAAATAAAACCAATTCAATTCACTTTACAACCATTATCTATTGAAACAAAACATATTGGACAGAAATCAAAACCATCCACCTGTATTTTACCTAATTCTTTTAGTGTCTATATGTTTGTATATTTGTTATGTGTATAAGAACATATTTATAAAAAGGAATACAAAAGTTACTTATTTTAGCATTCATTTTTATTGATATCTACAAATAAAATTATTTATAGATATTTCTTACTAATACAAAATTCTTTTTGAACATTTTTATCATTAAAATAAATAAATAATAATTCCATTAAAAGGGTCTAGACCACCCTGAATTATAGAAAAACTGATGAAAAATCTGGTTGAAATGAAAGATGCATAACGAAGTACTGTACTTTTTGTTCTGAAATATATCTGGGTCTTTTTTGCAATGACACTTGAATTTTTAATAATAACAAATCTATATATATATAAAATATAGAAAAATGTAATACACAATAATAGGGAAGAAATTTATCAACAACTCCAACTCAACAACAACAATCACTCCAATTAAAAAAAAAAAAAAATTCAAGCATCCTTCCTGCACCTGACACGTTTTTTTACGGAAACCTATAATTAAACATCACAATGATTACATCTGAATGAGAGTATATTAAAACATGCAAATAGTATGCATTTTTAACCCTTTGATGACAGATTTAGTGATACTGACCCTACATTCTTGTAACTTGACTGTCAGATAAAATATTCCCTGTTACATGTTATATGGTCATTTAGGAAAATAATAAATATTTAAGATGAATATTTCTATGAATTAAAGCTGCATATATTTTGTACTGTAATAGCAATTTCTTTACAAAAAAGAATAGAAAAGAGTTAATGCTACAGGAGATAAGTGAGGACAGAGAGAAAAATCTTTTATTCTTGTCTGAAATTTCTAAGACATTTGGAAGCTATTTATCAGTTCTCCAAAGGTTAAGAGTGCATGCATTTGCAATATAAACAATAACAAAAAACTTTCTTTAAATTTAACATAAATTGGAGAATAAAGAAAAATATTTCATATAGTTATACTTGCATGCTATATAAAACTTTTTTGCCTTATTTTTTAATAAGGAAAACAGAACAGAAAAAAAAAGTGTTGTAACAGCACTATGATTTAGATCATAGAACTGCTACTATACAAAATTAAAAATACTAAGAGTGCATTTAACTTTAAAAGTGTAAATTATTAAAAACAGAACTAATTCAAAATTTACAATACACATCATTCTTATAATTCACATATTAAAAATACAATGCAAGCATAAAGAAAATAGTGAAATCTTTATAATAATAAAGTTTCTTTTTCTTACCAACATTCACAGCAGAAGTGTTAAAATGTACAGTATCATTGAGACTGTTGCATCTTGCTATCCTTTTCTGCTGTTTTAGAAGTGACTTAGATGTCTTCAAACTTTCAGCTTTCTCCATCCATTTACTTACCTGATTAATTACACAAATATTAGTACATAAAATTTCTTACTATGCTATATATAATTATAATGCCTTTAAATCACTAAAAATATCTTTTAATGAAATAATATTATCAATTTAAAATCTTCTTAAATTTGTGCTAAAATATGCATTGCAACTGCTGCCCATTATAATAGTAATGCAATCAACACCCTCTGACATTTTATGTATTAACTCAATAGTTAGTTGGTTGTCCAGATCAGACATTTGGTTCTATAGGGATACAAACTGTTTTTAAACTTAATTCTTGGAATTTACTATATACTTCTTATAGTTGAAATAATTGCTTTAGTATTTCTAGAAATAAAATTAATATAATCTGCTCTCATTAATATGCAAGTAATTTTTTTACTATTTTCATCTCTATTGAGCTATCAGTGCCTACAATATACAAACATATACTAAAAGGTAAGACTAACTGCCTTTCCCAGAACAAACCCACCTAGATAATATAGAACTGAGTAGCAACCTAAACTGAGTAAAACTACTTTATATGTTAAGGGAATATAAACTGAAGTTAGGTCTCATGCACTCTGCACATTTTATACGTATTATCAGAGTATTAATGTTTTTTAACAGAATAAAACTTTTCATAAAAATTAATTTTTTAGTTTTTCAGCTTAAAGGAGAGATAATTATCAAGTATACGTCATGAGTTCAAAATAAAGATTATAAACAATATTAAAGTGGGTTTTAAATGTAATACTTCTAGGAATGATGTATCAAAATTAAATCAATAAATATAAGTAAACTAATTAATATGTACACACACACACACATATATATATATACACCACATACATCATTGTTTATGTGTGCTGATTACATGCTCATAAATTTAAATCTAATCATGAGAAATTATTTTAATACTGAAAGTGTTAAGATATGAAAAATGAGAAATAAAATTAAATTTTTAAAATTTTAGATATTTTTTCCCTGTAAACTAATGATTAACTGTTGGAATAAAATAAGTGCTTTATATATATTCCCAAACACAAGCATACACACTTTTGTAATTTGTTTATATAATACAGAATAAATATTCACAAAGAAAAAAACATATACCTCACTATACAAAAGCTCTTTATTAGGTCCAGACGATTCTCCTAAGAAGCATGAAAGAAAAATAAAAAAAGTCATAAGATTATGGTGGTTCTAAGAATAGCTAAAGAAACAAAATAGATTTTCGTGAACATAATTGTGTACATAATAAAGTATTACACTGGTAAATTATACATAAAAAATAAATACAATAAATGGATAATTTTGTATGTGATAAGTAAAATCCCTAACACTAAGAAAAATACATATAATATAACACTCTTGTTTCTATCAATACAATTTTCAAACTTAGGCATTTTGCTTTTATTTTCAGAATGCAGAAAAAAGAAAAATAAAATACAAATAAATATAATTGAAGAAAAAATAAAGAATCACAGAAGAAAAAATTAAATTAGTAACTGTTTGAAAAGATAATATTTTATCAGTGATCAAAATAAAACACCTCTAACAATAGTGCTTGATCCAAAGCACCTTTAAAAAATATCTTCAGTTACATCATGTGCATGTTTGTATGTTGCAGTTCATATTTAGTTTTAATAAAATTGAAAAGCAATGGTGTCTTAAACTGTTTTTCTCTTAATGATAGCTGTGTATGTTAAAGTTAGAAACATACATATTTTTCTTTAATAGAAAAAGAATTTACCATCTATGTATATTTCTTATACAGCAATTAAAAACACATACATAAATTCCAAATATAATTATTCCTGTTCATAGTTTCATCTGTTAATAAAATATAATACGTAGGAAATTTATTCAGGGTTTGGTTTGGTTTGGTATGGAGTGCTATGATCTACTTTTTGCAACACGAGGGCCAATGAGACCGGGACCTACTGCTTAAAGCCGATTCCGAATGGCTACGAACATCCATGCCACAGTGGGATTCGAACCCACGAACTCCGGATCCGAAGGCCAGTACCCTAACCAATCGGCCATCGTTCGGCGGAAATTTGTTCAGTTATTTTTTTTAAAAAAAACCTACTATTTTCAATAATTAATGCCTGAACATTTCAGTTCTAATAACCATAAGCTAAACAAAAGTACTAAATAACTGTATATGTAATTTTTACACACTAAAATTCCCATATGCAGTTTAACATAAATGTAGATGCTTTATGTTTAAATAGCTAATGTTTACTAACTATTGACAGATTCGACCATTATCTCTAGTGCAGTTTGATAAATTTCACTAGCATCATCATAACAACCATCATCAACCTAAAACAAGAAAAGCACATATAATACACTAAGACTTCAAGCAAAATGAAAAAGATACAAGTATTCCTTTCTTTTTATATTTTACACTAGAAAATTTTACATTAGAGAATAATAAAAAATACTTTGTTTACTATGCAATACTTAACAATAAAGATATCAACAATAATTAAACATAATATGAGTAATGTTAAATTCTTCTACACAATCCATAATATGCACTCATAATCCCTATCCCTTTCATCTTTTTTTTTTCTTCAAATCAGACATACAACAAAAACACTGTAAAAGAATGATTTGACACAAATTTTCAAAGGAATTGCAAATTATATTAATAAAACATATTTTAACAAGAACAACTTTCAATTATATTTGATGGATATACAGACAGGACAGATCTTCATGTATTAGGAAAAACTGATAACATAAGAGGCTTATAAGAAAAATATTATAATTCATAGATTCTTCCACAATCTTTACAGGCTCAAATTCACCCATTAATGCATAACATACCCAGTAACTTCTAAAGAATTCAATGCACCCCTAATATAAGACAGATTTACTAAATATATAAATGTTATAAAAAAGCATACATGAATCACACACCCTGGTATTCAAGACTGTAATAGTTTCAAAAGGTAAATCTTATTAAATTTTTATCAATATTCTTGCCTATTCCAATCTTGCTTTAGATTAATTTTTATTCAACTCCTCATATTTTTTGCTCAAATGTTCAGATGCAGCATAGCTATGGTTAGTTACTTAAACATCCAAATATACATTTATTTTTAATATACATTATTTTCAGAACAGTGTTTCTTGTAGCAACATTAACCCTGATCAAATTTGGCTTAAATTCAGTTTGGTTTTTCAAAACAGTACTGAAAACTCTTTAACATGCAGCATTAATATGTGGAAAGAGTAATATTCAGCATTATTTTTTTGCAAAACTTTGTATTTAATTACTGAATTGTAATCTTTCAGCTGATCAAAAGTTTTGTTACTTTCCAGAACAATCTGAAAAGTTTCCACAGTTATCCATTTTCTCATTTCCTGGAGTAACTCCAGAGAATCCAGAGTAGTTGGTATGTCTGTTCTCATATATATATATATATATATAGAGAGAGAGAGAGAGGGGGGGGGAGAGAGATACGTGTGTGTACATATAAAATTTAATATATTACACCCCCTCATGTGTTGTGACCTTGTCGTGGTGAGTGGGCATGAGTGTGCCTATGACCTGATGGGCTCTGTTGACGGAAGTTTTACTACCGGTAGGGTCACCCATATCAAACAGGCTTTATGGCCTTCTTAGTAACAGACCTAGGGCTTGCATTATTGTGAGCTGTAGGCTAAATGCTGTAAACCCTGCCAACTACTTATGTGGTGACATGGTGGCTGTTCAGATTTCTGACAAAAGATCATTAGGTGACTTTGTTTTAGTGTCTGCCTATCTTCCTTTTGAGGAGGTTGATCCACTGGATAATAGATATAAGGCCATTATTTAGTTTTGTAATACTGGTAAAAGGCTCATATTCGGCTGTGATACTAATGCTCACCACACTGTGTGGGGTAGTAATAATTGCAACAAACATGGGGATTACATTTTGTCTGCCAATCTGTATACTCTTAATAGAGGCAATGGACCTAATTTTGTCACTAATTACAGAAGGGAAGTCTCACTATTTGTAATTCTAACAGTGTTGATTACATTAGTGATTGGAGGGTACCTGATGCAGCTATTGCTTCAGATCATCAACTAATAGTTTTTTTTCTATAAAGTGTTTAGAATGTACTAAAACAGAGTAGAAACCCATGAACCACTGACTGGCATTCCCACTATGATGACATAAAGATTGGTTTCAATGCAGTTCCGGGCAAGTTTAATTCTACTGCTGATTTAGAGTCAGCCATTGGCTCTGTGCAACATGCCATTCTCTATGCTTATCATCGCAATTATAAAGCTACGTCCACTAACTCCCCAAGGCGTGTGCCTTGGTGGTCAATTGAGCTTAGTGACTTGCATAAGAAGTGTAGGAAGCCCTTCAATAGGGTCAAAAAGTCCAGTGCGTTGGGCTTAGACTGCCTACATTAAGACTATCTGTAAAAAGCCAAATGGCATTCTTGGCAGCTTTTCTGTGAGAGCATCAATGACAATCCTGCAACTGCTAAAGTTGTCAGAGTAATGTCTAAAAACAAAGGTTGTAACCTTAATGTTATTAGGCTTGAAAACTTCAGGGATACTGGGGAGAAAGCTTTGGCTGAATTGCTAAGGGTGCACTTCCCGGGTTCTCTTGATGTTCCCAGTGGGAGCTGTGGAATTGCTCCTTTTCAAGTTCTTGGCAAGGAGAATTAGGATGCTGTTAAGTTAGTGGTCTCTTATGATAGGGTTGTTTGGGATTTAAACACTTTTAAGCCTTACAAATCCCCTGGTTTGGATGGAATCGACAGGAAATGAAAATAAACTAACAGAAAAAGAGAGCTGCTACTACATCGTAATACAGGGATTTTAAGGAAACTAAATAAACTTAAGAAAATGCAGCATTTGTAATGCAACATTACCATTTCCATATCTACTTTCCATTTAGGCCAATTTTTATAATTAAGTGCATCTATTTTATATACATTAACCATTTTTGCTAAATAAATTTTACTATTATACTCTACAGAATTCCTTTTTTAGTTTTTATACAATCAATTTCTAACTCTGTGGTCAGGGGGACAGTCTTGGGCCCATAACCATTTGATAAACTTACTGGCCTATTCTTATAGTATGAATGTGCAGTGAAAACATGAAAAATCAAATTTTAAAGTCAACAATAACAATTTATTAACCAGAACAAGAAAGCAACAAACAAAACTTGGACTGTGCATCTAAGTTCACTCTAATAATATTCATTAATTCAACAAAGGTTAATATAAACAGTCTAAAAAAGTGCATTAATTAATAATATCATGGGTAATAATCCTGGACATTAATAAACTATTGTATATTGACGGAACACCATCTAGACGGAGCCACTACTTCAACTGAACTGCACTTCTACTTGGGAAAAAACACAACACGCTAACAAATCTCCATGGTTATATAAATATTCTTACTAATTAGCATAAGACTTACTTCAGAGCTAATTATGTAACAGCTGCTCAATTTCCCAATTGACTGTGTCTATGATGTCATAATCGGAAGGTGCGTCCTAATATATCGATTCTTAACGGAAACTATGAATCGATATCGAAAGAGGCATTTCCGTGGATTGGCTGGAAATGAAAATTAACTAACCAAATTTGAGTGGTGCTGCATGATCATAACACAGGAACTAAGAAAACTAAGTTGGCAGGTAAAAGGACTCTTGATTATACCCATTTAAACTTAAAAATTATGAAAATGCCAACATCCCTCAAGAGCTGCCCTAAAGGCGAGTTCATTCATTCATTCAACATATTACACACAAACAATTATGACCCTTTATAGCAAAATGGTTGCCAACCTTACTTTTGTGTTAGCCCTAGATTAAATTTTCAAATTATCATTTAAAAATGAAAAATATTAAAAATCATTTTTAAATAAATAAATATAATTTATATTATAAGAAATAAAAATAATTCAAAAGAGTCTATTTTACCAATGCATCAGCTTGCTTAGCTAGGTAAAAGGCTTTTTTTAAATCTGTCCTAGTGGCAAGAAGTTCCTCTGAAAATATTTATAACAGTAAGAAAGCAGTATAAGCCATAATTTTTCATGAGGCTTGAGCTTATTTATGAGTTTAACTTAATGTTTACAGTATTAAATGAGTAAAATATGTAAAAAAAATTATTTTATTCTCTGCAAATAACTATAATAAGACCTTATAATAAACTAAAAATGTTAAGCTTTGCTACACTTACAAGACTTTTATAAACTTTAGATAAACCTTAGTTTAAAATTCAAATACTTTTAATGGTGTTAAATATAGATGAACAAATTTAATCACCATTTATTATTTTTAAACGATTACATGACAATTTAATTTTAATCTTTCCAAAATGAATAAAATTATCTATCATCATTGATACTACTAATAGTACTAAATAGTTGTTAAGTAACATATTTTTCTACAAAATATATTTTTAAGTATAATTATATAATTTAAAGTATAATAGCATCAACAGCAGAAAGAATTACAAACTTTAAAAAGGTTATGCCTTTACATACTTATATTGCTAGATATAATACATTTTCTTAAACACTTAAGTACTTTTAAATACTGCTGTTATTAAAATTAAGTGCTTAAAATTGCAGTATGGTTGAAAAGGTTTGTTCTTTCATGCAAATAGTGTAATAATCATAAAATTTATTCTTTAAAACATAAAAGAGCAAGGAGTTCAGAGCAATTTCTCCTTATAATTAACATCTGAATGAGCTTAGTACAAAAATTATGCATGGTAATGATTTTACACACATTATTAAGCATATAATAAAAAGATTTAACAACAAAATAATATTTAAGATTTTATTTAGATTATCCAATTATGAAAGATTGCAGTATTTATAAATTAAAGCTAAGTAATTACAATCTTACCTAAATTAGAAACTTGTTTTCCAACACTTGATTTATTTGATTTACATTTCTTTGTAATCAATTTTTTAAGTTCTTCTGCACGACTAACATATTCTAAAAACTTAAAAAACAACATAAAATCATACGTAAATATCTGTAAATAATTAAACATCAATAAAGCAACATATTTCTCTATTTATATGAATGCTAAAGGTAATAGTTATAAATATAAAATTTTTTAATGTTCTAAAAGCAAGAGTTTAAATCTATTTCTGAAAAAAAATTAAATAATTGTTACCATCTGACATGGACTACTGAAGTAAATTTGTAATACAAAAACTATGAATTAAAAGTACTATAAATTTAAATCAAGTTAATAAGGATATAATACAATATTTTCTTATATTATTTATTTATTTATAAAAATAATGAAATTCATTTTAAAAAAATCTCACAAAATAATCTAGTTATATAAAAAAAAGTTATATTTGCTTTAAATTTAAAAGTTAAATTTATTTAGTTCATTATAAATTGAATTTTGAAAATATGCAGTACAGATTACACAACCAAATAAAATTACAAAAATAAATAAATTAAAATAATAAAATTAAAACCTTAACTGAAAAATTTGTACGTTTAATTATATGTAAATAATTTTTGTATAAGACATATAATTTCTGAACACTAAATATGTTTTAAAAAATTACAAAATCTGATAAACCTTCAATAATAAATAAAAGATACAGAGAAATATATAGGTTATTATTATTACGTACTTTTAAGTATGTTATTAAAACTGAATATTTTCTTGGCTAATCTATTAATACATTGATATTCTCTAAAACTTTTAATAAAAAACCATTTATGTATTTATTTGCAATAACTAACTAGTTTTCAACCAAAATTTTATTCATCATTTGTTAGATTTAAATATTAAAGGAACATTAATCAATAACAAAATTTATAAGTTGTTTATGAAACTAAATAAATTAGTTCTATTTATTCTTTCTGAAGGAAAAAAATGTTCTGAGAATACAAGAAATTTAACTAAAAGTTTAATTTATTATTTCAATCATAAATGATAGTAATAGTGCATTTGTTATTACATGTAAAATTTTAAATGAAATAAATAATTTTAAAAAAATACCTTTTTTCTCATTTCTCTTCTTTTAAGATCATTTTTTTCATCTAAAAATAAAAATAGTTTGAAGTATTTGAGTAAAAGTTTTGTCTACACTTTGAAAAATGTAGATTTATATGCATACAAATAATAATTTTACATGTTCAAAAAGAAATAAAAAGCAAATTGATCTTACTGTACAGATGAGGCACTAAATAACCCAATGCTTGACTATAAAATTGTACAGCTTTTTCATATTTTCCTTCAGAATCTGCAGTTACTGCTTCTTGGATAAGATTCACCTATGGAACAATTGAAAATAACCTATATATTTTTAATACAGCATTTAAAATATTTTAGAAACAAGGAAAGATATTTAGGATTAAAGCTTTCCATTACACTATAAGATTTTACTTTGCACTTTGATCTTTATACAAATCTCATCAATGCAGATCAGATATATACATGACATCCAATCAGTCAGTTTTATTATCATAAAATTGAAAAACATATACACATATTATATATATATATATATATATATATATGTGTGTGTGTGTGTGTGTGTGTGTGTATGTATATATATATATATATATATATATATATATATATATATATATATATATATATATATATATATATATATATATATATATATATATTATTCATTTATTTATATACATATACAGTCAAACTGATATAGCATCATTATACATTTTAATACTAGTGTGACATTATAACAAGATTGGCAGTATGTATCCCCATATATATTGTTAAAGTTGAATAAAATATAGTTACCTCTTACAGCCATTAAAAAATGAGATAGTTACATATATTACATATATATATGCTCTTAATCTTTAATGCAATTTAATTTTCATTTCAATTTTTTTTTCAAAAATGCAATTGTGTAATTTTTTTCCTTTTCTGTAGTAATTGGAATCTGCATTATTTCATTAAAAAAATTTTTTTCTATAAATATTCACAGTTTTAAGGTTATTTTTCAGTTTCTTTGATTTTATATTTATTTTACCTTCAAATAATTGAGTCCTTTGATTGCTAATGGCAATTAGTCATATCTTAAAAATTGTAATAAAGTCTATTTATATTGTCGCGTAGATGAAATGAACTGAACTTGGTGAAATGACTGATAAACGCTCAAGACCAGTTCAAGATTTTATTACCAAGCAAATGAAGGGAATCCTGCTTATATACACTTTTAGAACCTTCCAGACTTGGAAGGCCCGCAGAAAATTAGGAACTAAATTTACATACATTTGCATAATGAAATTAAATTAACATAAATTAAATCAAAGTTAAAATCAATTTTTAAAGGCAGCTTGCCTCGCTTGTTTTCGAACC
Source organism: Pardosa pseudoannulata (assembly GCA_032207245.1). Lineage (NCBI taxonomy): Eukaryota > Metazoa > Arthropoda > Arachnida > Araneae > Lycosidae > Pardosa > Pardosa pseudoannulata. The sequence continues at coordinate 2,334,396 of CM063498.1, forward strand.
CGGAACCTCTCGTTCACGAGTCCGCCGCTTTACCGACTGCGCCACGGCGTCCTTGCCGTAAGGAACGATTTTCGCTACATTACCCTCCTCTTAGGAGGAAGCAGCGTCCCGCTGCAGTCTTGTTTGGCTCCTTGTAACAGGTTTCCTGGAAGTAGGCATCTCCTCTTCATCCAATTGTCTTTTTGGATCAAGATAGGGTTTTAGTCTTATTACATGAACGACATCTTCTGATCTTCGACGTCCTTTATTTTGTTCGACACTTTCTACTGCATATGTCACGTCAGACAGTCGGCGTGTTACTCGATAAGGTCCGAAGTACCGTCTCAGTAGCTTTTCGGATAATCCCACTTTCCGTACTGGAGTAAAGACCCATACTAAGTCTCCGATATTGTAGCTAACAGGTCGATGCCTCTCGTCATATCGGCGTTTGTCTGCAGCTTGCGCTTCGCGGATATGGAGTTTTGCTAGCTGTCTAGCTTCCTCTGCCCTGGTAATAAGATGATGCGCATAACTTTCGTCAAAAGTTTCGGTATTAGATGGGAAAATTACGTCAAGAGGAGTCTGGATATCTCTACCATGGACGAGAAAGAATGGGCTAAATCCCGTACTATCTTGTTTTGCTGAATTGTACGCAAAAGTCACGAACGGTAGTATGGTATCCCAATTCTTTTGCTCAACGTCTACGTACATAGATAGCATGTCAGCCAGTGTTTTGTTGAATCTTTCTGTCAATCCATTGGTCTGTGGATGGTAGGCGGTCGTCAGAAGGTGTGACGTCTGGCATAACTGATTAACTTTTTTAACAATATTTTTACTTTAAATAATTAAAGATCTATTAAATAATTAAATACATTAACAGTTAGCAAGAAATAACCAAGAAAAGTAAGCTTTTTAAAGGTTAGGTTTTACATATTTTTATCTACAAATTTATCAGAATAAAAAAGAAAATTTTAAACTTCCTTTTCTTCTTTAGCAAAGAGAAAAATTTCATGGAACACATAAACATTGTATAGGTTTATATTAAAATTAGAAGTAAACATCCACTTAACTATAAGGAAAAAGCAAGTCTAATACAAATTTTTGGACTTTCTTCAAGAACAAAAATTTATATAATTTTAATATGTTTCGGTTTTTCAAAATAAAAGTAAAGGGGTTTAAAGAAATTTTCACGAGTTACCTAAAAATATATATTGATGAAAAATTAAATATAAACAATGAATTTGATGTGATATTTAATTTTTTTTTAAATTCTTTACCGAAAATTGGTTTTTAGATATTGGGAAATAGAAGAATTATATCTGAATAATATGATACACACTCTTAAATCTAAAAATTATATTTTTGATGTTTTCACATCAAAAGTATAATTGTTACTAAAAGTTCTATAGGAATTCAATTATTCAGAAAAAACCCACCCTTTTACAAATATAACTGAAGAAAAGTTAGATATTTTAAAATGATACAGCAAAGTAATATATTTCTAAAACTATTTTAAGAGAATGAAAAAAGTTGAAATATACAGATTATTTAAAAATAATTTTATTCATTCATAGATTTATTAAGTATAATTGAAAAAATGATAATATTTAAAAAAAAACTATGAAGAATAAAATAATTTCTTATCAATATTTAAAGATCACTTGTCAGTGTAGAATTGCAATTTTCTCACGTCATTTAAATAACAAAGAAAAAAAATTATTTGAAACATACCTGGATTGGATCAGAGCTTTTTATTTTTTCACCAAGCTCTGAAAATGTGTGAGAGGAAAATGGTGCTTGTCCAAACAGACATTCTAAAACATATCATTCATATATATTACAATACTTAATGGTAAACCAAAGAACACATGCATATTGAATCCCAAATGCTTAGAACCATAATCATTATCATGTGTCAAAAATTTGGAATTGATATACATTTAAAAAGTTTTTATAATATGAAAGATTTAAAATTAATAACTACTTATAAATTTCTTGAATATTTTTCTTCATATTTTAAAATTAAAAGTCAAAGATTTCCTCTAAATCAAATGAAGACAAAATGTAAATAAGTTAATTGCTTTTCAAAAGTGACAGGAGACATCACTTGTGAATGTGATAGCAAATAAAGGAATAAAGGTTAGATTAGGTTTTGGAGTGCTACGGTCTACTTTTTGCAACACGAGGGCTAATGAGACCGGGACCTACTGCTTAAAGCTGATTCCGAATAGCTATGGACATCCATGCCATAGTGGGATTTGAACCCACGAACTCCAGTTCCGAAGGCCAGCACCCTAACCATTTGGCCATCGTTCGGCTAAAGGAATAAAGGATCAGCAAATAAAGAAATATTTTTAATAATGTGACAAACACTAAACCTTTTAATCCCTTAACTAAACAGATAATTCCTATTTTGGAACTAAAGTTAAAGGTTAGAAACTAAATGAAATAATTACTCCTCATCAGACAAGTAAACAAGCAATGAGTATGTTCTTAAACAAGTTTTTATTTTTGAGACTTTATTGGGAAAACCCACATTAGGTAAACATACTTACTACATAGCCCTGGAAACTTGTTTACTCCCTAATGATACTGTTTGGTTCTTTAATTATAATTCCTCATTACTAATAATTCTTTAAAGATTAATGGAATTTACTGCAAGGTATGTTTGTAAACTTTATGTCTAATTCAACAGATGATCATTATAGTCAGTCAAAGTGTATATGCAAAATACTTGTTTCCTATGTGTCTATAATCACATTAGACTTTTAAATTTATAAACATCCTCATTCACAAAATAAAATATTATTTACTACTCTAATTAAAACAAAATGATTATGTTAAAATATATTATACAACTAATCTGAACCAGAAAAAAATTTCAAAAAAATCTACTACATTGTTAAACACCCAGTTAAATAAATTTTTTTAATGTTACAGCAACCAGAATTGCAGGACCCTTTCATTATAGAAATGAATCACACTAACGAGTTCACTATTAGTATAAAAGAAAATTAACAAAGAGAAATTTCAAGCAAACTTGAATAATTTCCTGTTGCTTATATTTTTTTCTATAAAATTTCAATGAACAAAATAAAGCTGGATGATGGTTGAATGGTACAGCATTGCTCTTTGGAACTGGAACTTGCAGGTTCAAATCCCACTACAGGTAAGGATGTTCATATATAGCCATTCAGAATCAGCTTTAAGCAGTAAGTCCCAGTCTCATAAGTCCATGTGTGCAAAACAGTATATCATAGTGTTCCAAACAAAACCAAACAAAATATGAAAATGTCAAAAGATAGAATTAATATTCTTCTACCCAAAAATTTCAAATGTAAAGGACAAAAATGAAGTTACTACATATAATTTAGTTTATAAACTAATGAATTGAAATAATCAATACCAAACAATGATAAAAAGAAATTCAAAGCATAAAATTTTTTTTCAGCATCATTTTTGATCAATAAATAAAATAGTGTCAATAAGTACTTGTTATTATATTTTAAGATAGCAAAGAACTCATTATATAAAATATCTATCACTTACCATAAAGAATAATTCCTACTGACCATAAATCTACACTAGCATCATATTGACGTTTTAAAAGTATTTCTGGAGCCATATATAAAGGAGATCCTCGTAATGATGAAGCTTCACTATTGGAATGTAAATATTGAGCAAGCCCAAAATCTGGAAAAAACAAAAACAATAAAATTGAAATATGTAAATAAAATGTTATCTGTAAAATTAAAAATAAACTGCTTAGAACATATATGGCAAATAAAATCAAAAGTCTCACCTTTATTAGGTTTCAAAAATAGCTCAATCAGAGTATTTTATATAAACATAGATTTTTCATATTAGGCAAATTTTAGAATGCTTTCTAAAAATGCTAATTACAAACATAAAATAAAAATCTATTTTATTACATATAAATTAAATAATAATAATATTGGTTACATACCAAATCTCAAAACTAGATGCTGCAATTTACAAATACATACATTCTATGTTATTTTATCAACCTTAGATACCCTAAAATTTATTTTCTGTCATGAAATTTTTTTTAATCCTGTAAAATCTTACAACTTTACAATCTAAGAGATAACTCAAGCACTGATCAAGGGGAAGAAAAATTTTTAAAAAGTATCAACTCTTTAAATAATTGAAAAATTTAAAAATAATTTTGAAATTTAAAAAATAGAATACATACCTCCAAGTTTCAAAACAGGATTTGATGTTGAACTGAGTAAAATATTTTGTGGTTTAAGATCCATGTGAGATATGTTATGTGATCTCAAACATTGTAAGGCTTTTGCTGAAAATATATTTAGTTATTTATACATATACACAAAAAGAGCTTAATGATACCTTCTTTCCATATATTATATATATATATATATGGAATAAAATTTTTTTATTCTTTTCTCACTCAAGAGAAAAGATTTAAAATATTTCAGTTTTAAAAAATTAAATTGGCACTATGATAAAAGCAAAAAAGATTGTATAGAAATCTTTAAAATTCAATTGAAAGTCTTTTTAGTATAATTCATTGTAAACTTATAGATTCTTCGAAATAATTAAAAATTCATTAAGAACACTCTTCTTATTTCCAAACATCCTACAATTAATGATAATAATGAATGTGACAAGATTAAACATGGCCTTTTTGTGAACATATTAAATTACTTCTAATTGAAAGAAAATAATTCAAATTTAAATTGTTTAAAGCCATTTTTAACTTTATTTGTGCATTATTTACATAGGATTGCATTTTACACAATATTTTTAACAGTTTTTACTATTTTTGGATGGTTAAAATCATTTTTATTTAGTGTCTTGGTCAAAATCCATGTTAACCAGTTACAACCTGTTTGTAATGAAATGAGCTTAAGCACTAATTACTAAAGCTCATTTAATTAGATATATAAAAAAATAAATACTTTGTTCAATTCTAATTATAAACTAATGAATATTTTGAAAGGATTTTACACAATTAATAAAAATTATCATACCTAACTGTTGCAGAAATCTTTGAGCAACAACTTCATTAAGGCGTTTTTTAGTTCGAATAAAGCGTGATAAATCCCCACCACTGCAATACTCCAATATTAAATAAATATATGTGTTATCCCACTATAATGAAAAAACATTTTCAAATTTGAAATTAGAATTACACATACATTACAATATATCTACCTATATACATAGTTATATTTACAGATATCTTAAAGCATGTATTGTAATTTTAAAGAAAGATCAAAATTATATTTAATATGAAAGATTTAACTTTAATACTGATAACAGTTACTGAGAGAAAGTATATACATAACATATACACAAAGAAAAGAAATGTTTCACTTAAAAATGCTACTAAATTTAAAAAAAAAAAAGTATTTTTAATGCAAAACAGGAATCTATTTACATTTGATACTTTATATTCTATGAAATACAAAATGTGGTGTGAAACTACAGCAATAATAAATTATCTTTGTCAATGTCATTAGATAAGATTACATAACTTTACTATACAACAAATATTTTTAAACAGACAATTCTACACAATCATATTTAATTATTTATAGTCATTTTAAACTTTTAATAATAGTTTATTATAAAATTACTTTAGAAGTTAGATATTTATGTGGTAAAAGAGAACCATTATTTCCTAAAATTAAAAAATTATCATTATAGTAGGTGTAGTATTGCAATTTATTCCATAAGTGGAATTTTTCAGATATTTTAAAACAAAGAAAATATTTTTTAAATTATAACTAGTCTCTTCTTTTAATGTTATTATCAATTTATTTTCATATACTATATGCTTAGCCAATCCTCTTGCTTCACTGCATGAAAATAATCATGTATATAATCATGATCATAACATAAAAAGTTCTAAAGTAACATACAATTTTACTATGGATATTAAATTAGTTCAATAATTAATTTTCAGATAATATAGAATAATCCAACCTAACAGCAATGCTTTCTAAACAATATTTTCTGGCAAAAGTTACAAAACTGGGGGCTTTTCCTTACCATTAGAAACCTTACTCATTGTGAACAAACTACATTTTTTTAATTAACCAAGAATTCTAAATTTTAAAGTAAATAATTACTTGCGTAATGATTAACCAAAAAAAGAGATCATCACTTTCATTTAATAAAAATTTAAAGCGAATATTTAAATAGAATTTGAAATACAGAAAAATTTGGAAAATATTCATCACTAATTTACCTGAAAATCTTTAAATTCAACTATATTTTCATGCTTAACTTTTTTCAAAATTGAAATCTCAGTAATGAGATTTTCAACAGATGATTTTGTGAGTGAAGACTTCTGAACACATTTGATAGCTACTACATTTCTTTCATCCACCTAAAATAAGTTATAAATTCATTAAAAGTAATGAAAATTTTAACCTTTACAAAAAGATGTAAGCAAGACAATGTTGTAATTCCTACATTACGGTATGCCTTGTATACAGTGGCATAAGATCCTTTACCCAGTTTCTCAGTAAATATATATCCTGGTAAAGATGGTACTACTGCCATAATGTATTTTAATATAGTATAAAACGCTATTTATTTATCTTTTAACAGAAAATGATTCATAAAAACAAGTTTCTGTTTCCTCAGCGGAAACTGTAGCTACAAATAGTAAGATTTGGTGCATCGTAGTGTTGATGTTTTGATTACCAATCGTAATGAGCCGTTCGCATGAAAGACTCTTAGGGCGCTACACGATGTTGGCAACCTTTCTATCTCGTCAACGATTGGTTTAGATATCTGTTACATCACTTTCTCAGTGAGGAGTATATTTTTGCAGATATTTCGCCAAACTAATTTTGATTAGGTGATACTGCGCCAAATATTAATACCTGTACTCAGAGGGTAACATTGACAGTTTCTTTCTCTTTTGAGGGTAAACATCAAAGGCGCATGCGTCGGAGTTGGAAACCGGCTGGACACAGACTCTCTTATTCCGTAGAAGACTCACCTTGCCTCGAGTTCAAAATAAACATTAAAGACAAGTATTAGACGTGTTCGGTTAATGACACGTCTTCACACTTTTTTGCTGCAATTGTATAAGGATTCATATTTTATAATATTTTCTTTTGTAAACATTTAATTGTTTTAGAAAGCTTGTCATTTTTTCAATAAAATAATAGAAATATTCATCGTTGCTTTTAATCATAAAAAAAAAACAATGTTGAATTTGTTGCACTTCATGTGGTTAAGTTATTCATTTATAGTAACATTCAGCGGCATCAATTATTTATATGTAAAATGTTTGCCCCATTATCTGCGCCAATTATATGCATTCGGAAAAGTTCATAAAAACATGCCAACACAAATTACAACTCTGAAGCGAATAGAAGTACCCAAGAGGTAGTACTATATTTTTGTGTACATATGTCAATAATATTTGTTAATTTTAAATTTAATTTATCACTTTAAAAGATATAGTTACACTAAAAATTCGCTCTAGCGTAATTTACATTTTAAACTAAGTCTTGAATAACTTTAAAAAAATTCTTGTTTACAGGTGGTTTACTCATTTTTACATTTTTGCATCCATATATATTCCTACAATTGCACTTGCAGTATGTCTGAAATATTTTGGCATCTGGAATTGTTCCTTCATAAACAATATTTTAGATCTGTTTGCTTCACCAGATAGGAATTCTACAGGAACAGGTAATTAAAATTAATTTTTATATTTATCAAGCTAAAAGTTTGCTGAAATGTATTTACAAGATTTCATTCTAAGAAATTTGAAATTCAGTAGATTTCTTGGTGGTTGTGATCATAGTTCTTTTGTACATCTTAATCTTATAACTTGATAAAAAATTTACTTCTCTACAACTCAGATATAGTAATGTTGATTGTACACCAATAAAATATGCTAGAGTATACTACTTATATAAATATGGTGTATTAAATAAAAAAAAATTATAAATAAGGTAAAAATTTAGGGTTGTCATAATAAGTCATACCATTGGTATATGAAATTGATTAATTCAACTAGTATTAATGATTCATAGATTCACAGTAACATTTTTTCAAAACTTATAATATTTCTAATAAACTTATAAGTGATTACACCATTAAGTAGTCTCTGTAAAATGAAACTGGTATTTAGTTTTTAAATTAAAGATAAAAGTTTAAAATTCTTGTATAGAATTAAATCATAAGAAATCTCTAATCATAGTAAATCATTTCATTGGTATTATATAACTGCTTATACATTATAAACATTTTATAGTTAATGTGTATTGAAATTTTATATTTTTTTACCATTATATTTTACAGTATGTCCTGAATCAGTTGTCATAGCTGGAATTTTACTGTCATTCCATGTCTTCAGAAGATGTTATGAATGCCTATATATTTCCCTTTTTTCTGACTCCAAGATGAATATTCTGCATTATATTGTGGGAATAACCTTTTATTTTGGAGTTGGTTTGTCATTAATCCATGATGCTCCAGGCTTTGAAAGTAATAGTAGTAAGTTTTTGTTGTAATGTTAATTAACATAAAACTTTCTTTAATATAGTATTTTTAGAAAGATAATTTATTCAGTCTAGTATAATTATATATGGTTTCAATATATAATTATAACTATTATATATAGCAGTGTGCTCAAACCCACAGGCCAAATTTTGTCCATTGTGGACAAATGATAATAAAGTGCATGATAATAAAATAAAGGGATTTATCAAACTAGTAAGTTATATGTCATTTATTTCTTTCTTTAAGGTCTCTCAGATTCAGTTTTTTATACTAAATATGATTGATCACGAAGAACACTAAAAGTTGGTCTGCACTGGTGTGTAGGAACTAGATAAAAAATTAAAGGGAATGGAGATTTTCTTCCTTATTCCAATAAGTGTTTTTCTATATAAGTTCAATATATTCAAATTAAAATTATCTGGTCTGTAATATTTGATTTTTATACATTTTTTTGAAATGTTGTACTGATAAAAGAATTTTTAAATACTTATATAGCTAACAACATAAAACTTCACAAATAATTTTTGTTCAATGAAAATTATAAAGCAACCTAAATAATTTATAGTTATAAGCAGTACAAGCTTTAGCTGCTTCATATAGTTTTAAATTTTTAATTACTCAGAGAGCTATAAAGCTTATGTTCTAATTTTGCTAATTTAAAGCTATATAATAGGATCATTTGTTTTTAACCTAAGAATATTCCAGGGGTTGCCAAACAGTAGCCTGACCAAAATTTTGCAGCCCATGACAAAATTCATGAAATTTTTATTTGAAACAAATATACATTTATTATAGTAAACAAAATTATATTCAACTGTTTTATTGATTATTATAAATATTATGCACATTTATATCTGCCTTATCTT
>CM063498.1:2343860-2346360 GCA_032207245.1 Pardosa pseudoannulata
AATGACATCCTTGTGTTTGTTTTGAATATCATCATTTTTTGATATTGGGTTCAAAAGTACCGAGGCTGCCGGGCGATTATTGGATTTTCGATCATTGACATATATTTTATATCCGTCATTACTGATTATTTTTCCCGTACCACAGGTAGGGAAATGCTGTTCTAAACAGTCCGAATTTCGCCAAATTGGCGAAATATCTCCATAACAGTTAGGTATCGGAAATCGCCAACTCAGCGATATTACTCCAAATAATTCTAGTAGCCGTTGTCCACGGTATTTAAAAAAAAGAAAGAAAAAAAAAAAAGGGGGAAGCTTCGCCTGTACGTCTGTTTTTACGGCATAACGACCGAAATTGCAGTGAAACTACGATGGAAGGCATTTTACAGCAATTTCGATCGCATTTCCAATACATTTTCTGATATTTTCAGCATACACACACAGTGTAAAGCATTTACATTCATATACAATTGTGCGCAAATTCGTAACAATATGTTATATATTTAAATAAAAAATTAGATTATCCATATTTTCCACATTTTAATTATCGTTAAAATTTATTTTCTTCTTTAATAATTAATAAAAGTATTAAATTATGTCTTTCATCTAGTTTATTTTAATTTATGAATTACTGTAGTACTATAGTGAATTGCACTTATTTGACCTTCACTGGGTTTGGTAACCACATTTTGGACCCATTTGATATATCAAAAGTTTATTAGTATTTTTTCAACTTAATACATAAGATATTTTTTAAAATGTGCTTTAAGATAATGTAAGTTTTTGTGCTTTTTGACTAGATTGGTGAATTTTGAATTATTTAAAGTTAAAAGTATTTTACATTTTATTTATGTCACGTGCTTAGAACAAGGTCTCTCGGATTAGAGTTAATGACCGTCCCGACAGGTCCCAAATGGATTAGAGTTAATCAACGATTGTTTACTATTCAAATTTAAGAAATTTCTGATTATCTTTAATCAGTTTTGGTGTGATAGGACTTTGACATTTTTAAAAGTACTTTGATTCCTGTAAATAATCACGAACATCCCCTATATAATACTAGTCTAAGTTATCTTTCCGTCTCTCCACGAATTTATGAAGCGGTTGAACCTGGAATGAATAGAGTCATCCATATTGGATTCTTGATGAGTTATGGTTAGCAAAATTCAAACAAAGAAAACGTTCGAAATCCTCCCTCCCCCACTTTTCGATCGTTTAATGCCATTATTTCAAGCCCTATTTTTCACGCTAAACAGCAAGCGATTAAATTCATTAATTCATCACATTATAAGTAGATGAAACTAACATTTTTTCTAAAATAATGACGTCATTATTTTAATCATCTCATTTAATCATTTCTTATTTTAAATTATTTAAAGATCGCCAGCATTATTTTCTGACTTTTTATCACTGAATTTATATATTGCGTAAATAATTTTCTTTTGTATTTGGCTTAAATAATAGATGAGGTACATATGTAATAATTTTAAATTGAATCATCGATTATTTTTTGTAGCAATGAAAATTTTATCACTGGTATTAAAAACAAATTCTTTTTATAAAAGTCTAGGATTCTATTTCACGGACTCATAAATATCTAGCGTTTAAGTTATATATCTTCGAAAATTAAGAAGTTTGTTTATGTGTTTGCTTTTTATACATACCCACACGGTTTGCAATCAATTCGCTCAATTTTGGACATCGTTCATTATACCACCAAATAATCCCTGTCCATATTAAAACCTCTTCTGTCCATCCTATCATGTGCTATGACAAGATAAATTAAAGTTGGCAACTAGCATACTGTCAGTAAAGATAAATAAATTATTGAGAGTGTACCAGATAATTCTCAGTCAAAAAGCAAACTATTATTATACCTGCTTCATAGGGTACGTTACAATTCTGGAAAATTAAAATTTTACTAATCCCGTCATGTGACGGGATATAGGCTAGTTGTGTAATATCTCTTCCTTTAGCCAGATGCAAAAGTAAATCCCCAAGTGTAGTGTTTTTTAAGTTTAATAAGGAAATAAAAATAAAGGTTTTTATTCTCTTTATGAAACTGAATAGTTTATTTTCGAAATTCTTAAAATTGCTGGTGTAATATATTCTAAAAAAATTAAATTTTGAGATAAACACAACTTTTAACTTTAACCCTTAAATGTCCCATGTTGCCTTTTCAGTCTTCTAAAATACTTTTAGAATAATATTGAAGCTTTAATACCTAATGTTGCCAATAAAATACATACTAAAGATATTATTAAACAAAATTTCAACATATAGATGGCATCTCTATTTTTTATTCTTTCATTTAAAAGAAGCTTGAAAATACATTATTTTGGTGCAGAGATCAAGTAAAAATTATTACATGAAAAAGTAACGCATGTCATGTAGTCCATATTTATGTCTTTCTTTAAATATTTGACTGTAAAATATTTTTTGTAACCTGAAATTTCTGTTTGTTGCCAATTGGCAACAATAGGCATAAAAGTTCCTTAGCTTA
>CM063498.1:2351360-2591360 GCA_032207245.1 Pardosa pseudoannulata
TGGCAAGTTTCATTTTAGTTCACCACTCGTTGCTGAAAATTGGTCATAGTTCTGAAATCCATCCTAAAAGTATTGGAAATCGATAAAATTTCCTTGAACTCGAGAAGATTGACGCATGACCAACTACTGTGTGGAGTAATAGAATTATGATGAATTCAGTAAAAATCCCATTTCTTTGACCTAACATATTTTACTGCAGGATATGAAACCTCATGATTCATTATTTACCATTTCAAAATTTGGTCTAGTAATTTTTATTTCAGAGAGATTTCTAAGTGAAACTAATTTTGATAACGCTGTATTCACCTGTCAACAATATTTACGATTCAAATGGAAATTGCATTCACAAATGAACCATATCAAGATCATGAAGCAGCACCTCTTTGTGAATCGTTCTTCCTTTTTGTCTAAATAGTGGAATTCATACATTTATACATTTATCCAACATTGTAGAAGGAAGTTCCGCCTAACGTTCCTACCCACTGTCTGCTTGTTCAGTGTTATCGAATTAGTTCTTTGATACATCTGCATGTGACACGTGTGAGGTGGTCTGCGTGATCATTATGTTCCTTTCGGGTCAAGAGAGATAACCGAACCCCTGCGAGGCACCTTAGCTTTGTTTTACTGACGTATGCGCCCTAAAAGATTGCCAATATCGTATTCAGTAATCGAGATCAGTTTGTATTATGCCTCGTCTCATTTTCTCTTTTGATACCGCATTCAGTTGTATCTCCCCCAAGAATCTCGCCATTGATGGCGCGTTCATTACGGAGAACAAATGAAGGTCACAAGCTGAGCGAACGTCCCTGCATATAAGGCACGCCGTAACATCAACACAATTGAACAAACGACTACACAAAAAGCGTATGCCTGTATTATACAAGCGATGAAACTGATGCCATGTGGCCATTAGGAAAAACTGTAAAGAATTCCTTGAGACAAAAGAATTCCTTTGAAACGTCTTCAGCTGTCAAAAGACCCTGCTTTTATGTTTTGCATATTTTCCTGCAATAATGCTCGTTCTTCCTCTTACTGGTTGTTTTCGTCCTATGCTCAGAATAAAAATCAGCGACTGAAATTATTTATTCCTTCATATGACGGTAAACTTCAACACAAATGTGTGTCACCTACTGGAAACGTAAATTCGTGTTTTAAGGGACTGATACAGATATTATTATTCAAATAGAGAATTAGAAGTCGCTGCTTTCATTCCATTCTTTATGGAAATTATACTTGACAGGGCATGTTCTAGTAATATGAGGAAGTTGGTCTTTCATTGAACTTTCATTCTTGAATTACGAAGAAACAAAATACCTACAAACTATTATTTTAATTACAAAGCTGGGCCACCCATTATCCTTTAAATTGATAAACGAATTTCGCCTAAAATCCCCGACATCCCGAACATTTTTTCCCGCTTACAGTCGAGCCGGCCACAAGCGATTTCCCCTTCTGCAACTGGTGTCAATTAATGCTGTTCGCATCGATTGCATATTCAAATCACCGAACCTTAGTTACGTAACAGCCATGTCACTGACCGTCTAGTCGCAGAACAGGAAAGATTTGCATACCGCGGGGAAGTTTTGGAAGTGAAAATTATTTTAGCTCGAGGAGCTAATGATACCTTCACCAACTTCCTATATCACGGTGTTGGCAAATGAGGCTGTGTTCCTCACCCCCTGATCAATGTATATTTTCGCTTTGAGAGTGGAAAGTTGTTGCTCATATTAAGACAGGGTGTACACCTAGTAATTATGTCTTTCTGAAAAAGGGTAATTATTCCCTAATAGTTAATGTGTGTTAGCTTTTCTCGTTTTTCATGGAGGTTTTTATGAGTGCGTCGTAATGACCAAAAATAATTTGCGGACAACTTTGGAGGTGTCGTTTATTCCAGTAAACCTCACAGTGTAAATACCTTAGTGGGGTTGAGACCGTGAAAAATATTTGAGATATCGGAAAAATACACATATTTTATTATACTGACGTAAATTCGGGACTTTGAAAAAACTTCGATGCATATGGAGAGCCTATTGTATGTGTGTGTGTGTGTATATATATATATATATATATATATATATATATATAGTGTTTTCATGTGAAAACTTTAATTTTTAATATAGTTATTAGAAAAATTATTTATAAATGAACAATAGAACAATTAAGCATGCATGACTATCCATAAATATTTCTAATCAATGAAACAATTTAATAATATTATATTTACTATAATACCGCAAGTTGTAAAATGTTTTACAGCGTAGTTTAGTGCCCCTTGTCATGAGTTAAAAAGGGAATAAATGGGTATTTTGTTTTGTTTCGCTTCTTTATTTGGCGATATGCTCATCTATTTCATAATTTTATTTATTGTCATATTTTGCTTTGACTGGTTTCTCCAAAAGTATCTTAAGTTTTAACTTCACTCGAGGCAAATAAGATTTAACCTAAACGTTTTCCCACATCTGTTACTTGATACCTACAATTTTGACGAAATTTGTTCAAAATTACCATTTTTTAATCAATGTTTTTTAATATTTATAAAATTTTAAATCAATGACTATAAAAAGACATTGCTTTCCTTTAAATTTTAGGGTTTTTTTTTAAGGTATAAAAGATATTGTTGCGAAATTCCCGGGTAAAGTTCGTTGATTGAATAGACTTTGGCTAAGACAAAAATAATAACAATTTATTAACACGCGAAATGCATCACAATTACAAAAGATGGCGATAAAACTTGGCAGCCTTTTGGTGAACTTTTTCTGAGCAATACGGAGAGCATTATCACAGGTCCTACTTTCACCAGACCTCAGTGTGAACTGAACTTTTATGACCTCTCTGGAAGGATTTGCAACAGTACTTCCTGGGCCTAGCCCTCTAGTACTGGTTTTGCTAGTATTGGCAGTGCATGGACCTATGAGTATTAGTTGGCAATAATATTAAAAGGGAAAACTAAGTTTGGGGAAGAAACGCGTGAGAAAATGCTTGAGTTTAGACTAGGATTTAAAAGAAAAAGTACATACAATTAGGTGACAAGGAATTAACGAAGCATCATGGTTCTCAAAAATGAGACCTGTACTAGTAATATTTAACACATTTTTATTTTTATATTTATTTATTTTTTTTTCCACCGAGAAATTACAGCACAAGCAAAAAGGATTGCAAACTAGAAAACGGCAGTACGAAAAGATAGGGATCCAAAATTGGTTTTATTAACCAATAGAATTTGATGGGAAGAACGTCCACTGGCAGTCTTAGGATTTTCACCCTCCAAAGTAGGAGCCCTGAGTAGGAGCCTCCAAAGTGCAGCCTGAGCTTGCAGAGAGGAACTTTTATGAGAACTCACGGTCTCTTTATATAGTTTTCAGGTTTCTGGAAATCTTCACAAGCTTCTAGTAAAATCCAGAGACAGGGGGTCGGCAACAAATGTCGCCAACTCACCAAATTTAACGATATATCGCCAAACTTTACGCCAAAAATGAGTCTCCCAAAACTTTGCCAAGGAGCCAATATTTCGCCAGTTTGGCGAGATACCATACAAATTACATGTCTACAGCATTCTTAACAATATTGTATATTACCTTACTTTATTGTTATCTTATGTTGCCTTTCCTTGCACACCCAAGCTACGCCAAAAAAGTTTCGAATTATGCAATTAAAAAATATAATTTATTGGACAGAAAAAAATTATGCATTATTCAATACTAGGACCACTGGTGATTCGCGCGGGCTGAGTAAACCTTATCTCGATTAATATGAATCCTCGTTGTTATTCAAAAAGTGCACTGGGCGCTGTTTCAGTTTTAGACATCCAGTTATTATAATAAGTAAATAAAATATCAGATATTACAGTATCGAAAATTATATATATACAGTTAAAAAATACATAAACAGCGTTAATGGAATTATTTAGTGTCTTACATGGTTTGGGCAATTTATATATATATATATATATATATATATATATATATATATATATATATATATATATATATATATATATATATATATAATGTAATGATCCAGTGTTAAGGCATATGGAAAACAGTCTTTTTGATAATAAAAAGTTTATTAAATCATAGTTCCATTTGAAAGAAACTTGCGCAATTTTCATTTTTCGTGGCGGAGCTAAGCTTGGAAAAGGTGTTGATAGCTCCTGTCCACGAGTTAACTGACCCTTATCTGTTTGCAAACTCATCAAAGTCTTCCAAAATGCTTCCGCCTGACCGGATTATCCTAAAAACTTACGCGAGCGTGGGTCTTTTTCATTTATTATATTATTACGAAAAAGTTCCTATTTTAAAATCGCTTATAACTCACGTAATTCCCAACTACCCCTTTTTTAGACCTGACATATATATATATATATATATATATATATATATATATATATATATATATATATATATATATACTTTGTACATTTTCTACATATCGATATTTTATAGTTAGAATAAATACCTACAGTTTTTTTTTCTACACTTGGGTGCTTAGTAATGAACTTTTTTTTATAGCTTTATAGATTTTTATGGAGATAACATTGGGAAGTCTAAATGTTTATTTTATTATATTTAGTAACTAGTTATTAAGTTGGAGAGCATTTCTGTAAATCTGAGATTTTGTGTCTGGGATTTTAGGTATGAAAGAATGAGAAGAAGAAAAGGAGTATAATTACACCTAAAATATCTCTGCAAATTACTATAGCTATTTTAGGTGTAATTATTTTGATATAGTGCATATATATATATATATATATATATATATATATATATATATATATATATATATATATATATATATATATATATATATATATATATATATATATATATATATATATATATAATTATATATATATATACATATAGATGAAAAGCTTTTTTTCCTTATCTCGAAATGGAGTTCCTGGCGGTTATAGCCGCCCTGCAGTCATAGAACCTTGTGACGAGAATGACAACAAAATAAAGACACTGGAAAATCAAACTATCGTTGTTTATTCATACTGCCAACTCAACTGTCGAACGAATTCTGCCGAAACTGTCGGAAAATTTATAGTTTTAGGTGCCAGCCAATTAGTTATCACTGCATGTCACGTGGATGACTTAACTTTAGAGTCAGAACTCTATTTTTCGATATGCAACCTGAAGGATTCCACTAGGGAGCGTTTAAGAACATGCGTTAGGGTTGATTGAAAAAAATTACTGGAAAAACAGAATCTGAACCGAAATTGATAAAAAAAATCATTACATTATATATATATATATATATATATATATATATATATATATATATATATATATATATATATATATATATATATATATATATATATATATATATATATATATACATAGTGTCCCCCGACTGAGATACAGGCAAACCTGCTAAGTAGGTAAAGAAATCTGTACAGGCAAATTTTTGAATCTGTAGAAAATTTCCCCCGTAGTTTAGCACTGAGCTAAGTTCAATACACTATAATGATTACCAGTCGTATGAATTTGATTGGTCGGTTCTTCTCAAGATATCTAAATTGTATCTTATGAAATTAAACATTTACACTATAATCATCAAGACAACACGTTTTCTATTTCATTGTTATACAAGTTATCACTTAAGTGTCATCATTACCAAACATGCAGCTCTAAGTCCTTCCGTAATATTAGGGTGTGTTAAAATGTCTATTGTATAAAGAAGCTCTCTTAAGTGAAAGATCTGAAAACCTGTCGTTACTTTCTCAATTTGCTTCGAACGCTTCGTTATTTAGATTGATCGTATCGTATGCACACCATGAAAAGTGGATGTTAGCACCACAGTTTTTATCCATTATTTAACGTATGCTAGATAAAGATAATTAATTTTAAACGTACTTTAGAAAATTAAAACACAGTAGTATTATTAAGAAAGCTATAATTTTTAGGTCTCGTCGTTCCTAGAGGTTGAGAAAGATGGGTTAAAACCTATAATTCCATATTCTGGTCTCCAGTTAGGCTGTTTCTATTTTAAAATGTCTATTCTTTAGAGTACTAAAGTTGTCTACCCTGTAACGATCTCCGAAGTAATTTGTTGAGGTTAAGCGAACCTTAATGATTAGTACTCGATAAGTCAATGCAAACAATTCTTTATTGTAACAATGTGATTAAAAGTCCAATGTACAGAGAGGAAGGAAAACGGAAGTCATTGTGGTACTTATTATAGGGAAAGAATAATAATACGCGTTGTGACATAAACGTTAGATTAAATATTATATGATTTCATTTTCAAGGTAGATATGTTACCGTCGTATGTCATATTGTCCTGTGCGCATTTCCTGCAGAAAAATATTCGTACTAAATACTGATTTTGTCTGATAATAAATCTGAATTTTAAGACAGAATTCGTACTAAGTACTGATTTGTGCCTGATAACAAAGCTGATATTTTATGTTTGCATACATTGCTTTGCCTCTCAGTGGCTTACATATATTAAAATACATATTTATTATTTTCAGAACGATGTACAAACCCTGGAATATCACTGAATGGATCCCAGAGTGAAACAGTAAAATCGAGTACCAGAATGGGAAACGGCAGCTCTCAATCTATAGTTCTGGGTCCCTCGAGGCTTCAAACATCTCATTCCATGCATAATGGATATCAGTATCAGAGGGGAGTGCCCAAGTATATCCATCCGCAAAACAGAGTTCTCCCAAAGCCAGTGGCAGGACAGAGGCTGCGGAGCACAGACAACGGCAGCATTCTTCAAACAGCCGGCACCATTCGTGGCCAAAGAAGGGACAGCAACGACAGGGAAGAAAACGGGGACTCGGAGGTAATGGGTATCTTACGGCGGCGATCGGAAATGATAGAAAAAGAAAACGACTGCTACCGCCTCGCGAATTTCCGGAACCATAGAATGTTCCATAGCGATCCAGACATCACTAGACGTGTCAGTCCAGAGGGTCACACTGTTGAAGAAATGACCGACAGCTACGGCAACAGACGAAGTAGTGGCGGAGGTGCAGCAGTGAGGGCTAGTAAACTTAAGTACAAAAAGAAACAGAGAGCCCCTGATCCGCCCCCGACTGGTAACAGCCTACCTCGTCAAATGGACCGGAGGTCTCAAAACAGGAGTATTGAAGAAAGGAGAAATCAAAAGAATCTCCCATGTAAATGTGTTAACAAAACTAAAGCTCCTCAACCACCCCCCATTGTAGTTCACCCTCCCCCTCCGCCTCCGCTGCCGTCTTCCGTCACCACAAGGACGAAAATTAGTTCCTCGCCAACCACAAAATCGCCAAGTGATCAGCAGGCGATATCACCATCAGTAACTAGAGCGGTCGAATGCCACGATACTAAGCCAAGTTACGAAAAAAATATTCATCCATTAGAAAAATGGAGAAACTGTCGAAGCACGGGAGATATTAGGATAGACGAGGAAGAATCGCCATCTGGATCTAGAACGACTATCTTTGATTCAAAAAAAGTGTCGGACAGTCAAAATAAGTTGGCTTCTTATCTGCCGCAAAAGCCCGATCCTTTTCAAAAAGAGATTCAGGCTGTCACAAAGAAAATCGCCGAAAGTCGGCAAGAGAAATCTCCGAACGAAACAAAACCATCTGAAAAAGTAATTCATAAAAATGTGCCCGATGGTAAGCAAAATACGCCAAATTCCCCTCCAAAGTTTTATTTTGCTGACACTGGAGTTTTCAAAAAAGAAAATACAAATTCAAAAGTAGATTCTAAACCAAATGGTCTAAAACTATCAGTGAACTCCCCTCAATCCGATAATTTAGTTAAAACTTCTAGCAGTATTCCACAAACTCGGCCTTCGAGTGTAGGCAAAGAATGTACAACAGTCGACGAAGTTGTGCCGTCACTACAAAGGTTTTCACCTGGGAGACAACGTTGCAAACCATCATCAAGAGTCAGCACTCCAACTCTGCAACAAAAAGCTGAGAAAGGATGGGATGAGTTGTCAAAGAACATCTATAACAAGCAAGATGATGATTCTGATATCGACATCAGGTAATTAAATATTTTAAACATGAATGCCTTTGAAAATATTTGTCACTTATTAAACATGTTATAACATTACCCATTTTTACTGTTTTAATATAAAATGCTAATATGCCTCCTTCTTGAATTATGTAACTTATGTATTTAAAAGTCGCATTTTAATGCAGATAAAAGTTTTCAATCTTTATATGCATTAACCCTTTGCACTCCAAATTATATTTCTATTTTATCAGCAACAGCTCTCAACACTTTTAAAAGTATTTTATTTGAAATATTATTAGACAAAATAGAGCAATTTAAATAAATAAAGGAAAAGACAAAGTCAATTAAATGTTTACAGTATTGCACTTTCATACACACAAAAAATGATTTGTCTTTCTATTTGAGCATCTATTGGTTTGGATGGGAAAAAATGTCGAGTGAGAGCTCTTGATGTCGAGTCACACTTGACATAGGAGTGCAAAGGGTTGAAATATTACGTTTGAAAATGTTCTTTCATTTAACTTATTTTTTTATCGCAGGTTGAGACCAGTATTACCCCGAAAGCCTCTCGAAATACCCAAATTTTCTCCATCTGAAGCTTGGCAGGCTCTGGGATCTGATGGGTTAAGCAGCAACCAATCGACCAGTGACGATGGACCAGAATCTATTATGCCTTACAAGAAAAAAATATTTTCTTCTAGCGAAATTGACAGCAGATCGAGAAGACTGGTAGAAATTCCCTACGGACTTCATGAGAAACGGAACAATAGCAATGTTTTCAAACATCGAAGCATGAGTGACAGTCATTGGACTCCTAGACAAGACTTACTTGATGATTCAGATGTAAGTAGTGATGGTAGTGAAGAAGCTGTTGTTCCGAAAATTCTGTCCAATTCTGGAGAGATTCCCACGCGTTTCTCCCTCCCAACAGTTATGTTTTCAAATATGAGGCCCATTGGTTCGGACATAAAAGCCAACGGAACTCACTCTTATTTTGAAGAAAACACAAAATCTAAGCAGGTGAAGAAAAAACCACTAAAACCTTTCGAGAGCGATCAAGGTATGGGTCCTAATTTCAGAAAATTTTTGAGTAAAAAGAATAAATATCTAAGTGAAGAGGATATCGCAGTTTCTGACTCCAACTGGACTTTCGGACAACAAGGACTTCAAAAGCGAGGAAAGCAGTATTCGTCCGACTTGATGTTATCTGAAAAGAAAAAACACGAACTCATGATGAAAAGCAATTTCAGTGATTTCTTAGGCGATATTCTTGTATCGAAAGCAAACCATATGCGCAATCAAATGAAATCCTCCGACTCTGGAAATTCTAACTTTTCATTTTATTCGACAGAGGGTCAAATAATGTATTTACCGGAGAAAGGAGGATTTGTTCAAGAAAGTGAGTGTTCACCTCCAACGAAAGGTAGGGTTTACGATATAAGGAGACGATTCGATCCGAATTTAGAACCTCAAAGACCTAACAACTGGCAGAAATATAGTAAGAAAAAACCTAGTCCATCCGATATAGATCTGGGTCGAAAGAGGGATCTAGAGCTAGCTAAGATGTTAGAAGATGAAGTCAGAAAGCGGAGGAACAAAGAAAAAATATCTATTCGACAACAGCTGCAAAAAATTAAAAGTCTTAATACTGATGAAGATGAAGATTTTGATGACGAGGCATACTTCACTGAACCAAAATCGAGAGAAGAGACTCAGTCACCTTTCTTTCAACCGGGGCCTTCAAGTCATTTTCCGGTGTCAGAATTCGGTTACAAGCCTTTCCGTTTCTCTAGACTGGGAGCAGTAACAACAACAGATTCTTCGCGGCTGAGCCACTGGCAGAGTTCGCCTGCACTTTTAGAAGACGCAGTTTCAAAAAATGCTATAAGACCTCTGATGAAAGGTAAGTTTTGAAACTCAAACCTTGAAACTTAACACTAGAACCGCGGGATAGATCATTTGGGCCCAAAAACTGTCTTGTATCCAATTTTTTTCAGGGAGCTACTAACGAAATTAAAATAAATTTTGTGACTTTTCCTACTTTTATACCCATAAAAATCTTTAAACACATAATATTGAAGAATCTGTGCATATGTTAAAAATCGTTCATGAGCTTCCAAATGTGGAAACCAAACTGTACATATTTGCCCTAACTGTAAAATACCAATATGTAGAAAATATATATAGAAAAAATATTTCCCAAATTGCGCCCGAACTGTGTAAGAAACCTCGAATGGTAAGAAGCTAAATGATTCCGTTAAAGTTGTCTCAATATCTTTCTAACTATGTATGCTTTTCGATATTGTAATATATTATTATTTTTTATCAATTATTATAATAATTTAGTGTCTAAAAATGAATAAATATCATTACGCATAAATACAGTGTACTTATTGAATAACAACACGGATTCATATTAATCGGGGTCAGTTTGACATATACCGCGGTTTGAGATACACCGAAACTCTCGCGGTTCTAGTGTTATAGAAGATTTCATTGAACAGTCAGTGATATATTATGAAAACCAGTACAGTAAAGCATACCTGAAACAGCCCGCGAAACTGAATCCTAAACTTTGAAAAACTCCGATAAATTTCTCTTTTTATTCCAATTTGAGCCAACTGAAGAAAAAGTTTTAATATTTAAATAGTTTCATCTCACATTCTTAGATAAAAGGCTTCCTAGAATATGCCTAGGAAAAATTAAGATTGCTAAATGAAACTATAGAATCTAGTTTTATTAGGAACACCTGCCACTTTGGACTTGAGCAGTGTGCATTCACCGAAATACAGCATCAAAATATAAACTAAACTCGTTGACGTTACAGCCCAAATTAAGTGCCATGATCTACGGTGTCAATCTCTGTTTTCGTGACCAAGGACTTACGATGCGAAGCATATGTCCGGTTAGGTGGTCAACCATACACGAAACCCCCAGTATTTAGTTCTCAAGCATGCTTAATCCTCAACCTTGCCCAGCCCAAGGATCGAACTTCGAAACTGCGTCACGGTAGCACAAAGCGCTGCCCCGATGCCACTGGGCTTCCATCAAAATATAACTCGGCTTAAATATATCACGTTGCTTCGGTATTACTTAAAAAGGGTTCGATGATTCAAAAAATGCAATAATCCACGTGAGCAATACGGAACACCAAGTATCATTGCTGTGCAAGACGTGTGATAATCCACATTCTAAGCTTCAGTAAGCAACTACGTGGGCTTTAAATTATTTCTAAGTGCTGGTAATACAAGATCAAACTTAATCCGTGTGCTTATACAAAAACCAACAGTAAACTTTTCTTTTCATAGTTTAGTTAGTAATTGTATTCTCAATACATCCTATATTGCAGGTCATTTTTCCTCCTCTTCTGTTATGAGCTCACCTGATCCCGAATCGTGGATGCAACCTACAGGTATTGTCGATTCTTGGTTGCAACGACAAAGAAACCTTGAAATGGGTAAGAGACATCTGGGGAGTATTCCAATCCTAGAACAGCCACACGACGAAAATGGTAGAGTACCTTTGACTGTCACCGATAATGCAAACGACGGTGACGTCAGCTCATCGCCAACCCCTGCACCTCAAAAGAAAAAAGAGCGAAGGAAGACGAATATTTATAAACAATTGATGGACATAGTAAGAAAAGAAGAAAAACAACTCAGGAATGCCCAGTAAGTCATTCTGGAAAAAATTAATATTATAAACAAGTTATAGTGCAAACTTTCTAGTTGGTCGATTGAGAACACTGTGGTCGACGCGAGAACTAATGAGATCGGGACCAGCTTCTTAAAGCAGATTCTGAACTGCTACAAATGTCCATGGATATGAACTTCCTTGATATAATTGGTGAAACACCGATACCAGAAGAGTTACCACGACCGTTCTTCCGAACAAAATTCTAAATGGCTAAAATATTTTATATACTCATAGCATGCTTTAGGGTTTGTAATACCCTCGAAATGTTTGTTTGGAAATAATTGTTTTAACCTGTAATTCCTAAACATAAAATCTGCTTTCGACGCAATACTTTTACCTTAGTGTCTATTCATATGCTTTGCAGCATCATTAATTTTTAATAGCATTGCATAACTACACCTTATGACATGTAGATATTCTGGTTCGAGTAACTGTTTAACATCTATACAGAAAGAATAAAACCCATCTTTTTCTCAAAGTTTATTTCATAGCCATGTACTTTGCGTATTTAGTATTCACAAAGAATGCTTCATATGTACGCTAAATTATTAGATCTTAAGTGATAAACTAATATTTTTACAAATACTCTTAAAATATTGACTTATGAAAATATCTGTTATATCTGCGTTATACTTTGCATGCTTAAATTTTAATTTTTGCTGAGTTATTAGAGTATGTTTGCCCTTGTTATATTTTGAAAACAAAAAACTGGTAAATGAAAAATCAGCAACTTTCCAAACTTTGGTAGGTTGTGCATATGCCTTTTAGGATGAATCAACCCTCTCTCGTGAAGTGTTTCATTGTGCAAACTGTAAACATTATTTTAGCAATTTTCTTTTTTAAACTTTCTTTATTTACAACGTTATTTACAAAGCAACAACGTTTCATATCTGTAAAACATAACTGTAAATGGTTGGAAATGCACACTTACTAAAAGTTCTTCGAAAGTCTTTACTTCTGGTACCTGACAAGTAAAATGTTACACAGAGACTTAAGTATTGAAATTATAAGATCTGTTCTCCAAAAGTTCGTCTTTTTTTTTTTTTTTTTAATCTCCTGAACTGTGATAGCAAAGATTTTACCAAGCTAACTGACTACTACCCCCAGAGAATGTTTTAGAGGTCAAAAGCTCCTATTTCAATTCTTTCGGGCTGAAAAAATACACTCATGTTCATAAATTAAGGATAATGAAGTTCAGGCAATGAAAGAGACAAAAGCAAAACAAATTTGACTGATTTGTAGAGTCTATTTATTAAACAAAAGGTAAAGAGCAAAAAAGATGCTATATGTTTGACATAATTAATAAAAATTGCGATTTTTACTCCCTGGAGCAAATTTTAAAAAAGAACCTATTTACAGAAAACAGTATAACATGGTTAGTATGATGGTTAATACGGAGTATGTCTCCCGGACGATGCAATACAAGCGTTACAACGTCTACGCATACTGAGTATCAGATTATCAATCTGATCTTGGGGAAAATTACACCACTCATCAAGCAATGCCCTCCGAAGTTCCGATAGACAGTTGGGAGGGGGTTGACGGACTGCAATTCGTCGGCCAAGTATGTCCCACACATTCTCTATTGGATTCAAGTCCGGTGAGTATGCTGGCCAATCCATACGGGTGATATCCTCCGATTGAAGGCATTCACCTACAATGTTTGCACGGTGAGGTCGAGCGTTGTCATCCATATACAGAAATTCAGGACCCATGGCGCCCCGAAACAAACGTACATGTTGTTCCAGAATGGCATCCCGATAGATGTGGCCTGTCATCGTTACACTCTGAACATGCACGTCAGTTCTGGAACCAAGAATAATTCCTCCCCAAACGAGCCATCCTGCACCACCGTAACGGTGTCTTTCAATGGTGTTCTCTTGGTGGTAACGGGTACCTGGCGTTCTCCATATGAAAGTCCGGCGAGAATCAGAATGTAAACTGAACCTGGACTCGTCGGAAAACATCACACAAGACCACTGTTGCGGTGTCCACAATGCATGCTCTCTAGCCCAGCATAATCGCAGGCGACAGTGAGTTGCGGTAAGGGGAACACATCTGACAGGCCTACGAGCATATAGACCAATGTTCCCTAAGCGTCTGTACATGGTCTGCCTTGAAACTGTCGTACTGGTAGCTGAAGAGAGCTGACGAGACAGGTCTGATGCTGTGCTCCATCTGTTTCTTTTGGCAGTAACTGTCAAATACCGGTCATCATTCGGCGTAGTAACTCGAGGGCGACCTGTGCTGTAACATCTATTCACATTACCATCATGTTTGAATCGTTGCCAAAGCCTGGAGATGACACTCTGGGCGATTCCAAGTTCCTCGGATACTTCCAGCTGGGTACGTCCACATTCCAGTCGTCCGATAATTCTACCACGTAAAAAATCATCCAAATGCTTCCTTTGTGCCATAACTATGCGGTTATTGCACTGAAAGGCTTTTAAAGCGCTTGTGAACAATTTTACTTCTTTGCTACCATTCCTTATATACCCCTTTCATACACTCTCGTCATTGTGACGTACTATCCGCGCCATCTGGTGGTTTCCTGCAATTTGCATATTCTTCTTCAAGATGTGTGTGATAATTCTACAGGTGAAATTTTTATTTTAGAGCTCAATTTCTGTGTGATTCTGAATTATCCTTAATTTATGGACATGAGTGTAATTTTCTATAACGCCTCTTGTTTATCTTATCATCATGCTCTTGCTTACTTAAAAAAAAACTGAGTTTTCGTAATAAGTAGTTACTACACAGTACGATTTAGATTATAGAACCAGAAATTTTCTACATATTAATATTTATACTGAGGTTATGAAACTTCGCACTCTGGTTCATTCCACCCATCTATCTCTTTGTTCAATAGAACCTTATAAAACCATAAAACATACTCTGTCTGATGAATTTTTTTCAAATATAAGCTGTTACAGATGCACTTATTTTTAACTTATCTGAATTTTATGCAATGAATACTAAAATACTGCAAATACCAAATTAAAATATAATCTTTCGAAATATGCAAAGACATATTATTTCTGATTTTATATAAGAAACTTCGCTAAAAAGATCATGTATGATTTTTCAGATCCACATGATTGTTTTCATATCGAATACAACACTTATGCATTAAAGTTAAAGGATACGCTCTTATAAATAAACACATTATCCCTTCCTTTCTTTCGATGAATTCATTAAATGCATTACGTTCTGTGTACATTATGAGAACAATTGAAAGCATTTCCATTTTCATATGTTGCGAATGCAGCCTGTGCTGTGTTACACGGGACGTAAAATGTTTAATTAACAAAATACTAGTCAACACAGCTTGGATAGTGAAAAACTGAAATGCATACGTATTTACTCAAATACCATGCATTTAAAACTGCGCACAAAAGTAATTCAATTAGATAAATAGTAATTAACAAATACTGCTGTGTAGAGATGAATATTTATTATAACTGGTTGAATGGCTAACAAACACAGCGCTAAATAAGTAAATGTACGATCAGAGAAATGAAAATATATTTCAACTTACATTATAACCTAATTGTGAATAGTTACGAATTTATAATTTTAGTAATTTACAATATCTGTTTTGCTACGTAAGAACCAGTCAAAAAAACTACTACTTAAAGCCGTTTCTGAAGACTGACAAATATCCAAAATAGTTGATAATAATTCAAAGATAAATATATGAGAAGTCTAAACAACCGAAACACTCATGCACATTGAACAGTACAGTTGGTTAGTGAGACCGGGACCTACTGCTTAAAGCCGAATCCGAACGGTTACGAACATCCATGCCACTGTGGGATTCGAACCCACGAACTCCGGTGCCGAAGGCCAGCACCTTAACCATTCGGCCATCGTTCGGCAAGTACAGATGGTTTTCTGTGAAACCCGTGTCGAGGCCTCGTATTTCAATTCCAAACTTCACTTGTAACAGAATCCACTTTCATTATTCCAGTTACTGCCCCGTCTATTCAAACACTTTGGAACTTTTTCTTTTGCCTTGCCGTTTCCACACTTCTTCCAGTGCATTCAGTTCAAATTTGAAGTCATTCTGACCAGTGGCACTTTTGTTTTACAGCATGTTTAAAGTCTGATTTTAATTATAATCACCGTGTATTTTATTTTTTAACACCTACACATATATTTCTTTTAAAATAAAGATTTTCTTTCAAATCCAATGGTAAAAAATAGATGATTTATTGAAACTTGTGGAGTTTAGAAGTGGTTCAAAACTATGAATTTGTAAAATAATCTAATTTCTTCTCTTGGTGATCACTTATAAAGTAAATCCTAATTTTATTATAATTTTTTAGACGTCAGTATTGAATTGTGTTCCAAAACCAACAAAGCTACTGCTTTTTAACGTATTCCATTTCCTTGGCAGGAGAGGAAATTCTGAAGCGAACAGCAGAGAATCCTCTTATTCTCACCGAGAAAGCACGAGCTCCGACACATCTTCGTCGTCTTCCTACTCTTACTCAGACTCGTCTGGTTCCAAAGGCCACTCGAAAAACGGGGTTCCGGCAAACAAAGAATTCCACACTTCGAGCTACACGAATTCTGCCCAGAACCCGCCATCTTCATTTCAAGTGACTTTTGTGCAACCTTATGCGCCCAGTAAAAGCTATCGTCCAGTGCCATTTGAAGTAAACGTTTCATCAGTAAATGGATATCGGATGCCAGGGTAGGTAAACTGCATTTACAGATCTTTTGCCAACATAAGAGAATTCCTATGCTGACCCGACCGAAGCCATACAGCCATTGCCAACATAAGTATCTTCAGTGGCAAAGGCAGCGATCTCGTTACCGGCCAAAAATCATCAATGGCAGCTGAAACACGTAAAATAGGTTCATGGTCGCAATGTCTTCCAAGTTCCCAAACGCGGATTCTGGAGATGACTAGTCAAGCCTGGAGCTCTTTTGCTTCTAAATGACGAGGACCCACTTGAGGTTTAGTCAGTGTTCAGCCCTCGTAGTTCCTCGCTCAAGTGAAGATACTTATCATCCTTAATCATAGACTAGTCGTATATTGCGATGGGATATATTGGACCTGGTGTAGGCTTTTCTTACCAGGGGGGGGGGGTGATTAACAACAAACCAAAATTCATCAGTTTAACACTCTTCGAATTGTACTGCGCTTACAATTTCAAAAATAAATAAATAAACTGCCTGCACGAGCAGAGGGTGATTGATTGCACCTAGGGGGTAACCCGGAATCCCGGGGTTTTTTCAATTATCCTTCCAGGTTTGGAAATAATATATTCTGGTTTGAAATTTTCCACCATGGAAGTTTGAATTCAAAGAAAAAAATGTTTTTTAAAAAAATCAAAAAACCTTCTTGTCAAACTTTAGTTATCGCTTGTGTTTCGAGTTTCATCTGCAGAGCGGTCATCGTGGTTAGTCAGCATTTCCGGTCATCGTAGAAGAGAGAAAGAGAAAAAGGGTAGGAGAGAAAAGGTCATTTTTTGAAGCTTCGAATGGGTGTTTGTTGATTTGCGTAAGCGTAGCAATGCGAAAACACATCCTCGCTACTTTTTTTTTTTTTTTTGGGGGGGGGGGGCGGTAACATTTTATTTCTGTGTCTGATAATAGTTCTAGATTCTATAATGATAGATTATAGATTCTAGCGCTTGTATCAGAAAACAGATTTATCGTAGATTAAATCTTGAATATCCAATATATTTTAAAATCCAATTATAAGAAGGCGAATTATCTTAACATCTAAGAGTGACAATCTCTAAAGGATAGTTGGTAATATTTTTATTTTAATTGTTAAAATTAAAGCAATCACTGCTTTAATTTACTAACAATATATTAAATTTAATATTAGTATATCTAATATTACATGCAATTATTTGTTTATGTAATTATCTTTTTTCGGTTCCGGGTTTATGATGACGAATAATAAATTTCTGGGTTTTTTACTTAGGGATACAATCACCCCTGACAAACTATAAAAGTAATGAATTGTAATATGAATCATGCTGGTTTTATGCTAGTCTAATAAAAAATTAACGAAAAATTATTTTCTATTGTAGTTTTACAATTTTAAATGTATTTCTCGAAGAAAGGTGAAATGGTTGAATAAAACATTCAGTCATTTATTTAAAAAATATCACTGTTAGAACAAAAAGCCAGGAGTGATATATACTTGTATTCATTTTACATATGGAAAAAATTATTTATAAATATGATGTATTCAAATGATTATAAGCTGACATCAAACCCTGAATGTTCAACACAGAATTTCCAAAACAATATCGAATTTGATAATCTCAAAACACTAAGAATATATTTATTATACAAATCAGATTCATAAACGTTTTACCAAAAATTGATTTAACAATAAATTACATCATTACCTTCAAATAGCAGCCATTTATTTATTTATTACTTTTTTAGGCTTCAAGAAGAAAGCAAAGAAGTCAAAGCTGAAGCATCGTGAATCCAGATTATGATAAAAAAATTTTGTACATGAAAATTTTAAATGTTGTCTTAAAAAGACTTTCCTAGTCCTAAAAATAACCAGTAATCCAGAAAATAGACAAGTTTCTTTGATATTTATTTATAGTTGAAACATTATAATTGGAGGAATGGTTTTCAGCAACAAGAAAAAATACCTGATATTCTTCCATTTCTTGCTAACATACTATTATATGTATTTTTCAAATTGGATATGTTAAATGCTGACTCTGAAAACTAAATTATGAATACATGAATTAAGAAAATATTTATATATTTTCATATGATTTTTCATTCCATATACTCAGTTTTTATCCTGTTTCTGCAAAACAGTATTCAACAGAACAACGGGAACTAGTTCAGTTTACGCGTACGATAACAAAGAAAGTATAACAAAATTGTTTTCTAATTAAATAATTACTACATTGATAAAAAGGTCTGTGGCAAAACACAGCACAAATATTCGTATTTTTACATAAGATATTCCGAAAATACTAACCAATTTTTTCGAGTTGTACTAAGAGTGTTGAAAATTAATCGAGGATTTCTTAATATTCAGTCGCAGTTAAGTAGTATAAAAAGAAAAAAAAAATACTGGTCTACATCATGCTTCTAACCAATGCTTGTTAACTGCACATTATGAGGCAACCATGGTATGGCTCAGAACACTAATAGTGCAAAGTTTTGAATCTGTTATTCATTTCAATACCGTATAAGTGATACTTTTTCCCTATCTTCGATTCTCTTGCTTTTTATTCTTTTGTCGTAAGTTAAAATTAATTTTATTTTAATAAAAAGTGCACACTTTATTAAAAGTAACAACCTTAAAATCAGGGCATTTCTCTCCAGAATTTATCGAAACTTTTAGTTTTACTTCAAGTGCCAAATTATTAGTTCGACATAGCATGTAGTGTTCTATCGGATACTAAATCTTTATAAATTTCTCGTTTTTTTAAGGGCTTTAAAATAACATTTATAAATCAGTAGTGTTTTGTTTTCTCATAAGACTTAAAAGGGCAGGATGACCGATGGACAGGTGCAACACGAGGGCTAATGAGACCGGGACCTACTGCTTAAAGCCGATTCCGAACGGCCACGAACATCCATGACTCTCTAGGGTTCCAACCTAAGAACTCTGGTATCAAATATCAGCATCCTAACCATTCGGCTATCGTTTGGCACTGCTGTTTCGGAAAGGAATCCATGGATTCGAATCCTATTTTTGACAAGGATACCTGTAAGTAGCCCTTTGGAATTGGGCTTTTACCAGTAGGTTCCTGTATAATTTCCCCTCATTTAGGCTAAAACTGACAGCAGTATTTTATATCGTAAATAGAAGTTATTCCGTTAGTGCATGCAATAAATTAATCTTTCATTCAATTTTTGTTTAATGCAGCGCTGGATTATACACGTTTATTCACACTATTTCAATAATCAAGGGCAACATGAACATGTACATGTTGAAAAAGCAACGAAATTAATTTACGATTCCTTTTCCAGGAGAAGAATTTCTTGTGTTGCAGAGAAAATTTTTCAGTTGTCTTTTTAAATTTGAATTCACGTTGGCGTGTGAAAAGCTCTTGGATTGGTTGAAATTTTTCCGAGAAATTCTTCAACGAAAAAAGGAATCCTGCTGCTTTTCAACACGCACATGTTGACGTGTATAAAACTTTTACACTTCTAAAAGTTATTTTAATGTGTCAGCTTCAAACAAATTTCAACAATGAGCTATATTTAAGTTCCTGTTGATTTTCTCTAGGTTTCATTCACTATGGAAGGCATTTTATTTTTTATAATTTACTCTCGTTTACCACCATTGAAAAACACAATTGAATCGTGCAATAGAGAAAAAGCACCATGGATCCGTATATTGTTCTAAAAATAAACTTTCACTAAAATGAGTTTTAAAAACATCAATTGCTCATGACCTAATGCAATTAGACCCTCTTCACAATTAGCAATGTAAACTAATTATTATTGTGTAATATCACATAAAATATATAAAGATTTATAGTCTTAAAAATAATTATATTAAAATATATCTCTTATGCTTATACCCTTTTATATGCATTTTTCATATCAGCGGAACAAGGTATGTTCTCACTCCTCAAAATAATTGTGTTTTTAACTGTTATTAATATTTTTCTACACACCCATTTCATCTACCAGTCTGAAGTTTAACAGGGGATTTAACATTGACAAATTTCAAACTTAATTTATAATCTTTACAATTATAAATTAAGATTAAAATTATGGTAAATTAATGTAAAACATGACATTTAACTTCCAGTATCCAATTCTCAACCTATAGATGTAACACAAGTTTAAGGATTTTCGAAACATATATTAACATACTCTAGTGTAAGTCCCTGGATGGTAAAATGTATACAGTGTAAATGTGTATAAATGTACATTGATTCAGATATGTGAGAGAACTGAATAGTTGTTTTTATCGAAAATTTCAAGACTTAAATGTTTAGAGAGAAGAATAATATATAAATTGTTCTAATATATTACCCAGCTATAATTATAGCTCAATGTATTGTAAATTTATTGTAAAGTTTTCTCTAAAAACTAATAAATGCTTTTATTTAGTATTTGTGTGATTATTCTAATGAAATATACTATTATTGTTACATTGCATAGTTCTGTTAATTGGTTCTTCCAAAATATCACATTAAATGAAACTGCACTGTAAAAAATATTATTTATATAGGTAAAGAATATATTCCTATTAAATTTTTTTAAAACAAAATATATATGCATATTTATCTGAAATTAATAAAAATAATAAGAGTTATAAATAAAAGTAAGAAGACTTATTGTTTGAATTACTGTATTCTTTGATTTGCAATAGCTAGTGCAAAACCCCTGAAATTCAGATGTTTTCCTGAAGTATAAACACTTCTGAGTATTGGAAATCTGGGAGATACAACACTGATAATGTTTACGTGGCAATTTAATTCACACCTTTGTGAAATTGTAACCATTAATTGAAATTAATACAAAAGCTCATCTTCATTCTTTTCTTTTGTGTCTCATTTTAGTAAAATACGGGGAGGGGGTTGTTTCTTCAATAATCTTAATCTAGCAAATTGGACTGCACTTTTACAGCTTATCCTATTTCATGGGTACTGTACACAACGTACATTTTGGGAAATTTTCATTATTGAGGAAATAGTAATTATTTAAACAATTACAGGCAAATATGTGTGCCTATAATAATAAAATAAGAAATAAAAATATACAAAAACTGAAAAGCAAATCTTGTATCACATATTTACCTAATTAAGAGCTTTATGCTTTTCAACAATATTTTGTAATAAATTTCAATATAAATAGCAGATTCCTCCCTAGCCTCAAATTTCTAATGCTTTTAAAAGTTTGCAATAGTGACTGTAATCACAAAAGTGAACCCTCCTACTGAGTTTTTACAGCTAGCCTTGTGCATTTCGAAATTTATTTACATTCTACAAAATTTGTTTACTCATTTTGATTATGCTTGACAGCAATTTAACTAGTTGTGATATTTGTATATATGTATCTATACCACATAACTCAAAAATGGTTGGGCACAGAAAATTGAAATTTTGTATTTAGGACTTGTAGACATCTAGGTGTACATCTACCCTTTTGATTGCTGTCTGCTCGCCATATACTGCTGTCATAACTCTAAAATGATTAGTCTTAAATGTGAAAATTTTATATTAAGGATAGTTATATAACATCTAGTTGAGCACACCTCCTCTTTATAATTTTTATCTGCACTCTCCATAATGAAAAATATCAGTACAGCAGACGTTAGTATGATCAATCAACAATAATAAGACACAAAGATATGAATACAGGCATGCTAACATTCAGGCACTTGTGCCTGGAGCAACAGCATGGTGTGAAGTTTTAACTTGCTAATTACAGATTATACACAAGTACATATCTTATTGGTTTCTAAATTAAAATTAAATTTTAAATATTCACACAGTAGTAAATTCTAATAGGTAAATTAAAATTTATGAACTTAAAAATTTATTAGTACCTTTTTTAGCTTTAAATTATCTTTTAGAAATGTTTTTCTCATAGAAACACTGACACAGATTAAAATATTTACATTTTTCTACATTAGGGATTCTAGAGTTTACATACTCAAATTTAACCTAAATTCAGTTTTGTTTTACCTCACAGTAATGAAAACTTTCATGCAAAATAACTGTGTGAAAAAATAATATTCAGCATTATTTTTTGCAACAATTTGTATTTAAATGCTAAATTGTAATCTTTTAGCTGTTCACAATTTTTGTTATTTTTCGGAGCAATCTGATGAGTTTCCGGAGTTATCAAATTGTCTCATTTCTCCCTAGCTGTTCCAGAGAATCCAAACCAGCTGGCATGTCTGTAGATACATTCATATGCAGTTGTTACAATGTGCTTTAAAAAATTGAAACAATCCTTTTGAAATCCATTTTTAGAATGCAAAAATAAAATTATATTATTTGCAGAGAATAATTTTGAATTTTTACCATTTATTACTTCCTGGTACCAAGAAGTACTGCAATTGTCAAAAAACTGTAATTTAGCATGAAATATCTATGCAGTGAAAAATTCCAATGTAACAAATATTAACATCGTGAGTCACAGCCAGATACTTGAAATGTGCTCAGAGAACACTGTTACCTTGAGAAATGAAACTTTCAACCTAGTAAAAATAATGTGTAATTCTGACAATGCACCATACAAAATAATAAAATGTGTAAAATTTAAGAGAAAGTCTACAAGGAAGTCATGTGATATCCACATGACCTTTTTATATATTTTGGGGTGTGGGGGATTTCTGTCATTTAAAGACAACTGTGACCCACGATACACTACACTAGCAAAACATAAATTTAATAGGTTGGCTATTATAGTTATTAATGTCATTCTAAAGACAGGTGAATACTGCCAATTCCATTTGGCAAGATATATTTTATTAGTGCCACATTACTAGATACTTATTATCACCAGTTAGTCATTTTAATTTTTAATAAGTAATACATAGTAAGGAAAAAGATATCTCAAGTAAAAATATTTATTAAAACTTGCGGACTAAAGCCCTGTGATATGGGTTACTAATTAAAGCAAATGTCATTTCAAACTAACCTTCACAATTTTTAATAATTATGCATCAGTGACTTGAATAACATAAAATTATTTATTAACACTCACTAAAAATAAAATAGGATGGTAAAAAAATTTATTGAGGAACTGGATTACAAGAACATATACAAATCACTAATAAAAACCAACACCAGTTTTATGTACAGTAGCAAATTTAAAAGAAAACAATTTTTGGGCTTCAAGTTTGGCATTTTCATAACTTCAAATATGGCAGGTTTGAAAAAAGCTTCAGTGCTTTTCCACACAATGTCTGGTAGAATGACTCATTCAAAAATAATACATAACATTAAATCTAATGTTTCTAAATAAAGTCAAAAACTGCACAATGATAAGTTAATTAAGAAGACATTGACATGCAAACAAAATAAAAACAATTCAATATAAAACTCAAAAACAACTCTAAAAAAATATTCTAAATTAATACTGTTACAAAAAATAGCTATTTCATTTCTAATCATTAAAAAAGAAAAATTACTAACTAGCTAACCAGCATGGACATAAGGCTGCCTTTATAGTCATTTTTGTTGGAAAGCTAACAATGTGTGCATTAATGACTATAGCCATAAAGTTATAAAAGTTTTTTCGATTTAATCCATTAAATTCAATAATGAAAAGTTTAACTCATTGATATCTAATGTCCTTTTTTGAGGACAAATAAAAAATAGGTAATAACAGTGTCATGTTTTCTTTGAATGATTTTAATCCATTTAGCAATGGTAAGTGACAATCTTACAAACAATCCCCAAAGTTTTTAAGTATCTCCCTTTTATAATTTCGTCATTCGGACCAATATTTTACAACTTTTAAAGTCTTGAATATTTTTCTTTTTTATAAATATTATCTTACAATATTTATAATTAGAGTTCATCACTAATGAGAACAAGTTATACAAACTTTTTAATTTCCTAATTATTATTTTTTTTTATTTTCAGACTTAGATTTACAGTATTCATCAATATATATTGAGAAGATATGGTTTGAGAATTGATGATTTAAGATGAGAAAGAAAAATGTTTTTCATAACTGTCTAAAAACTCTTATGAAATGCAATCAATTACTTGCCCCTCAAAAATAATTGTAATCACCCTTGCTTAACATTTCACAGACCATATTTCCTAAATGAAGATCAAGTAAGTATAAAAAATTCAACTACATCATCCGATAGGATATAAAAATGCATGCACACAGCATAATTAAAAAAATATCTCAATTCTTGATTGATTTAGAGCACTTTTACAAAAATTATCAAAAATAAAAAATGAGAGAAGAAAGTATGGAAGCTCTACCATACTGAGAGACACCTTAGTAAAAACCTATATATAAGTAACTGTCATTCATTAAAACAGTAGGAAAGCACTGATGACAAAAATACTATAAAATGTATAAATAAATACTCACAAATATATACTATACACAGCTAGTCAACAAAAATTACAGAAGCAAAAACAATTATAAAACTCAGATCTTTGCTAAATCTCACAATATACACAAGCTTTAACATATACTTCTGAAACTATAACAAACAAACAAAAATTAAAAAATTCCAGTATTTGGCAATAAGACCATTTCAGGAATGCTATCTACATTTAGCTACCTGGAAATGTATGCAGTAGACACTGGATTAATATGTCAAAATATAAACTTGCAAAAAGCTCATAAAACTTTTTTTTTTTTTTTTTTACTAAGTCTCTAATAATAAATGTGATGAGACTGGTTTTAGAAAAAACTCTAATGTGCTTGAAAATTTGTGTCTCTGGAAATACAGGTGCAAGCTACAAACCAGTAGCAATATTTCTTTTTCTTTTCTAAACTGATAACAGTGCAGAGAAGGCTTAAATTATTGTGAAATAGAACATTTAAATACTATCTTATCAACTATTGACACAAAATATTTCCATAAATGTCTATTAATCTTTAGTTAAGTTTAAGTTTTGCTACAATGAAACATATATTATTACTTTGATTCTCTATTCCTTAAAGTGTAGCCTTTTTTATAATTGGGAGAATGCTACCATAATTTCATTCGGCTAATTTAAAGCTAACATTTAAATACAGTTTCACTTTTATAAATTTTAATTCACAGAATGAAACATCATGAATTATGATGTAATATAAATAATAATAAAAATAATTTTCAAATGTATAATTTTATATCCTTAAAATAATGTTTCTCTCTCTAATGGGAAATCAAAAATAATTAAAATTTTAGAATTTTTAGTACTATAAAAATGTTAAACACTTTATAATAGGATAAATTAGTCTTTTCAAATAGTACATATAAAAATTTAAAAGAAATTTATTTTACTTTAAGGAAAATGTCTTAATTCCTATTAAAATCTGTAATTATACTGTAAATGCACACTAACATTTTGCCAACTTGTGGAATCCTTAGAAATATAAAGTTTATTTGGAGAACCCAACCCACCCCACCCTTAAAGATAAGATATTATAGCCTTAAAATAACACTTTAAGATCAATATGTTGTGGTTATCTTAAATACAGACAATAATGGAAAAGTATTCTATTTTATTAGAAATATCTAACATAATTAACTTAATAACATTAACTTGCACTCCAGATGACATGTACTGCTGTTTTATATTTAGTGACTAAGAATAAATGAAACCAAAACCTATGCACTGGTACTGACAAATCAGCATTCCATAAGAATTTGGTTAATTTTCAAATATAACTAGATATATTTATATCTATATTTTTTAGTTCATAAACACTGGTCAAATATTGTGAGTACTTTATAATTTTCTATTTTGACTTGCATAAAGCCCAAACGTCTACCATGGTACATTGAGGTTCTAAGGAACACAGTGTGAAGATCACTGGGTTAGGATAGAATTTTTTTTTTTTTAACAATTAACCCACTTGAATAAAACTTTTAGTGTCACAAAATACTTTGATGATTTTGAGTTTAAGTAGTGATATAAGTTATGTATCTTTTACATAAACTGTTATAGTTTATGTAAAAGATACATAACTTATATCACTTTTTGGAAAACTATATGAATATAATAGTTCTAACATAAAATGTGTTTAAAATTTTAAAAATTAAAAATGTCTTAAATGTTGTAAAATGTATTCTTCAAAATTGAATTTCCTAACAAATCTTTAAATAAACTTATTTTTTTTTAGTGTTAAACTTACCATTAGTAAGGTATGAGTTCCGTCAGTAATTTTTCTTTTTCATTTTGCAAAGATATATTCCAAAATAATTGTCAATGAAAGTGAAGGCTGACTGATAATTTTGATAAAATGCATGAAAAAAATTAAATAACCATTTGATTGTATAAAAATAACAACATTTAATATCATTTCAGAATTCCTACCCCCAAAGAATATTTGCTGAAACTTTTGTTTACTTGGACCTAAAAACAAAATAATTTGAAAAGAAAATTATATTTAACAAGAAAAAAATTGAGTCAGAAAGGGAATATACCTTGTAGCTTTTAGCTTGCTCCTACTTACACAAAAAACTTTTTTTTTATTTATAAGTTAATGTTTCAAAAAGCAAATACAGCATGCTACTCATATATTATTTAATCGATAACAAACAGAACAAAAGTTACCAACAACAGCAGAAACAAAACTAAATATCCTATGATGTATATAAAAAAAACTTTTCACAGAAAGCTGACTTCAAACAATTCTTGAAATTAAATTATACACAACCAGGGACAAATATTTTCAGTGAATTTTAGGTTTTGTGATCTTTTGTATTGATCCCTAAAAATATTTTTTAACTAAATGTAAGTGGTAATGAGAGCATAAATAAACCAAACATCAGTATCTAATATTACGATTTGTGAAAGCTTATTTGAATCGACTTCTATCACAATAACCAGTGCCTTCTGCATATGGAAATTCATAACTTATAATACATTAAATTTGTAGAAATTTATTTCAAAACATTCATATAACACGAAATACATTGATAAATATGGCACAATTTTCTTTTTTAAATATACTGTTCACAACACATGTAATAATTCACACTCATTCAAATTGATGAAACATCTACATCAAAGCAATTTTCAAAATACTATACTGATGATAAATCATATGCTTTATCCTCCTTTTCATATAAAATTAGTAAGGATTTAAAAATTTACCTAGGTAAAAGTTGTAAGTAAGACACAAATTTCAGGTCATTCTGACCCATTTTGATTTTTAAAATTGTAATAATGAACTTAATGATCAAACAGGGAAACATGAAAAGACTGCAAAGGTGAATATGTTAACAGATAAATTTGTGAATAACAATACACCAGAATATATAACTTCAATATCCCAATAACTGATAAAACATACATTAGCTATATACATTTGTTATAAATAATACATATGACAGTAGAACATAAAAAATATTATTAAGATA
Organism: Pardosa pseudoannulata; assembly: GCA_032207245.1. Lineage (NCBI taxonomy): Eukaryota > Metazoa > Arthropoda > Arachnida > Araneae > Lycosidae > Pardosa > Pardosa pseudoannulata. The sequence continues at coordinate 2,379,048 of CM063498.1, forward strand.
CAGATTTAAATTCGGATGTTACAAACATAGGTTTAAATCTCAATCTTCTTATACACATCACATTTTAAGGAGAAAAAAAAAAGATAGAACAATTTGGAGATTTACTTCTAATAAGCAATCAGAAATATTTAAAATAAATCAATATTTGGTCTTTTTAATAAATAAAACTTTAATCTATTTCAAATTTTTTTTGCTATCAAACATATAATTTTAACTAAGCATTGAAATACATATGTAACTCTGTATGTGAAAAAAAAAATATATAATTTATGTGAATTATAAGCTTATAGTAAACAATAATGGCACCCTTTTCTGATTTGGTGACTATAATTTTTTTTTTCTTTCAAAACTATTATACAGTCTTTATGATACCCTATATCAATATTTGTGTTCAATTGCTAATTAAAAAGTATGAATAAATGATACCTTTTACATTTATTTTTTATATTAATATATACAACCAATATGGTTTTTGGTAAAATATTTCTTATAGGAATAACTGCCTGTTACCAGTAATATACAAATTTATAGTTAGCACCAGAATTGTTTCTTCATAAAAAATGAAATGTAAGTGAATGTGTATAGAGAGTACCAAAATTTTTAATGAGCAATTTATGTCACTTCTGTGGATCCCTATTCATTTAGCAAACAGGTCCCCAAAGCTGACAGTACCACCCACCAGAGAGCATTGAAGGGAGGTAGCAAATAAAGAAGCAATTTGGAGACGGGGATATTAAGGCAGTCTAAGAGTTAATGATTACTTTATATGGGTGTAACTTTGTATGGGTGTATACAAATCCTGATAACTATTATGCAATTTTTATATGATTCAAAAAGAAAATAGATGTTAAGAGCACATTGTGTTTACAATATGGTAACAACAGTATTGCAAACAACTAAATGTTTGCTGATTTCAAATCCAAAAATAGCAAGTATTTAGAAATAAAATCCCTTTTTAGGTGCTTTACTAAGAACTATCTGACAAAATTGTGAAAGTCAAAAAGTGATATATTATGCACATATTTTACTAATAACGTGGATGATATTATTTGCTCATGTCTGAATAAAGTGTATCAAAAGTTAGATGGCTTAAGCATTGATATTTACATAAAGAATATCAAACTGCTTAAACTTATAATAGAAGGGAAAAATAGAAAATTGTCTTGTAAAGTGGGTGGTCCAAATAAGTTTGGTTTGAAGTACTGCAATCTATTATTCTGCTAATAAGACCAGGTCCTACTGCTTAAAGCACATGAACTGTAGTGTCAAAAGGCAGGGCCTTACCTATTCAGCCAGTTAAGTTTGGGGACCAATGATTTAATTTACAGGCACTCATATTACAAAAACTATTAACTCATAATTGTTTTGCATTAAAGATTGTCTGGAGATTAATGTGCCATGACTATAATAAATACAACTACTCCCCCTCCTCCCCTCAGTAAGAATTATTTTTTACCTTAAGGAAATTTAGATTTCAATATTTCCTTCACACTTAATTTAAAATTATCACTTTAAAACATAAAACTTTTTGCATGAAGTAATTTAAGTCAAAAACATGGAATTTCTTTTATTAACAAGAGAATGAAGTCTTATTGAGCATCCTGGAACCAAATATCATCAATATATGAATATATTAATACTAACTGAATTCAAATGAAAACTAAAATAAACAAAAAGACTTATTATATTTGATTGTGCATTTTGAGTACAGTAATTTTGGGGAGAAAAGCCACCTTGGGATACAAAGTACACACATGTTAACTGACCTAAAAAAAAATGGAAATTTCTCCTTGACATATATATGCATGGAAATTGACTAAACAAAAATGAAAGTTCATTGGATCATCAATTCACCAATAGTTTTTAATTTCCATTTTTTTAACTTTTGCTAGAATGTGAATTTTAACTTTTGAAACTGATAATCCCTTTTATATCTACTTTAATGTCCCTTTATCTAAATTGTCTTACCAAGCAGACCAGGTTATGATAGCACATATCTTTTATTCTTACATAGTTTCTTTAATTTTTGTAGCCAAGCAATATCTGAATGGTTAGGGCCCTACTTGCAGTACTGAAGTAACAAGTTCAAATCCGCTACTAGCATGAATGTTTGTAGCCTTTTAGAATACAGTCATCTCCACATACTTTCACTTAAGATGGCTCTAGTGCATTTGCATAGGAATAGTACCTGCTGATACTATATGACAGATTACATAAGGATGATACTGCATGGAACAGTATGAAAAAAAACTGAATAAATCATAATAGAGGCATGTGAAAAATGTTCAGTTTAAAAAACATTTTTGGTCTAGTAACAAGAAAAATAAAATCCTGTAAGAGACCCACATACATTAAATTTCAACTTTTAAACACATATGAGCCATGGCTTATCAACCTGAAATTACAGTAAGAAATTTGGGGGAGAAAAACCATTAAACTGTTTTATTACAATTCTTCAAAAATAAAAATTGTTAAATAAAGGATGAAAACAAGTTTTAATTTAAATAGACAATTATATTATTTTCACAAGAGCAAACTTTATATATAAGATTTCATGAATTCTAATTTAAAGAGAAAATTAACTGATAATTTAATATAAATAAGAACAAAAGTAACAAATATATTTTTATGCATTTCCTTTTATAAACAAAGAAAAAATTTTTAATGTGAAATTACTACACATTCACGATTGTATTATTAAAAAATTCACATTTTAATTAAATTCCACCCTTATTCAAATTTACAAATGAATATTATAGAGCATACAAGAACATGATTGAAAATTGTAAATCATATAGCCCCAAAACTATGAACATCAAATATTAATAACAGAAACAAGTTATCAAAAGAGAAATATATGAAAAATGACCCTGAATTTCCATAATATATTGTGCGCTTACTAACAAGAATACTAATGGTAACCAATAAATTTTTAGCAATATCATAGATATGGTGTATAAATGTAACACATAAGGGTATTTACATCAATTCAAATTTTATACACAAGATTATTTTTACATTAGATCATAATTACACAAACTATTGTTGAATTTCATGATTAAAATCTAATGTTTTTCAAGGAGTTATAAAAGAAATTACCATAATTTTTTAGTTAATTTTTCTTAAACAAGTAAATTTGATTCAATAATTATTAAGAAATTATATATATATATATATATGTGTGTGTGTGTGTGTGTGTCTATATATGTAAGAGAAAGTAAACTAAATCAGCAAATTAATGTAATCCTGAAAATGACCCCTTAAGAAATAGTACCGCAAAACTTCCTGCAATCTGAGAGCTCAAAGATGCCAACATAAATTTATAGCCAAAAGCTCTCATTCAGGCCTGAAAAAATTCTCAGGAGTTTTCAATCAAGTCAAAAGCAAAAAAACCTGTGCCTCTTTGCTTTCCTCTTTTTAACCTCTAATCTAAACTGGCCACTGGGGCTACAGTTCATGCCCTCAGGGAAGGGAACTAAACCAATTAAAACTTAATAATGTCCTAGCAGGCACTTTAGAAAATTTCAAACAATGATGTCTCAGTTTGTCCCGTCCCTATAATGAAGTGGGAACCCATTTACTTAATGTTCTGCTAATAAAGACTTTGACTAAAACAGTGTCTTCTGGCCATGACTGCTGCCACTCATAGCAGACACCGTCTTATTACACACACACACACACACACATATATATATATATATATATATATATATATATATATATATATATATAGGTATCCAAGAAGAAAATTAAACTATATAAAGATAAATATTTTAAAAGAAATCCAGTTTATATTTATAAATAAGATTTCATCTTTTATACAATAAATCTTATTTTAATTAAATGAATGTATTCTTTAAATTTTGTGAAAAATTTTAACTTACAAAAATAAAGTAAATTTAAAGATGATAAGACAAGGTTAAAATTGATCACCACTTTTTATAACAAAATGTAAAAACTTTCACAACAGCTAAGGTTCACTGATATGAAATCTACTTCACTTTTGGGATTACTGCTATCAAAGGTGCATAAAATTAGAAAAGTTATACTGGAGATCAGAGCATAAAAGCTTAAAAATCCTTGATCGTAAATATCCAAGATACTTCTAAATATTAAAAACATTTCTAAAAGTCATATCTACAAGATCATATGGCAGGTCAAATGGCAGGAAGGTATAGCACAAGAGTCCTGATAATAAAAAAAGCAATAAAAAAAATTCAATATACACCAGTTTCAAGATATAAATACATATAGCTCATTATTAGCCTTTAAAACTATGGTGGAGTGGGGCAAGTATGTTAGTCACCCACATTTTTTTGTTATCTTGTTACATCCACTTCTACCTGTTCAAAATTTTGAAAGCTGCATGCCTACCCACAATAACCTACCAGAGTGCTTTGATTCAAGAATAAGCTTCATTGGAAGGTTTCATAGTTACATAAATAGCACATAGTTGAAAAATCATTTTATCTTTTGCTTAGTGCGTTATAACAGACATGCCAACATTGAGGCACCTCTGTCAAAAGCAAGAGCACGGTTTTAAAATTTAACAATATACCTACAAAGTACAAGTGTATTCAATTTACATGCATGATAAACAAAACAAAATAACTCAAACACATAATTACATATTTTGTTGGTTACTAAATTAAAATTGAGCAACTTAAATTTAAAAAATAAACACACATTAGAAAATTATAAATGGTAAATTTAAATTTATTCATTTAGCAAAAGTAGCTTTTACAACTCCTTTCTCAGAAAAGTGTTTCTTGTAGCAACATTGAACCTGATTAAAATATTTACATTTTTCTATCATCAGGGATTCAAGAATTTATCTACTCAATTTGGCCTTAATTTAGTTTGGTTTTTCTGCACAGTATTGAAGACTCTTTCACATGCAGCATTACTATGTGAAAAGAGTAATATATTCAGCATTATTTTTGGGAAGACTTTACATTTGATTGTTGAATAGAGATATTTTAGTTGTTCAAAATTTTTGCTATTTTCCAGAGAAATTAGAGGAGTTTCTGGAGATATCAATTTATCTCATTTCTCTGCAGCAACTCTGAAGAAGTTGGCATGTCTGTTATAAAGAGAAAAAATAATTTATTTTTGATTTCTATTTCTCAAGCTAATGTATCTGTTAAATTATTTTCATTTAACTTTAAAATGCTATAATGATATTCATAAAATAATTTTAAAACTTAACTATTGCAATTCATTGTTAAACCTTTTTATACATGTTTGATTTTATACATTTGCTTTCTAAAAACATTTCCCCATTTTCTCTCTTTTAGAAAATTTAAGAGGCAAAATGATTACTTCGAACTGCTGTTGTTTTCCACACTTCCTGAATGAAATCATGAATTGTCAATCAAGAGAATTATGCACTTACCTAGTTTTAGTAGGGTATGTGCATTAATTGGGCTTGAAATAGTTTTTTTCCCCCACCAAACTGACAATTTTTTAGGATAACGAAAAAAAACTATAGTGTTATTAAAAAAAGATAAAAAAAAAATTTGAAATGCCTAATTGAACTTTGCACTATATGATGTACTAGCTCCACTTCACCTAATCCTGAATTAAAAAAGAAAAGTTCAAAAGTTGGAAACACACGCCTTTAAAAACTCAGTACTAAGTTCAAGAGGGATTTCAATTCAGTACTGGGAAAAAAAACTGATAAAATTGTGATAAGACACTGAAAAACTGATAAAATTCATAGAAAATAGTACAAAAATGGTATTACATTACTTTTTTCCCCTTCTGCATTATTACTTCTAAACCCTGAATTAAATATAAAACTTTAATGTTGCAACAATTTAAAGTAGCTGACTTGATTATAAGAATAATAATTCTAACTACTTTTTACTAATATTTATAATACCTGTCAGACAAAACTAATAATTTTTTTCTGTTCTTAAGCAATTAACTTTTGACATACAACTCTCAAGTTTCATTTCAAAACCTATGAATAAAAAAAGAAGTCATAGCAAAAGAAAAGACTTAAAAATTTTAGTTTACCTTCAATTTGTGTTTATGAAATCGAATGTTTATTTAGATATTTTAAACTTATTACTCAGGTTGATTAACACACACAAAAACTTTTAAAAAACATATCTCAGACTATTTTATTTTTATCCCTGCAGTTCTGTATGTATTCTAAAATTAAGTGTAATGCCTGTCTTATTCACATCCCTATTGATTTCACAAGAATTTATATATACATATTTAAGGCAGAAATTGTGCTTTAAAATGGTTATATAATAAAATTTGCCCTAAATATGTATGCATATAGAGCTAAAATAACTTTCGGAAAAAAAAAATATGAGAGACATTATTTAAATATTTTAACAGATGAATCATTAACTGAAGAAACAAAAATGAACTAAACAACATTTTATATAATAAAGCATCATTTAAAGAAATTTCATTTATTCTATACAGAAAACTGTGCAATATTCTTTAAATAACTTCTCAGGTTGTACTATGCCAATTGAAATAAGACTTATAAAATAACACTGGTTTCTTAATAATAGTACCTACACTAATGCAAAACTTTAAAATGGCTAGTCAAAAGCAGCTTTCTTTGCTAAACCAGTAAGACTGGAAATTTCAGTTGGCTCTGACGGAGAGGGCTCTGATGTGGTGAGACGACTAAATTCAATTTCTTCTTGGGTTGATGAGATAGCATCTACAAAGAAATAGTAAGATAATAAACAAATCCTCTTTCACTCAAATTCACTAAATCACCTTTTTATTACACAGAAAGATGAGAAAAGTGATTAACATCTTCTGTACTACAATATAAACTCAGCATCTGTTTCTGTAACCAGAATTAGAAATGTCCTTGTTCAAACATTGCTTTCAGCTCCTAATTTTTAAATATTTTAATAAGTTGCTGCTGTATACATTCATGTGAGTTACTTATAAAAAGGTTCAATACTCAATCAGAAATAAGAATATGTTCAAATATTTGTCTGAAGTGTTTATAATGTGTCTATAGTATGTTTGTACACCTTTAATGCATTCAGCAATTTGTAGTATTTAATGCAGATGAAAACAATTTATTTTATAACAGTAATTTACTACTATAAAAAATATTATCTTTAATATATATTTATTAAAAAGGAACAAAAACAGCACAAAATCAGTTTCATATTTTCATAATTGGAAACAACCCTTATTCACATGTACAAAATATAACTTAAACAACAAATTTTCTGTTCCCCTTTGTATCAATGAGCTTCCCCAATATATATATATATATATATATTAAATTTACATATGCCAAAGAAATGTACCTGATTGTGCAGGATAATATTTATGAGATGGAGCATATAATGCAAGCAATGCAATAGTGTATAGATTCCACATGCCATAAACTCCAGTGAAAAATGCAGAAGTATATTCCACATTGATATTGTCATCCCATTTCCAACGGCCTTCACTAACCTAAAACAAAAAAGAATGCCTTAAAAAGTATTTTTATTTCTCAAACTTAATATTAGATTTAATTTCAGATTTGTAATTATTACTTCACAATAATGTATTACATTTCTAAATTTAGGAGGCAATGTATTACATCTAATATAACTATTTAGATTGACTTAAAAATATAATTTTCATACCACAGAATGTCATAACGCACTAAGATCTTTATCTTTAACAGAATAACACTTAAAAAAATGGCTTGTGAAATACTTCAATGTCAAAAATATTAACAATAGCAACAAGATTGTTTCAACTTTAACTAACATTAAGGCAAACCAGCAACAATATTTTCTTATCAATATGTATTAATATTAGACTAACTTAAAACATGATTCACATTTTCACAAATTCATTCAGTCAGACAATAGGTCACAAAATCTATCACATTCTTCAAATTTTAAATATATGTATATAGCTATAGTAAAAAAAATTTATATTTTAAACAATATTCATAATAGTTTAAAAAATGAGAGAGAGAGAGGGGTTGTTAGCAACAAATGCAAAGAAAAACTTCATAATTTCTAAAGAACAATTTTTTAGAATCAAAGAGCTCTGTACTAATAAAATAATAAAATACAAATTATGAGCAAATTTTAATGTTGACCATTAATTCCTGTCATAGCTTATACTTTTATTCAAATTTTATTTGCTATATTTACTATGAATATAAAAGAATAATAATACTAATAAAAAGTCTCCTTATTAAGCTAGAAGATTTAATAAATACTAGATAAAGTTCAGTGTCAATACAGGTATTTGAAAACAAAAATTAAGCAATTTTTATGGACTTTTAAGAAGTATTTCAACGTTTTTAAAGAACTTCTCAGAGAAAGAAAAGTATGATGATAAAAATGAAAAGATGAATAAAGTATGATAATGAAAAAAAGAATGATAAAGTATGGTGATGATTTAGATTTAACTTTTTGATTACACAACTTTGCTCAGCTTTAACAAAAAGCCACCTATTTTGTTTTACTACATCCTAATAATATGGTCATTGTGAAGTGCTATTTTAATATTGTATTGAAGAATATGAATTTCACCACTTACTATTTTTCACATACCTTTCCATTTCAAAAGCATTTTCAAAATTAATTACAACAAAACACAAATATAAAGCAAAATATTTATAACCTAATTTATAGAAATTTATTTCAATCTAATTATCTGCAAAATCTTTACAAATTGATAAAAAAAAAATCTTTGTTCCTCCTTCAATGAGGAATTTGCACGTGTGGGAGATTCGAACAATTTAGTGTTTTTCTGATAATTTCAGACTCGTAGATTCCAAAAATGTTCTCAAAAATGTAAAAAACTGGGTCCATCATTTAAAAAATTAATTTTAAAGTTAAGTGAAAATCACGTCACATCAAAACGCTCCATGATTGGTTGTGATGTCATCGTTCATGTCGACCAATATTTTCTTATTGCTTTTAAGCGTGCACTATTTTCCGATTTTGTTTTTGCAAGTTCCTGAAATTTTCTAGCTATCAAAATTTATTTTTATTTAAACCTGAAGGTTTATTTTATCGATCTAGATAGCTTAGTTATCTCAATTTGTCATAAATGTCTCTTCTACCGGGATTTACCAAAGGACAGTCAGACAACCTCCCGAAAATTAACAGCATGTCAATGTTTTCATTCGTGGAAAAAAAAAAACCCGGATTTTATGGGAGCAGAAATACGGGGAATTAAAACCCAAAGGTATGTAAAATCAGTTATATATTTATCCAATTTTATTTAACATGTATTAATATTTTATTCATGCTAATCACAGCTCTTCTATTTGTAGATATAGACAAGTCAAATAAATATACATATATCATATACACACATTTGTAGTAGCATCATTTTTTATAAATAGAGATGGATGTAATATATTAAAATAAAAATTAGAGAAGGTATTTATTGTGAGACCGGGACCTTTAGCCTTCGTGCCAAAGATCCTTAATAATGTGTACTGTTAAAATAAAAAACAAAAAAAAAATCTACCAAAAAATTATTAAAAATATATAAAAATGTAAGAAAAAAGTTTTAAAATGTTTAAAATTGGCCATACATCACTTTTTGTATGTTAAATTATTTTTATTATTCCATGTGTATTGCTCTTTATCCTCCGTACTGTTTTAGTTTTCTGCTCTCTTGTTGAGGGTGGAACCTAATATTTAAATCCACGCATTGTTTTTTCACTTTAACAAGTACTTTATTTTGCCTTTCAACAGCGTGGGCGTGTTGCATGGTGGTTAAGTACGCCTCTTGCTTAGCATCATCGTTCTCCTCAAAAGCACGTTTCTATCCCCAACGGTACAAAAATTCAAGAACTTAATTTAAATTATTAAAAATTGTTTTTTATGTTTATTTATTATTCTTTAGGCCTTTTTTGGATTTTTGATGCAATTTAATTATTTTTAAAACATTTTTTATTTTTTCAAAATTTTCAATTTTTTTTATTTTGATCATTTTAATTCATTATTTTTTTTTTTTTTTGTACGGATGTCACTGGCCGCAAAAATATTTTATGTTTTTCTATCCCTAAACTCTCTACTCTTGAGTTATTGTGCTATGAACTCACAAATCCACCCTTCTATTTCTTTGCTCTTTTATGTGTTTATTTTTCGCTCATTGTCATTTTTGTGCTTACTGACAGAAACCTCTGGATTGAAAGCCTTTAGCCTTCGTGTTGCAAAAGTAGACCGTAACGCTCCAAAACCAAACCAATTCTTAAGTATTTTAAACTTGATGAAAAGAAATTTAAAATCTTTAAAAGGCTTTACTTAATCATTTATGCTTTTTTAAATAGCAATACAATTTTATTGACTTTAATGTTAATGTTAAATTAAAAATGTATAAAGTTTCTGAAATTAAATTTAATTTTTAAAGTAATAAGTATTTTATAAATATTATATACCTTTTTCAAATTAGTCACCAATTTAATCAAAAAACATCACTGTGAATTGATACAATTAAGAAAGTATGCATCTTTGAAGAAAATATTTATAATACCTTGAAAATACAAAACCATCCCCTCCCCCGAGTTATTTATTAGGCAATTATATGCTTTAGATATTTCTATGTTTTACAATATTTAAATGCTTTATTAAATATTTATTTTAGTTCAACTCTGTGATAATACTCAAAAAATAACAGTTTTAAAAGTTAAATAGCACTGGTTAATCAACAATCCTTTTAAAGATATATATGTATTTTTATATACTTTACTTTTTCTAAACTAGTAATATTTAAACAAAAGCAAGCATTTACTTACCAAAAAATGGTCTTCACAAACCCATAGAGATGATTTATATGATAATTTGGGGTTTAAATTCTCATCCCTTTTTATCGCATTTGTCCAGATTTTATGTGTATGTGGATCTTTGGAAACGCTGAAAAATATCTTCTTATTGCAATTAGTTGCTGTATTTTTACAAAGTGACACAATACAATATTTATAATATGATTTTTTAATGCCAGACATAATAAAATAATTTCTATTATATGCGATACTTTACACAGAAACAAATTTAAAAGTCGCCTTTTAACATGTAAACAGCATAGGCGGTCGGTGTCGACATGAACGATGATGTCACAAACTCGGCGGAGGAAAAGTATCGTTTTTGAGAGACGTTAAAGAGTCCACTATAAAACCCACCAGAAATCACTCATTAGGCCCCCAAATGAAAGAAAAATAGCTACTGTCTTGCTTACTTTTTTGTCTTCTATCTTTTAAAATCAAAATTAGAAAACGTGAAAATTCCTCATTATATTTCAAAAACAAATTCTTTATTTTAGAGTCCTTCAAATTTTTACATCCTTTTCAATTTAATAAAAAGGGAAATAGCTTAGAAAACTCATATTTCTCAGAAAATGTATGTACTGATGCTTCCAATTCTTAACCATCTTTCTCAATACACAACTTTTTGTTCAAAACTCATCAAAATTTAAGCATACAACATAAAAAAAGATGGTTTTAAGGTGTTTTTTAAAAGAGCACTTTAAAATAAGGTGTTTTTAAGAAGAATACTAACCTTGTAGTTTAACGGTGATTAATCTTTTTATTAAATAAAAAATTCTTAAACCACTTTCTTTATTGAAGGATAAAATATCTTCCATAGATAATTTTGACTCAACGTATTTAGTACAAGTTATTTCTGGTCCTTTTGTGTCATTCAAAATATAAATATATAACTATCTCAGTAAATATTTTATTTAATTTTATCAAATAGAATATAGCCTTTCATCCACAGAACAATAACAGAATGAAATTAAACATAAAAAGATAAAAGATAAAGAATTATCTAGTCCTTTAGAACTAATAAATTTTAGAGGAATCTCATAAACATCAGACAATGTGCTTTAAACAAAGGAACAATGGAGAGAATAATTGAGAAATGAAAATGTACATGACTAAGAATTTGGCATCACATAATCAACATAAAAAATTAATTTAAAATGATTTGAAAAAAATTATAATCTGAACAGAGAAACACAAAAACAGAGATGCAAAACATATTCTGAAATAGCAGACAAAACTATTAGCTGTAAAGCTATGATCAATACTCTTAACTAATATTTGGATGCAGAACTTGAGCATGGACTTATCATAAAATGTCAAATATTCTAGAATATGTTAACATTCCTTACAAAGTTAATAAATGAATAAAGTGAACATTTGAGAACACATTTATTTTTAGCTCTATATACTGTTAAGCAAACTTTAATAAAAGTAAAGAATAAGAAAAAGAAACCAATTACTTGTCCAACAATGAAGGATATTACAGTTAAAGCAGCACATATCACTGTAGTCATCATCAGGAATTTAAATCTGTAGATAATGCCCTAAAATTAAATTTATAAATATTAATCATTAATACATAAGCATAGCTATAATTTAAATATAAAAATTCATATACAAACCTCATAGTACATTCGTCTTGCACTACTCATGCTCGGCAAGGTATTTCTTTTAAATCCAATGTTTTTAAAAACTTTAAAAACTAAATAACAAAGAAAAATGAAGTACATGCATGCTGAAAATCCAGCTAAAACAATAAATCCCAGCTAATATTAAGTTAAAGAAGTTGTAATGAAAATTCTATGCAAAATAAAAAGATGGAATATTATTTATCACTCATTTATAAATTAAGTATTCTTAGATATATTATATTGATAAACATATATAGCTTGTTACTTATCAACAAATGTGTGGCCGTCAACTAAAATCACATAAGAAATCGGAGCAACAATGAAATTATGTATGTGTGTGCCCCAATCTCTCCTCTCCTTTTTATATAATTCCAAAACAATTGTTAGACTTAATGGCACTACCAGGGCCTGAGTTTTGAGGACATCTTTTTGAGACAAATCTGCACTTTTAGATCATTTTATTACAGGTATGTTTATGATAAACTTTTAATATATTAAATTAATTGAACTACAAATATTATTTCAGACTAGTACCTCTGCCCTATTTGCAGAATTTTACAAAAATTGACCAATTATGAAAGTGCAGACTGCAATACATAAGATTCTATGTAAGATTTCCAATGTGGTTCATGAACTCTTACAAGACAGAAACCTCTGTTCTGTTATGTTATGTTATATATATATATATATATATATATATATATATATATATATATATATATATATATATATATATATATATATAAAGTCAACTAAATCAGAGATGACTATTAACTTTTGAACACTCACCTTATTAAAATAAATCAAAATCAATTCACAATGTAAATAATAGCAAATGGTTCAAACTTATTTACACATTGTATTTCATGAAAATATTTTAAATTATAACCTTAAATATTATAAACTAAAATTCATCAAATTAAAAAAATATAAATATTCTTAAGAATTGATTGAAACTGAAAAGAAATTTTTAATACATTTAAAAAGTACAATTAAGGATACTGATAAATTAGATCCAATACTTGAGGTCCATATACTGAAAAATGGATTCTTTAGTTGAACACCCCTAAATAAATAAATAAATAAATAAATATATTATATATAAATATATACATACACACAGAAAACAATTTTATACCTTCAAATATAAATTATTTACATACTTTATGAAATTCACTACGGACTTTATTAACACACAGAGCAATCAGTGCTGATTTAATAATTTATGTAATATACTGTCCAACTATATAAATTAATAAAAACATTTTAAAATAGCTTCAATAAAAAAAAACTATAAATTTAAGAGTCATACCTTACATGAAATATAAGGAAAGGAATTTCAGCACTTCTTTCCAATAACTTATAAGTACTATAAACAGTATTATAATTTTTTCATTAAAGAAACAAAATCTAAATTAATATTGACAAAACTATTTGAGATATTTAACCCTAGATAAAATGACAGTTTACTTTAGTAGGCAAAAATTATAGTTGTAAAATTTACTACTACCCTAAAGTCTATGGTTTTTTGGTTGAATAGGTGATAATAGTGAAAGATTTACTTTAAAAAAAAACTATTTACTTTAATTTTATTTGTAATAGAATAAATATACACTTACAATATTAAAGACTCTCTAAGAAATTCATAATTATTACGACTCTTTAACGGTCATAATTACTTTGATTGTGTACTCATCAAGGGATAATGTGGTTTATTACATTAAAAATCTTAAACAGATCTTAAGATATATTTTTAACTGTTTAAATACACTAAATTGTAAATTTTATTCTTATCCTTTTGGTTTGGTGTGGGAAAGAAAAGTTAATAAGTCATAAACATACATAAATTCAACTTCTAAACAAAATACTTCAAATTAATCAAATTTTAAAATATTCATATTAATTTTGGTACATATAGTTTCTGTTTACTACTGACAGAACAAACTCTTATATCGCCAAATATAATTTAAAAGATACAATTTTTTACAATGACAATTAATGTTACTAAAAAGGTTTAAGACAAACAACTAGTAAAAATAATATTTATAACAAAGATAAATAAATCATGGTCTAAGAAAGTATTTTATGAGGAAAGAGTATTAGACAAACAGTTTATACTAGAAAAATAAAACACAAGATAGGTTGGTTCAGAATCATATATATTAATGTGGTGTAGGTGTAAGCTTTTTTGGCTATAGACCAAACTCAATCAAAATGTGAGTATTAAGAAGGCTTTTCAGGTAAGGGATGTTTTCATTGTATAATAGTCATAAGGATAAGAAATAACACAAACAAAGAAATAACACACAAAGTTGAAAAATAGAAAAACAATATAAAAATAAAAATTACAATTTTAATTAATATAAAAGTAAATATAATTGAAATATAAGAGAATATTAATAAACTTTATTAATATTCTCTTTAATATCAATGGTTCCTCTGGTTCTGAACTTACTCATCAATTTAATCACGTCAGGATTATAGTTAGTCATCTTAAGATAAATACAAGCTTCTACATTGTCAATATTTCAGCTGTTCCTGTTTTTACTTAAAAATAAACTGGATATATGCTTATTTTTATACAGTTTACTCAATTTTTGAAACTCAAATAGATCAATTGAAATTAACAGTTACTCAGTGACGTATAGGTTTTAGATTGCTGATGCCTGTTGCAGTGTGTATACTAATTCAGGGGTGCATGTGCCTCTAAGTAAAAAAAAAACCCTGAATTTTATATCATTTGTATTCAAAAATCTGGAATAAAATTTAATTGCATGAAAACATATAATTGTATCTTACTAATATTAGATTTAATGTACTGTTAAATCAAGTTTAGTAAATTTGAAGCAGTGATTTTAATTGTTAGCAGATTATAGCAGTGACTACTTTAACTATTACAATGAAAAACTTACCAAACTTCTTTTGGAAAATTTCACTCTTAGATGTTAAACACATTAGCTTTCTTAGAATTGTACTTTTAAGTCTTGAACATCAAATGCATTTTGCTTATGATCTGTTTTCTGGTACAATTAGTGCTAGATTAAACAATTACCAGACAGAGCAGCATATTAAACCCTTGCCCACAAAAGTTGTGAGAATGCATCTTCGCAACAATGCACTTACATAAATCAATCAACACCCTTTCAAAAATTGAAGATTATAAATCAGCAAATCACCTCTTCTCTTCTATCCCTTCCCCCCCCACACACACAATGACCAGAAATGCTGAATATGATAGAATACTTGCTCTACAGCTGAAACATGAAGCACAAGCAATAATGAAAGTTTCGATGAGAAGCCTTTTTAATTTATTTTGCTTCTTTGAATTCAAACGACCATGGTGGAATTTTTTACCCCAGAAGATATTATTTCCAAACATGGAAGGATATTTGAAAAACTCAGAATTCTGGGGTACTCCTGAAGCACAATCATCCCTGATACTAATTTCAACTCAAACATTTTACAAATAATAACTAAAATTCTGTATAAAATTCATAAAACATTTCACTTATAGCTGTATATCAAGAGGAAATCATATAACATTTAAATAAATATACCTTTCACACATATCAAATATAAATAAGCAGAAACATCCAAATGCCACAGATGTTAGATATCGCCAATAACTTCTTAAACGATTACGTTCCACTTCATCCTAAAAGTTTATACATAAAATTAAATTATCTTTTTTTCAAACTAAGATATCATTTATGGTAAATTTCATTATTTAAGATAATGTACAAAATAATTAAAGTTAGTATAAAAAGTTGTAAAAATAGAAATTGAAGCAATAGTTACAATTTAATAAGAACTTACTTTTTTTCCATCCTTTTAAGACAAATATAAATAGAAAGAAATGTGTATATTATAAGAACAAAATAAAGCAGCAATAAAAGTGTTAACATAGCTTAAAGGATAATTAAACATATCGATCATTAATCCGTATTTTAACAAAATTATATAACTGTAAGAAAAAATTTCCCACACATGCATACAAAACTCAGACCAAGGATAATATATTTATCAGTAAAGCCTTTCTATAACATTTACAAAGAGGGTCTAAATTTTTACAGATACCTTAATAAAAGAAAAAAACATTAAGAAAGCCATGTGTTGAAATTTCAGAGAACTATTGCAATAAAATGAAAACAATCAATTCAGTTATATACATTAAAAATTCTTGAAATTTCTTTTGTCAAATAGGACTTAAGTAACGTAATAAAATATTAATAATAAAATGGCAGAATTGATTTTCAAAAAAATTTCAAAGATTAAAGATAAATTGAATTAAAGGACAACATTTTTCTTACCATTAGATGTTCTCCACAGAAAACCAACCAAAAACTCAATAATGAAGCATAAAATATACCTTGTTTGATGTCACTTAATAAAATCATGAAAGGCATATCAATCCATAAAGTTAAATACTCCAGTGGCACTGGAAAATAAAATGCACATCTTACATTACAAATCTTAAATAAAGAAAATAAATCTTTAAATATTTAAATGCAATGTAGAAATATTCAAATGATTAACATTTTTACACAGAAAAGTCAAAATTCTGCATACTTGTTAAACAGTTTTATTAGAAACTAGTACAGTTTAACACCTGCTATAAAATATTATTCTTCTTAACAATGCATATTTGGATATGATAGTAAAGTAAAATTAGCTTTACTTGCGGAAATTTGTCATTTTCAAGTTTAGTTGAACAATATCTGAGTAGTCTTAAACTACCTTTTTTTTTTTTTTTTATTTATTTATTTATTTATTTATTTTTTTAATGTATATATCATAAACAATCCTAATCGAGCAATATCAGAGATCAAGTCAAAATTGTTCAGTGATGAAATGTGATGATGAAAAGAGTAGAATCATGAATAATCACAGTTCTTTACCTTACTAAAAGTGGTGACAAAATAGTTATAGTAAAATTAAGTACTTTATAATATAATCAATTTATTAATCGTTTCATTGCCAAATACAATTTTATTTCTAAAGTTTGACAGAAGTGTACAAACATAAAAACTATAGCAAATACTATTTAATCTTAAAGACTTGAAGGGAAGGAAGGGAGGATAAAGCCTTACAGTACTTTCCCTTAAAGAATTTACTTGCACTTTAACAATAAAAATTTAAAGTTTACAATAAGTTACAGTAGAGGTGTAAATGTCTTAAACTGAAGTACTATACAATCAGAAAATAGTAACAAAATTACTAATATTTAATGAAGAAAGGCATTAACTTACAATTAAGAAGGCTTAAAGCAATAGCAAGTGCGAGGAGCATTCTGAAATAAAGAAAAATAAATAAAAGGGAGAAATTACCCACTATCATTAAGTAAAAAGTATGATATTTTTTTCCCAAATAAGAAAAAATACAAACATTAAAGTGGGAAATAAATCAAAAATATTTTATTCTCTCTAAACAATCAATTCAATGTGTGTTCATTCAATCAATTCAAATGTTTATTATACAGTACAGTAAGTCACAAAAAAGGCTGGAAAAAATTGAAATCAAAGTGACTAAGTTTGAGTACAATTTTGTATATATATATTTTTATCTTTTTATTTTAAATAGAACCAAGGACTAACAAAAACACTAGTTTAAAGGAAAAAATTTTTAATAAAATTTTAGTTCTTTAAACGTATTAATATAAAAATTAAATGAGTTACATAAAAAGTTATTTTGATGGCAACAACTTTACAAAATCTAAGAAATTTGTCTGATAATACACTCTTTTTTCAGGCAGAATTTCTTCATAGAAAAGTGATAATTTATTTCATTCCTAGATTCCTACCCATAATATGGTCTTCATTGGAGTTAGTTTATAAAAATTAAGTGATTTATAACTAAGTTGAGAACTTCTGTGAAGTTTAGAGTGGTCATTTGTAATTTTGGATGAATTAGGTTTGAAGTGTCAGATACATCAGTGCAGTTCTATTCACACATGGTTTGGTTTGGAGCACTATGATCTATTGTTCTGCTCACAAGGGCTAATGAGACTGGGACCTACTACTTAGATTCCAAACAGCTACAAACAGCCCTGCCAGCAGTGGGATTTGAACCCGTGAGCTCTAAAACCGAAGAGCAGTGTTTTACCATTCCACCTTGATTTGACCTCATCAAGTTTTTATGATTATGTGAATTCCAACAATAGTTAATATTCTCCCCACTGACTTTCAAATCTAACTTCAAGTAATATTAGCAAATACTTCTACCATATTTCCAGTTTCTTAGTTTTATTTTTTGAAAGAGAAAAAAATAAAACTTTAAAACATGTATTTGAAGTAAACAGGTAGCAGTGTTGCTAAGTAAAAGAAAGAAACTTTTTAACTTTAAGATCTTGTATAAGTCAATCTTAAATACTGCATTTTCAATTCCTGTTCTTAATGTCTCGCTTAGTATTTATGAACAGCTATAAATAAATTTATGGTTCAAAATAAGGTACTAGGCTAAAAAGTTAAGAATTATTGCAAAGCAATAGAAAAGTAAACAGTTTAAAAAGACTTTTACACATTAATTTTCAATAATTATAGTGTTATTAAATTTATTTAAAATTTAAAGGAATCTCAAAGTTATTTATAAAATTTCATAGGAAACTCTAATAACTAATGTAAATTAATTTTCAAAAAATCTTATTTGAGGTTAATATGAATAAAAATGTCTGACTACACATTTGTCACCCTAAAAAGTTTGTACTTACTTTTCTATTAAAATTGGTGGTCTGCAAAGTAAACAAATGCGCTTCCAGTACCATACAAGCATGACCAAAACAACTGGAAAAAACACAGTTTTGAGGGAAACCCAAACTTTAGTGAATCCACCATTCTGATGAATGACCTAGAAAAATGAACAACACACATTTAAGAATCCTTTGCATGAATTACACAAAATTTGACTTGGTAACATAAGAGTAAAGCATATTTTTCTCAAATCAACTTGTAAAATCGTTGCTTAAACATTTATATGTTATATTTCTTACAAGCTTTTGTCTTTTTATTCAAGTAACTGAAAATTTTAATATACGTCAAAGCTTCAAAACCAATCACTATTTTTTTAATGCATTTTTGGCTTTGCTTATGTTCTTAGACTGTGGTATAGCATTAGTTTCTACTCCCTGGGACAGATCCCAAATTTGTAAACCCCTCCCTCTTACAAAATATTATTAAAGGAATAAAAATTTCCTATACAAGAAAAATGTTAAGCTGGAAAGATGTTTTTTCTCCAAAATTTTAAAAGTTTTACAAACTAAAATAGAATTTTTAATTGTGAATGCATGTTTTGATGTCTAATATTAATAACTTATCTAAGAATAGAATTATTACTCAAAAGAAAATATTCTGTTAACCGAAAATTATAGCAAATATTAAAAAACTACCTACTGATACAATGCAATAAATATTTTTAACTAAAGAATCATTTTTAAAATTAACTTTTAAAATAAAAAATAGATTTTAATGTGTCTCCTTAATAGTAATTCAACCATAGGGATTGGGCCTCCCTAATAAAGTAACACCTGATGTTGGTGCTACACAATGCTCTGCTAATAGATGAAGCTTTCATTCATTCATTTTAAATAAATCCTTCTTAAGAGCTTTTGAGTATAATAAAAAACTAAAGCATGTATTTAAAAACAGAAACTCAGTACACTAAATACAACACAACAGAATATACTAATACTATACCTACTTAAACTAAAAGTTTACACAAACATCCCTTTTTGAAATTTTAAAATATAATTTAGTACAGAAAACAAAATTATGGCACAACTAGTATAAATAACAAATAAATTTTGCTCTAGGCATTAAAAAATATGCAGGAAGTGGAAGTTCAATCTTAGATAAATCAGAAAACTATAATATAAATGCTTTTAAATGTACTTTTTATCCAATATAATGATTTTTTAAATGATTAAAAGCATACCACCATCCAAATATCATCAATATGTCCAATTCCATCATTCAAGCCAGAAGGATCTGTTGGCAAACGCAAGTTAACTAAATAGTAATCATGATGCAAACTTCCCAACTCAAAGAATGGCAAAAGGTCACAATCATAATGATATCCTTCAATTTTCTAAAAAAATAGAAATTTCACTAATATGACATTTTGAATATTCACATTAGTAGTCAATAAGTACATATATTCACAGTATTCACAGTCAATAAGTACATATATTCACAGCTTTCTATAAAACATTATGATGTGAGAACTCGCATCATAATGTTTTATAGAAAGCTTTACAAAATACTGTTTTCAGGCTTCTTCCATTTTTTGTAATAAATATAATTAAACTATTTCTATCTCCAATAGAAAAATAAATCAAATTCCATATGTGATTTTCTAAAGAGAAATAAAATGAATATTAGTCAAAGCAATCTCTCTCAAAAATTAAGCAGAAGTAGATACTTTTGGAGGTTTGTTACTTGTGAACTTGTAATAAACTTCAATTAAGAAATTCAAAATACCTTGCTGAGAAAAAAAATTCCAACTAAAAAAAAAAAAAAACTGGAAATCTGAAAAGATTACTTTTGTATTATTAATTTTATTTGAACCCTAAGAAATACTAAAACTACTTGTAGAATTTCACAGAAAATTTTATTAATGATATAATCTATTTTTCCAAAACGTTGGCATGAACAAGTATGAATAAAAATGTTTAGAGACTAAATACAGTAAATATTTATACTTTTTAACTAAAAAAGGAATACTTAAATTTTAAAAAAAAAATGTTTAAACAAGATAATTAAAGGAAAGTACATGAAAGACACAAAAGTGCTTAATAACATAGAAAATTTTAACATACACCAGGATTTTTTAATTCAAATACAAAATTTTAAATATTCACTTCAAAAATTAATAGGAAATAACTATAATTACCCTTTCACTATCTATTGTACAATGTAGATCTCTAGTTTCTGTAGAATTAGCTAAAAGAGTCCATTTGTCATCAGAGTCCCACTTGTTCCGGTAGCCTAGTTTAACCTCAAATGTAATTTTGGGAGTTTTTGCTAGAGACAATAGAAGCAAAAAATATTAGAGTGAACATAAATACAAATAAAGTCATAAGTATAACAGAAAATCAATATTCAGATCAATAATCAAATATGGTGAAACCTCTCTGAGCAGCCACCCCTCTGTTCCAAGAATATTTGGCTGCTTAGAGGGGTTGGCCACTCTGAAGGGTTCTATTTACTATTATAAGATAATTACTATAATGTGTAATATAAACAAATCTGACATATATTCATTATGTATTTGAAATTTAAATCTTATCTAAAGAGAAAATAGTACTTTATTTCATGCTTCTTTACATTAAAAAAAAAAGGCTACAATTTGTTTCTGTAGTCTTCGTACTCCTTCAAAATCAAATTCTTTTCTTTAATGACTTTGTTGATTTCCTTTCTTCCGCAGTTAAATTCAGCTAACTTTCTTGCCAATTTGCCATCCTCATATTCATGCAGAACTTCAATGCTCTGCTTGAGATTTAGAAAAACATATTTCAACATCGTTGCAACTCAGATCACTAACCAACTATGAAATGAAACTGGCGTGAATGGTATTTTTGATGACAGAGGTGCAATTTTTCCTTAACATTACTGATTGGAATTCCAAACAAAGACCCTAGGACACCTTCAATGCTTGATTGTCCAGTTCCTCCCTCAGTTTCAATGGTTGATGCAATAGGGATTCCCTATCTGAATGGTGTGGGGAGAATACAAAAGAGATAACAGATTTAAACTTTCTTTGAAAGGGGGGGAACCTTCTCAAGTTATTCCTTTATCTTATATCTGACCATAAACCTGACCTTGAGTTTTTTTGCCCAAAATTAAAGCATGGAGTGAGTAGAATTTCCCGAAAAATAAAAGGGGCAATCTCACTTGGTGGCCGTTAAGAGTGGGTCAGGTGGCCGCTGATACAGGTTATTTTACCATTAGGTCTATGAGTCGAAAAATCCATACCATGAAAAATTGGCCAATAGAAGGGTGGCTGCTCGGAGAAGTTTCACTGTACTCAGTTTTCTAATAACTTATACATATTTTATACAGATATAACCTACAAACAAATTTATATTTTAACAGGATCAATAATTATTAGCTTTCCTTTCCTATAAAATTATTTTGTTCAATATATACAATACATAAATATACTAAAGATAATAATGAATAAAATGTAAGTACCAAAATTGAAAATTTAATTTTTATGGATTATCATTCCAATACATTAGAGTTATATTAAAATAATAGTACACTGGGAAATAAATAAATATACAGTACAGTAAAAATTATTCTTCATCAATTACAGTACAGAAATATAGCCCACATTTTTTTAGTTGCAGATGCAGTCATGTTGTGGGAGGCAACTCACTAAAATACTAAGACCAGACAAAATACTAAACAAAAATCATTTATTTAATTTTTTCCCTTAAACTTGGAGACTTGATAGTTGCATTTGATACTGGCAAAAAACAATCGTGTTTCTGATAATTTGTGAAAATGCCATATTAAGGATGGAAAAATTATGTTGGTAATTTCTCATGAAAACATTTTAAACAGCAACTCTGCTATAGCCTGTTAAAACATTCACAGCAGAATAAGTACATACAACAGTATAAAGATTCTAAGGATTTCCAAGGAGGATTGATATCTGGTTTAGGAAAGTGAAAGTAAGGGCCACAAATAGCAGTTATTAATTCAATTCAGTCTATCGATTTGAAAAGTAAAGGAGGATTGTAATCTCAATTTAATTTGGATGACTAAGAAAGTTAAGATTAGAAAAATAGAGCATAAAATTTTAGAAAACTCAAAGAACAATAATTTTTTTATACATTACATACATATACATATATATATATACATATATATATATATATATATATATATATATATATATATATATATATATATATATATATATATATATATATATATATATATATATACATATATATATATACATATATATATATATATATATATATATATATATATATATATATATATAACTGAAACATAAAATAACATTTATTATTTAAATTGTTATAAACTAAAAATTTTGACACTTTCAGAAAAGAGAAAGTATTAATGCACAAACTGCAATAAACATATGTAAAATAAATAATTTTTTAGATAAGAAAACTAAAAAATAACAAACTAAATAAGAAAAGAAAAAGAAAAATAGTTTGAATATCATTTTTTTCTGTTTAACATTGTTAAGTAATCATGGTGTTACATAAATATAGGACCACTTTTATTTATTTATTTATTTTCAGTAACATCACTTTTTGCATTACATTTTGAGGTTAACTGTAACCTAACAAATTTGAAAAGGTTAATCATAGCAAGCATTAGGAAATTAACTTTTTGTTTAATAGTAAAATGTCTCATCCAAGTTAATTGTCAAAACTAGAAATGTAAAAAGATTAGTACAACAATGAAAAGAAAAACTCTGCAAGTGAAATAAATGTTTTTATAGTTCTAAAAATTGGTATTTATGATGCTTTGAGTAAAATTATAATTTTTTATTACTCAGGCATTAGATAAATTTTGCATTAAATGTGTAAAAATTTTGTAACAGATTGTAGATTTAATACACTATTGATGTTAAGTTTATTTGAGATCAGAACAAACCAATTGACATAGGAAAAATTTAAGACATAAAATTTATTTTCTGCAATTTAAATAATCCATTAACTGAAGTTAAATATATTAAGCGAGTGAATTTGAAGAAAATAATAAAATAAAACCTAATAATGTTTAACCTAAAACTAATAATGCTCCTAAAATAAATTACTGCAGATCATTTGATACAATGTAATTGGTATCTTATCATAACAGGTATAAAGCACTCATGATGCTGGAAAACCTGCACAATTTTTAACATTCTCAGGAGGTGAACATTTTTGTTCCTGATTTTGTACTTGTCTCTTGAACCTAGCACCCCATTACAGATCATTTATTTAATATTTTATTTACCACATTAATTAAAAAAGAATAAAATAATATGTGTTAAAAGTAAACATTGATGCCCTAGAAATGTAGCCATCTCTCAGAAATCAGTTGTCTAAAACTTACATTTTATAAATACTGTCTGTTATAAGCATGAAACTATTATGCAAAAGAAATGTGTGTATATGTATATATATATATATATATATATATATATATATATATATATATATATATATATATATATATATATATATATTCTAGAATATAACAAAATTCACATGAACAAAATACTTCAAAAAATTTTATCCAGATAAATTTTAGACTTTTCACATAAAATAATTAATGAAAACTTTAAATTATTACTAATAAAATATTAAAAGAAAAAAGTACCCATAGGATTTTGCTTCATAAATGCAATATCCAATTGCAAAACAGCATTTAAAGTTGCCATCCATCTTGAATAATCTAAAGTCATACCATCTTTGGGAAGAGGAGCTTGAAATGCAAATACTAAATGATTTGGGGTAATTAATGGATCATTTGAAAATTTTGGATTATCGAAGTCAACAACATTGCAATTAATATTCTTCTTTCCACTACTTCCCCTAGGGATATGCCAGATATCATCAAATTCATGAAGACCCAATGGCCGATCCATTAAGCATTTTGTAGCAAGTATGCTGTCAACATTAGAGGGTGCAGGAGCTATAAAAAATATAAGTAATTCAAATATTTTGTTAACAACATTAAAAAAAATAATTAAAAATACAATCAATACCTGTTATTAAATTAAAGGCAATAGTCTACTTCATAGGAAAAAATAAATCGAAACTTATGAGTTATAAGAATATTAAAAGTGAGTGATATACATTATCAAAGCAGTAAAGACTCATACATTAAAGAAACCAGAAATTTTGAAAATGGCCAGTGGCTACTGATGTGTATTCTCAGAATTCATATGTAATTAAAAATCATGTATGTGCATAAAGCGTAATATGGTCAAAACTTTAAATTAAAAAATAATGATTTCTAAACTATAATTCTAAACAAATAAATTATTGAAAAAAAAAACTTATAGTTTTTAACAAATTTATGTATCTGAAATGAATGGAAGAAAAAACAGGAAGTAAATCAGGTTGCAACACAAAAACATTCAAATGTAATAAAATTTTAATAACAAAATGTTGACTTTCTGCTGCTTATTGTCACTTCACCCCAAATTAAATTATTTGTAGTTCATCATGATTAAAATCATCCAAATTCCTTTTTTGTATTTTTTTTTTATAAATGCCTACCTTTTAAGAATTCCTAATGATGTAGATCTGTCATCAGTAATGTAACACCACCTAAAGTTCAGCTTTACAGTGTAGTAGGGTTTAATACATTAATTAAACCACTCATATTTTAAAACTCCTCTCTAATTCATAGGAAGAGTGAAACAAAGAAATATGAGCACTTTTTTCCTGGCTTTTAAGCTAGGTCACCATTGGCAATTAGTCACTGTAAATCTTGAGCTTTAATCATACATGTATAATATGAAGGAATTTATTAAAATATACTATCAACAGTAGCATAGTAAATATAACTAGCACCTGGGCCACAATACCTTATTGTTACCCCTTCCTGAAACACAAATTATATGATATACAAAATATACCATATATAAGCTATGTTTGAATAAAAAATTCTACCATAGTCACTCATTCCCTTTCATACATACACACATAGCTGAAAGGAGAAAAAACTCCTTAGTGAGAGAAAGACAGTAAAACCTTCTCCCCATTGGTAACCCAGTATAGCATAGCCTTAAAAACATTTCTCACCCCCCCAAAAAAAAAAAAAAAAAAAAAAAAAAAAAAAAAAAAAAAAAGTATTAGATCATGCTGATATTTGTCAAAAAATTAACCAATCATACTTTATCCTTAAAAAAAATAGAAAAAGAAACAGAAGAGCTAACAAATGTTATTTTAGAAAATCTACAAGGATCCTTAATTTAAAAGTAAATGAAATATATAAACCCAAAAGTACATCAACCTAAAATTACTGATCACATTTGACATAAAATTCATAGTTAAATATAATGCCAAACTTAAATATTATTTTTGGTATCAAAGAATAAATAAAGTACTACCAAATAACATAATTTGATATCATCAAACACCTTCTGAAAGCAGTAGATTAACTACTTTTCCCTATTTTTTATTCAATTATATATATATATATATATATATATATATATATATATATATATATATATATATATATATATATATATATAAAACCTGAGATTTAGAAAGTATCTAGATTACATGATAATTACTCATTACCAATGATAGAGATCTAGAATAACTTCTGACAAGGGTGTAGTGAGAGATTTTCTATAGGGTGAAAGGTAGGGATCTCCTAAATTACTCATATCACAAAATTAATGTAGAAATCCTTATGCATAATCTATTTATATGGAAATCCTTATGAAAGGAGGTTACCTCCCATCCCTTGCTACACCACTAACATCTGATACTATTTTATCTCTAAATTATTACAATTTAAGCATTAAATTATTTTTAACTGTATTAAACAATTTTACTATCACCAGAATAAAAACCTACAACATGAAGATTAACAATATATTATAATCTTTGCACTCAACATTATTTCATACATTTAAAAGTACACTTTGCCAATTAAAAAAATACTCCTTTGTACTTCTAAATTATGTCATTACATGCACACAGTAATGAAAATATTTAAGAGCTTTTAAAGAGCTAGCAATTTTTGATAAGAAAGGAGAGTATAAAAATAATTATATGCACCAAACACATTTGCCCATCATTCATCTTTAAAAGCCTCAGCAGAAAATATAGATTTAATATCCGAAATTGCACTTATGATAATAATATGCCTTTACAAGATTTCAAAACAAATTTCATATCTTCAATACATATTGGTAAGATGCCAATTGGCAAATCATACTGGTTTAAACTAAAGTACATTAAAAATTTCATATTTTACAAGCTCTACAGACATCAAATTTTAAAAAATGGGTAGATATGGAAAAAAGAAAAATTCTATAAATTAATAATACTAGAAAAAAATCAAAAAAGAAAATAAATTAAAAAAGGAAAAAGCAGAAAATTTTAAAAGAAATTGAATACTAAAATATTAATTTTTTTCCCATATTTCAATAAATTTGTCTAGTAATATTAAAATTAGTAAAACAGAATGGTTTGGAAAAATGAAATTGTGGTTTAAAAAAAAAATGAGGTATTAAAATTTGAATTCACTAATTATAACACGAACAATGGTGAATATAATTTAAATACCTTACTTGGTGTAATTCTGAATATGTAATATATATATATATATACATATACATACACAAAGCAGTTTTACAACTCCATTTCAGGAGTAAAATATACTGTCCTTTCAAATTTATCCGTTAGATAACGATGGTAGAAGATGCATTTAAATTTATGACAATTTGTTGGAAAAGTATAAAGCATTATAACATTAAAGGCATTTAAATTTTAAAAATACAGATAAGTTTCGTACATTTAAATTTCAAATACACAAATCTTTTTGTAAAGTTTTATTTAAAAAAATAAATAAATATATTGATAACATATGAATTGGAAAACAAATAAGCTGGATTTAATTTACCTATTAATCCTCCTATAAGAAAGCAAATAATTTGACATAATAAAAGCGTGCTGACGAGGTAAGCTAATTTTCGTCCGCTGAGATTTTCTAAAATCGTTCCTGCCATAATAATGTTTTTCTTTGCACCAATATCCTTACTATAGTACTAAACAGAAAATCTACAGAACTGTCAGATACATATAATACAGACGCACCGCAAAACCGCATCGCATATTTTATTATTGGCTACAGATACAGTTATTACACTGTTTTCTATTAAGAAAAACTTGATAGTAATAAATATAAGGATGCTTCAAATGGAAAAGCGACAAAAGAATTATATACAAAAATGAATCTATAAAATTAAGAAAATAGTTTACTCGCAAAAATAAATTTCTTTTTATTTCAATTCAATTTGGCATCAATCAACATAGAATATTGACTAACAGTGTCTGTTTAGTACACTACAATGCGCGCGCGCAAGCTATGATTCTTCCAAAAATGTAGCGGCAGCCCTTGTTTCTCTTGGCTTAAAAATTGGCAAACTTACGTTATGTATTGTCCATAGACTATGGTATTGACATTATCACATTTTTTGCCAAAGTTTAAAATTCTGTTTTGATTTCGCTCCTTTTAAATTAAATTTAGCCAATTATTGGGAACTTCAAATATTCTCGGTAAAAATTTAATAGAGAAGTTATTTTATCCAAAATTTGAACTCTATTAATAATTTTAAATGCAAATCAGAAAATGGAGCCTTTCCTTTCAAATAAAAGCAAAATCATTTCAGAAAATTTTTTTATACCTTTAAGTTTTAATTTTTATTTCGTTGTACAAAGTAAAGAAAATGTTGTAACCAGGAAAAATCTTGGTGGTCAGATTTCAACGGAAATAGATATTAACGATGCCTGCATCCATTTTGACCAGTTTTGGCATTATGCTTGTAAGTACATACAAGGAAAACTTACTGTTGGAGCAATGCTTTGAAATTTCATTTTTTAAAAACGTAAATCAAAATCTATTCGCACATTATAATTTGAATTTTTATTCTTTTATTACTTACCGAAACAGATTCAATGAAGTATTAACCAAATAGCATCTGTACAACGAAAAATCTCAATATAACGGAACTTTAATACTGTAGATGTATACTAGTACCAGACGGCATCACTACAGCTCTAATCAAAACTTTAAAAAACGAACTTTGAACTTTTAAAGGATGGTGGGTGCACATACAATCAAAATAAGAGAATGCGCATAATTTAATAGACGTACACTGAAGTCACGTAGTGTCTGTGTCAGAAACTTAAATTTGAAATAAAAAGTTGAATAAAATATGATGAAATTGTCTCATTTTTCCTTCAGAATTTTTTAAAAAAAACCACTGTTATCCAACTTGAAGCTCTTATTTTTAGATTAGTAATAAAATTAAATATGTTAGTAATTAATAAGTTGTATTAAAATACGCAAGGATAAATTAACTGTAAATAATTTACATGACTTATGCGTATAAATATTGGTTAGACAGAATTAGTAAGATAGGATAAATGGGGACCTGTGTATATTTAAAGTATATATTTAAAAAAGTTGCAAAGAAAACGTTTGGCTTTTACTTGATTATTTTTTTATTTATTTACCAAGTAGATATTTCAAATTCAGATATCATATTATTATATCTGCTTAACATGTTACCAGTATATACATATACTGGTAAATTTTACACTTTTTATTCATGTTAATTTTATTTTTTAAGTGTTTTAAAGATTCAATATGTAAAATAGGTAATATAAATACTCAATTAAAATTATATTTGGACTAAATTATATTTGGTAAGCAAAAGATTTTTTTTTTTTTTTTTTTTCGGTGAAAGGAAAGGGATATAGAAATACCACTTCTCTTTCATTGGCGAACACAAAAGAGCGATAAGTCATTGAATGTTGCAAACATATTCTTTAGTGTACACGTGCTCTTTTAATGTACCGTTTCGATAGGAAAACGTTCCTTACAGAGACAATGTGGTTGAGTGTTTACGGCTTGATATATAAGTTCATGTTTACTTTTTAATATGGTATTTCAAAGTAGTTCTCTTGCTTTATGGTTAGCTTAATTTTAAATATATTTTATACCAAGTGAATAATATGTCTAATTCAAAATTACAAACATTCAACATTAAAAAGTCTCAAAAGAGAGAGGCGAAAAAACGCAAATTGGAAGCTTTTTTAAACTTAGTTCGTAAAACTGATGAAACAGCTAGTTATAAAAAGCAAGCTGTAAGTACTTTCGCCGACAGTTACAAGGCTTTGAAAGATGAGTTAAAAAAATATCAAAAGACTAAAGAGGCTGATCCATTGTTTTATCCCGCAGACGGAGGTAAAAAAGCTCTAGTGCAGTTTCTGTTAAAAGATGAGCTTAGCAGTAAATCGCCATTATTTATTGAAGATATTTATCATCTTTTACTAAAATCTATTCTTGGAAACATTTCATCGTTTCCGCTTCGTTGGGCTAAATTGGAACATGCAAATCAAGTAAATAAAACTGTACTAATTGAAATTGAAAGCTTGTGTGAAGAAAATGTAACAGAAATGAAATCTTCTTTCAATCAAAACTTTTTGCTACCGTACGTTTTTGAAGTAGCTTCCACTAATCAACCCTTTGGTGCAGAGCTAAGTTCTTATCATCTGAGAAGTGACTTTTGTAAGAACTTAGTGAAGAAAAATTATTCTTGCATGTTTCCCATCGACCAGTCATCTGTTGCTGAATCCGAGGTTAAAAATAACCAAAATAAAGTTTCAAAACTGCATTTACTTCTGAGTCCAATTCAATTAGCAATGGAACAATATCCACTTCCTAGAAGCGTATTTGATCTATCTAAAAGTGATGGATATTGCTTTTCTAAAGAAACATACACTCCAGTACATACTGATTCCCCAATGTTTGCTATAGATTGTGAGATGTGCAGAACTACTACAGGAAAGCAAGAGGTTACACGAGTTGCAATAGTAAATGAAAATCTAGAAACTGTTTATCATACTTTAGTAAAACCAGAGGATGATATTGTGGATTATGTTACAAGATTTAGTGGTATTACTGAAAAAATGTTAAGAGATGTTAAGACAAGATTAAGTGATGTTCAAAGAGACATTCAGAATTTATTACCTAGTGATGCAATATTATGTGGTCAATCCTTAAACTGTGACTTGCATGGGCTGAAAATGATTCACCCATATGTCATTGATACAAGTGTTATTTACAATGATAAGGGTGCAAGGCACCTGAAAACATCTCTGCGTCAATTAGCATCAATACATCTAAAAGAAACTATTCAAGGTGGAAAGAATGGCCATAATCCAATTGAGGATTCTATTGCTACCATGAAATTAGTACAATTAAAACTAAAAAATTCTCTTGGCTACGGAGATGCAGTTTTATCACCTGAAGAGTATGATACAAAGATATTTGATGATGAAAAATACCAGGACACTCATTCAAACTTATTGTGTAAAGATTGTGGATTTTTCCCTGCAGTTTCAAAGTTCTCTAAAAAAGTATGTTTGATTGGAGATGAAAATTCTCTCAGTAATTATAATCCCACTGTCATTACTGATAACGTCACTAAAGTAAATGCATCTGGTCTCAAAAATATTATGAAAGCGACTGTAGAAAATTTAGAAAGTAATAACTTTATTATTGGACATTTCGTTTTTGATAAAGAGAATAATGCAGTAAAAGAATTAAATGATGAAATAAAAGAAATATATGATAGTTTTCCTAACAAAACATTGTTTCTTATTTTTATGTCCAATGCCAAAAAACAACCAGTTCAATACTTCAGGCATAATTTTTGTATGATTACTCTAAAAAATAATTAAATATTTTATACTATCATGTTAGAGTTGTATATGTTATTTTGACTGTCTTATAACTCATCATTTTGGAATACTTTTGTTTATATTGCTATATATATCAACACAGGATTACTCTTAAACTTTTTTATTATTATTTTGATTATTACATGTAATAAAAACTTCCACAGTTATGTGTAAGTGATCAATCAATTTATGGTTGTATTTCCTTCTTCTTAGGCACTATAGATGGTTACCGACCAAGGCAATCTCAGTTAGCTAACACTTTGATCTACTCAGTGCTATGTTTTTCCATCTGTTTACTCGCAAGTCTTTCAATCACTTTTTACTCTATCCATCCACCTTGTTCACAGTCTTCCTCTTTTCTTCTGGAATTTAGAGGGTTCTATTTTACTACCTAGAAGTATCTGCTTTAAATTAAAATTTCAGTACAGAATGCTGTATTTCACATTTGGCAACATTGCTTGGCATTTTATAGGTGGTATTTAAGATGGCAGGTTGATTTGAGCTGGAAAACCCAGATCAGCTTGGGTACATTACCAAAATAACTTGCCCCAAAAAGTCACCAATCATGCCAACCTAGGAAGCTATCATGAAGGGCTACACTCTCCCCAAGGCAGCTAACTGATAACCTGTTATTGGTCAGGACGTTTTTACCATGGAAATATTAAAAAATGTAGAAAATAATTTTAGAATAGCTTGTACTTTTTAACATATATTCTGCCAAAACTGTTGGTTCAATAAATTTAAAATAAAACATTGTGACTTCTATGGTTAAATTTTAAACATTAAATCAGAAACAATAGTTAAGCTTTAAATACCTTTTTTTATAATGATGATGTTCAGCATTGTGTTATATCAGTTTCATAAACTCGTAATATAATTTTTTTACTCTCTTTATCGGATCTCAAACTTTCTTAAAGATAGTAGTAAGAAAAAAAATCAAAGATAGTAGTTTATGAAACTAATGCTTTTAGTTAATTTTAATTCTTTTTACATTTTAAAATTCTAAATCTTCTTTTACATACTATATTTGGCTTAAAATATTTATTTCCAAAGTCTTATATCATAGCTCATATATGTTGTGGTTAATGTAATAAATTGGTTATTAATAAATGAAATGAGTAATTATTAATAACTGATGTAAAGTAGTTTAAGTGAAAAGTTTGACTTAAAGCAACATATTTACATCCTTTGTGATTGCAAGTATTTACTGAATAATTATGATTAGTTATAATTTATTAAAACTCCAATTCTGTTATGCAATAGTAAATGATTTAATTAACATGCATTAATATTTTAGTTAACAATGCAATTTGGTTAGTGTTAAAGGATTTCGGTAGAATCCCAGTTCAGTGGATACGCCAAGCATAAGGATGTGGCCAAATACTAGAATCCTAGTGCCAGCTGTCATGTTTTTGGCTCTATTTTTGTACAAGTTGTTGCCATGGGTTTTTCCAATTTGTGCTTTGTTTTGTATTGTTTATACCCAATTTCAAAGTATATTTTGAACAAAAAATAAGGAAATGTGTCTTAATTTGAATTAAATTAAGGCACAATTTTGAATTCAGTTCAAAAAGCAGTAAATAAAAAAATATAAATGAAATATAACCTTTAGTTACCCTTTGAAAATTAAGCATAAAATATTAAATAAAGCATTTACGTAATTTAAGTATCCAGCGTTGTTGGTGGATATAAAAGCTTTACCTGATTAAAAAAATTCTGAAAAGCATCCTGCAGATTTCCTTTCATTTTCCTCCACATAAATTCACAAAGCTAAGAATGAAATTGATTCTTACACTTGCAAACTGTGTGGAGGGATCTCTTAATTGAGCTCCATAAGCCCTCAATTGTATTGGTGTCGGCTCCAGTATCAGGGTCTTTGAAAGTAACACTATGATTAACTCTCAGATGATCAAAACCCTCATCTGAAAGACAATCGCAGGCTTTCCAACAATCAGAAATGATTGTAGTACCCAGATGCACACATTTTGTATGACTGCTAATAAACTATCCCTATCCCTATGTTCTACTACCTCAAAAAACATATTTGTACCCCTCTCTATTCTCCTGAAAACCCACTTACCATCAACTGTTCTA
Source organism: Pardosa pseudoannulata (assembly GCA_032207245.1). Classification (NCBI taxonomy): domain Eukaryota; kingdom Metazoa; phylum Arthropoda; class Arachnida; order Araneae; family Lycosidae; genus Pardosa; species Pardosa pseudoannulata. The sequence goes on from CM063498.1 coordinate 2,413,018, forward strand.
CCCCTATTGAATTTACATTTCCCATATTTACTTCCGTCAATTTCAACAATGGTCCCCTCCCCCTAATTTTTGAAGAATTTAAAATGAAATCTATACAAACCTCCCAGGAAAAGCTGAACCAGTTAGTTACTGTTTTTTGTAATTTGTGAACGATATACACCATAGGTAATTTATACACCCACATATAGGTTAAAATTAAAATTTTGAAGAGACTCAAATGACTTGTTTCAAACCAACTTACCTTTCTCACAGATCTTTTCACTCAATGCTCAATCGCTCCTCTCTTACGACATTCTCATATATATCCATCTATTGAGTCTCATTCTACAAGGTGCATGGGGGGTGTCAAATCAGGCATTCATAAATCTAGGCAAGCAAACCAACACCCTTGCAGAATTGCCAAATTTCTCTGATCCCTTAAGCTCCTAAAAAACTCAGTGTCATACCTGAAAACGTTCAGAAGCCATCCTCAATTTACAAAAAGGTTTGTGAAACACTTAAGAAATAAACAGAAAAAAAAATATCACAAGAGTACAGGTAAAATGGACATGAAATGAACAAACCTCCAGAGCATGGCCGAAATGGACAAAGATTTGAAATGGATGCTAGAAAATTTTAATTTGGCGTTCTTGGAGTATTGTCAGTTACAGGAACCAATAAGGGTCAGACATGTCATTTTGTGTTCAAAACACGTGTCATCAAGAAGAGCAAGATTTACCAGTAAACTAGAATTTGGTGACATCGCCCATGCTTAGTGTGCCCACTGAACTGGGGCCCCCCAAACTGGGATTCAGCCAGGATTTCTATTATAAAACATATTAGGTAATTACATCAAAGATGTTGTAGTACAGATAAACACCTTTAGCTGGTAAAAGATTGGAAGCACATTGTGAATGTAATTTTATTATCATTTTTACCAAATCATTTTGATAAAAAGAATTACTGTAACATTTAGAGTTACTTTTAAATATTTTACTTGTTTCTATTTACATCAACTTCAGCTTTCATCAATTCAGTTTCAATTGTTCCTACAGTTACAATATTAAAATTCTATAATTTCTCATTTTTGTTAGAAGTGGAAAATTCAACTTTGAAACCATAACCATTTTTTCTGTTTGTTTATTTAGTAACTCTTTAGCAGAGTATTGAGCCTTTTGGATATTTTCTAAAACCTTATCTAATGCAGAAGATTTTTTTTTTTTTTTTTAATATATAATCTATTTTTACCATCAGTCTTTTCTATTTGAATTATGTTGTCTTCTTTCATTTTAGCTATTTTCATGTAGCTATATCATTTTAGCATTGCATATATTGTGAACATCCAATGGGTGATAAAATTTTGTTTTCATTGCTCTTAATTGAATGCATTTCCTTAAATGGTCATTATAAACTTAAAATATCTGTTAACTTTTAATTGCATATGAGATTAACTTGACACTCTAAATTTAATTCACTACTTTTAATTAATTTAATAAGATTTTTCCTTGTAACATTTTGCTTCTTTAGGCAATGCTTACAAATATTCAAACACATTACTACCCTTTTTTATTGTAATGGTCTTATTATTTATCTTAACCTCTCCTGTAATTTTTTTTTTTTTAAATCTCCATAATTAATTTCAAGAATTCCATAAATTATTTGGAAGTCCTCCTCCATACAAGAACAGTTATTAATTGGGCCTGTTTTATTTTAAACTGCTTACAATAATTTTTAAACTATTTGTCAATCCTTAAATTTAAATTGATAATCTTTTGGTTTGTTAGCAGTTTACTCTTTTCTTTACTTAATTTTTATAAAAACAAAAATTCTACTCAATTTGAGCACAACTAGTAACTGTCAAAAAAAAGTTTCATGACTTCTAAAAGGGCATTCATTAGGCTTACAAATAAAATAAAATTTATGAAAGTTTCAAAATAATTATGCTTTCTAGAAACTAACAAAGAAACTAAATTCAGATTATGCAATGCACAAAAGTTTTGATCAGATGTAAAAGTTTTTAAAAAATTTAGATTGTTGCATATTTATGTATGTTCTCCTTTATTACTGTGCTTGATTTATTTTTATTTATAACTAAATGTTCTTGCTTAAATAACTAAAAGAAATTAGTTTTCAATTTTGTCATTTATATATATTAAAATTTATTTGAAAGGATTTTTCTAATTAAAAATATATTGTAAATAATATACTTATTATTTTATCTCCTTTTAAGTTCATTGCTTAAATCAAAATTTACAAGTTTAAATATAACTTTCCAAAATTTTTAAATATATTAATTTTTTTCCAGATTCAATTTAAAAGTTAAATCTTTTCTATCAGATAAAATGATTCTAAAATTCTTTATTTTAATATGCAGATAAATGAAAACAGTTCTATTTGTCTTATATTCTGAATTACTTTACCAGACTACAAACTCCTTGAATACCATCTCCTTGTCATCTTAAATATGGGGGTCCTTTCTAATTGTTTCTTGGTCATTTTCAAAAGTGATAGATGATTATATGTAGTAATTATTTTAGAATTATCAACCACTTGAAACTGTTTTTTTTTAAAAAATGTTTGATTTAAAGGCCTTTTTTTTATATCCTAAATGTTTAAAAATAAGCTCAAAATTTGTTATGAATTCATGCTTTACGTTTTACCAGTTTGGAAAATATTTTGTATTAGCAATTATTTTGTGAAGTTTATGGGCTAGGGGGGGGAAGCATTGCAAAAACAACTGAAATTAAATTAAGTAATTCATTTTTTTATAAACATGTTTAATAGTTTGAATATGTTTTCAAAAAATAATAATTTTTTGTCTCTTTCTATCACTTTTTTAATAGAGGCTGAAAGTTTATAAACACAAAAATTTTAGAATTTGTGTCAAACTTTTCTTAGCCTAACATTAATAAAAGCCTCTTGCATATACTGGGAGAAAAAACTATGAAATATTGCATGCACCAAACATGGTAAAATAAATTCAGTGCAGTAAACGTTGCACCCATTAGATAGAGTAAGCCATATGAACAAATCCTTTTCCATAATAATAATGTTTAAGACAAAATCATTTAGAATTTTCCAAATTGTAAATATAATCAATGATTTATTATAAAATATATCAAGAAAACTTAACTATGCATACAAAGTATTTGCTTAAAATATACAATCATATATATAAATATATTAGGTAAACATTTAATTGATGCTCATTGAAGTTCATTTGACACTCAGTCATCAAATGAGCTTACTGAAAGTATTCTTCAATTTTTTTTTCTTTCCTAGATACTTTGACTTTTTTTAAGTTTTCTTGTTGAAGATTCACATGTTTCCTAGTAATAAAAAAAATGTTAAGACAGTGTTAAACAAAATTAAAATATTTATTATCAGTAATCACTGATATTATGTCACTTTTTAAATAAATGAAAGAAAAGTCAGTTAATATATTAAATAGTGATAGCACATAAATTTAAAACTTCAGTTTTGAAAATATATAAATGAAAATATATGACTTCTATTTGATTTTTAATAAACAAACACAGCAATTTTAATTTAAAAATTAACATAATCTTAAAAATAATTGAATAAATATAGTGATACTTTTGTAAATTAAAATTAAATCACATGAATCAATTTTTAAAACAGAAAATTACAGATAAAACATTAAATGATAAGCAGGAAATATGTATAGATAGTAAAGAAACTGCAAGGACAAATATTACAGCTGCTCCTGCACTGAAGGAGAAGCTAAAAAACAGCTGTCTTATTTTTCTTTATTGTGCATTTTATACCTTGACCGATGTCATTTACTAATTTTGCACAAATGCTTTTAGCAAGTTTAAATAAATCTCAATGCTTATTAATATAAAATACAAATAAGTTTGAAAAACCAATAATGATAATGTCCAGATGTAAAACTGGAACATACTTTAATCATGCATCTAATTGGATTATACAAGAAGCTTTACTTCAGGGGTAAATTAAAAGAACATAGTGCTGTAAGAAACTGCAAAATATTCAAAAATATACTTTTATCTTTTGTATGGGGAAAAAAAACAGTTTTTTTCCCAGCACTCTCTAGTTAAGCCTGAAGAGAAAGTCTGTTACCTATAAAATTTTGGTGTTGTATAGTAATCTACATATTTTTACAGTTCAGCATATTCAATATTGCCTTATATTAAACATGATTTAGTAGTCATTGTTACTGTCCAACAATAAATTAAATTTTGATTCTTTTTAGTAGTAATTCTTTACAGATATAAGAGTTTAAAATTGTAGGCACAATAAAAGACAATGGAAAATTTTAATACTCATTCATAATGAAGATCAGTTATAAATATGTACATTAAGTTTGGTTATTATTCATCAAATAAAATTCAAAATTTTAATATAACAGAAGATTTAATTTCTTTTCCCATTTTATCTTATGAGCTGGAGACCCGCAAAAATCAATTACTTTCTACAGTTTGTATTTTACAAACATGTTCCTTTCACTGCTCACAAATATTGAAATATATAAATTTTCTTCATATGTAATCCTTTCACTCTAAAAATCTTAACCTTTAACAACTTATGGTGGTGTATAAAATGCACCATCTAACAATATAATCTAACTTGATTTTGGATTCTCCCCATTATGCTTCTTGCATCTAACATCACTGAAGTATCTATTAAAAGTACCATGAGTCTTCTTGCACAGGCATTAATAAGTTACTGCTGTGCAGCATTGAACGGTATATAGAATACATTATGCAGTACATATACTATATGCACTACATATAGTATACACTGTATATACTTATGTGAGTATATTTTGAAAGCCTAATAGACTATTTTGTGTGCAGAATATAAATTCTAATGGCATTTTAAGTTTACCAGTAGTTCTAGATATATTTTAAAATAAAATTATACATTTTTATAGATCATGTACTTCTAAAAAACTCAAGTCATTGTACCAAAGATAACTTTGACTTATAGGTCAAGCTCTCTTGATGAACCTGAGCTTGAAGGAGCTATTGGCAGAATAGATATGAAATTGAGGAGGGGTAACAATTTCTGTAACTATTTATCTGCACCACTGGTGAGACTGAAACTTAAAGAAGGAGCAGAAATAAATCCAATATTTCTTTATATTTGGCTTTATCTAAGCAGTTATAAAATATCTCAAAATAAGTGGCTAGAGGATAAACTACCAATGAAAATATTGGTAAAGTGTGTATGTTACCAAAGACAAGAAAATATGTTGACAATAATTATGTGTTATGCATGTAATAGATCAGTAAATAAAGAACATGGAATTACAGTAATAATTTGTCAGGAGTGCAACATTAAGTGGAATATCACAGATGAAATTTAATATAGTCAGTCAGTCAGAATTTTTTTACAATATGTTACACTTTGTATTTTGTAGTTATTCAAAGAATTTTTATAATTTTTTTTATAAAACATCTTTATTATTAAACTTATATCATAAATGCTTTTATTTTTATTTATTTATTATTGTTTGGTGCACAAAATACATCTTGCATGTATTTGTGTTCACATACCAAGCTTGAGTAGTTAAAGGTTAAGATATAAATGAAGTAGCTCAGGATGCAAAACCAGATCCAATGGACTGCTAGATAATTATATTTAATTACTTTGCAATAATTTTTAATCTTTTTCTTATGTAGTCTTCAGATAAATAACTAAAATATACTAGAAAAATGTTAGAAAATTTACCTTTTATTTGTAATTTGGGAATCATCTGCAAGAATTTCCTTAATAGCAACTTTATTTAAACAATTATCTATGTGAGCATTTAATTCAATTAAGTTTTTAACACAGGGATTTAATTCACAAACTGGACAAAAGTACTTCAAACTTTCATCATCAAATTTTGAAGAATTACTATCATTTTCCCTACATGGTTCTTTTAGCTCACATTTGTTCAGACTTGTAGCTTTTGTTGAACTTTCTTCTGTTTTTTCAAGTTCATCTAAGAATTGGTTATTCATACAATTGTTTACATGATCATTGAAAACAGAAAAATCAGTTTTATATTCTTCTGAACAAATTGGACATATGAATGACTCTTTGTCTTTTGATGGACTAGAAGAGGGATTCTCTGATTTAGACTTTAAGAAATTTCTTAATGTAATTTGTTGCTTATCTTTGCTTGAAACAGAATCTTCATATACTAGATTACACATTCTTATACCTAATATAGAAGTAAAATTATTAGTCATAAATTAAAACAAGCAGTGTGATCATATTAATAGGTTTTAGCAAAATATAAATAAGTTTGGCTAAATTTACAATCATTTGTTAGTGTCCCTTTTATTTGACCACTAAGAGGGAACATTACACAGCTGTGAAACAAATTATATTATGATTTCCATTATAACATTTGTGCATTAATTTGGTAGGACTTAAATTAAATATTTTTGGTTTATTTCAGCAATACAGTTAATTTTTTGCTAAAGGAAGGCTCAATAGAAACTCAAAAAAAACTTATTGTAAAAAAAAAAAAAAAAAAAAATGTATGAAATATTAAATTTTGAACAAAACTTAAATACCAAAACATTAAAAATTTATTTGAAACTTAAAAGTGAAATATTAAATTTTTAACTTTGTTAACAAAGTTATCTAAAAAATATAACCCATATATAATATTGATGACTTATAAATTGGAATCCCAATACAGTTTTATACAAATTAGCTAAGCCAAATACCTTTAGCTGCAGCTATAATAAAACATATAATATATATACACACATATATATATTAATAATATATTTAGCTAATGCTACTAAAATCAGTAAAACTGGTTAAAAATTGACAGATAAAATCTTTCAATAAACAGATAAAACTTGGAGGGTACTTTAAAAGTTACAGAACATAAACCAATGAATTCCATAACTAGTAGGCACAATTCCAAAAGAAAAGAGTTAGGATGAATTATCAAACAAGAAAAGGACACAATTGAATGTAAAACACTGGATAATTACTGACGACCACTTACTGATCAGTCAAGAGCTTATGGGGTTGTTCTTGTAAAGAAAACAGATGGAAGTTGACAATTTCATATTGATTATTGTCGTCTCAAACAAAATGATAAAAAAAAAGTCATCTACCCTTTGCCCTGTATTTACAATACTTCAGACTGCTTATAGTTTTTTTTTTTTTTTTTAGTGCTACGGTCTACTTTTTGCAACATGAGGGTTAATGAGACCGGGGCTTACTGCTTAAAGTCGATTCCGAACGGCTACGAACATCCATGCCATAGCGAGATTTGAAACCACAAACTCCGGTTCCGAAGGCCCGCACCCTAACCATTCAGCCATCGTTTGGCCCCTTCTTATAGAGAGTCAAGTTCTTTTTGTTGTAAGGAAATAATATTGAAGACAGATGTGGAGATGAAGCAGACTGTGAAAAAGTGCTTTTATCATGCCAGAAGGACTTTATGAGTTCCAAGTTATGCCCTTTGATCCAATGCACCAGCAACCTTTGAAAGAATGGTGGACAACTTACTACAACATCTAAAGTAGACATCTCTATTATCTTGATGATATTTTCATATTCTGAGATTTTTGAAGACCATCTTTAATGTTCTAATCTCACACATTTAAGACGCCAGGCTTGCCCTAAACCCCCAAAAAATCTATTCAGGACTTAACAAATTAATATTTTAGGACACCTAATGTCGGAAGGAAGATTCAAAGATTTTTGTCATCAAGCTCAACTATCTTAAGTGTTGCTGAAAGGTGAGTCTTAATTTCACTAGGGAAGCATACAGGCTAATGCTAACCAAAACTGAGAAGAACCATTCTACAACTGAAAGAGATTGCTTTGCTGATGTATGAGCAGTTCACAAGTTTAGGCCACATCCATATCATTATAAAGTCAGTAAAAGTCCTCATTTCCATTTGTTCCTTTTTTTTTTAATTGGTCCTTTTCAAAAATGAACAAAGGAAGAAACTTAAAGATATAAAGTCATTCAATGTTTCCTGCATATTAATTGCATAAAAGTTAATAAATAATTTAGCAAAAAAAGGAAAGCCCACAACTCAAGTATCTCCTATTCCTAACCAGGAAAATGTGTTTTTTCCTATAAAACATAATTATTTCAGGTAATTCAGCAGAAAATTTATTGGCCCCCTCCATAAATTTTTAATAGACCCATTGCTGCATAAAATATATAATGTAATGTGTAATGCATAATAACAGCAAAAAATGAATAAATAATCAAATATATAAATAAAACAGAGTTATTGAAACACTATATAGAAAATACCCATTAATCTCAGTCTTAAAGGTTCAGGAGCAGCATTCAAAATTTCATTGTCTAACAATTTTTTAGCAGTTTTGTAAACAGTTTCAGGGTCAGCCGTGTAATATGGCAAGGAATGGTTTCTTGTATGAGTCACGAAACTGGTAGTCTTTATCTTGAGGACAACAACTTTACCCTAAAATTACATTTAACTGCATTATAAACAAAGTATACATATAAAAAATATAATTAAAAATATTATTAATCTAAAATGTTTCTGGGTATAATTATGCTAAACTAAAACACATATAAATGTATTCATGAATAAATGTTTCCTAGTTTGAAAGCTCTTAAAAAGTGGAATTAAGGAATATAAACATAAGGTAACTTTATCCCCTACATAATAATAGGCTAAGTTATCTGTTCATCTGTCCTCAAATTTTGAAATGGACGAACCTGGAATGGATAGAAGACATCCATATTGGATTCTTGGTGAGTTAGGATTAGCAAAATTCAAAGCGCGTAAAACTTATCTTCTCCTAAACTATTGATCCGATTTTAAAATAAATTGGTATAAATATGCTTTATATCACAGGATAAAATACTGTCATCTTTAAAATGTTTGAAATCCATACTTTCCTCCCTTTTCGAGCATTTAATGCCATTATTTCAAGCCCTAGTTTCACCGGTTAAGAGCAGGCAATTAAAAATATCACATTATAAATAGATGAAAATAATATTTTTTCTAGCATTATGATGTCATTTCTTTAACCATATCATTTAAACATTTCTTAATTTAAATTATTTAAATATCATCTGCACTATTTTCATACATTTTATTACTGAACTTAGATATTACGTAAATAATTTTAAATTTAACAATCGATTATTTTTTTTTTACCTGCCTCATATGGGACTTTACAATTCTGGAATATTAAAAATTTTACTGATCCCATCGTATAATCAGCTATATGCTAGTATAAGATAAGCATAAATATATGCATATAATAAAATACTACTGCTTCAAAAGGAAATAACAAAATTCATATAACTTTACCAATATTCATTAAGTTTAAGATTGATTAAAATTTAAAAAAAAAACCCTAAACTATAAATTTAATATAAAAATTGCTTCCTTTTGATTATTTAAAAAAACACTGAGACAAAAGTAATTACTTCATCTTTATATTCTTATAACAAATAATGTATACACACCAACATCTTACGAGATTTTAAATCTTCAATCAAATTATCACAAAGTTCTTCACATTTTTTATGCAAATCTTCAGGCTTGTAAATTTCTCCAAAAGTTCTTTCATTACCAATACTTTTTCTAAAGTAATCACTACAAAAAAAAAAAAAAAAAAAAAAAATCATTATACTGGCAAATTAACTGCTTCTAATTATGTTAGCCTGTAATTGATTATATAACACTGTAATTAATTCAATGAGTGCAAAGAGGAATATTACAATGAAAATACATCAGCTTATCATTAAATTTAATTAGAATTATAGGTTCAAAATGACAGAAATAATTATAGTTTAAAATTTCATTGATTTTATCATAGCACAAATATAAAATATAACACAAGTCATGTTTCGTTATAATTTAAAATTTCCAGTTTGGTTAAAGGGTAATTCTAATTATCAGTAATTTAAAATGTCAAAATTCAAGTGAGCATAATGAAGGTAGCTTCATTAAAAAGGAAGCCAGATAAAAATTAATAGCATTTACTTATAAATTTCAATATCTTATTTTAGTTATATAAAGCTTTAACCCATCCACCAGCCACCCTCCCCACCTTTTTCCCTTTCAAAACAGTCACCCTTTTCGTAAATTCCAGACGGAACTTACCGTACCATACTAGAGTTGCCGGTTTAAAAGTTGTCAGACTACTTTTAAATTATTTTCTCTTCAAGGTAAAAGAGTTCCATTACTCAAAATTAGTTTCTTTCATTTATTATCGCTTCGCAATATTTTTTTTCTCAAAAGTGTGCGATATGAGTTATAGGAGTGCGAACGAGAAGGGGTCGACAGGTCCGTTTTCTAACAGGAATTCGCTGTCGAACCCCCGTCGACGCGTCCGTTAAGTGGGTTAATCTTGACAGTGCTTCATTCTCAAGTATAAATTTATGATATTAAATAAAATTCAAATACAGTGAATCCACCAAACATAATTATAGTGAACTTTTCATATTTAGCTTGAGATAATTTTTCATTTGTGATATTAAAAGTAACTAATTTTATTTAAATTCTTAAATTACTCAATTTGTACGGACCAGTTTCTCAATTTATATTTAATACATGCTTAATGACAAATAGCAATTAGTATATCCAAGTTATAAATACATGTATGCACAAGTATTTGAGTAAAATAGAAGTGATTTCATGGATGAAAACCAATACTATTCTCTTTAATTTAAATGATAAAATAAAAAGATAAAAAACATATGAAATTAAAGAACGAGAACTATTTTTTGTGATCCTTTAAAATGATTAGAAAAGATATCTTTTGAAATATAGAAATTCTAAGAAACAATTTAGCTATGAATAAATTTATTGATTTCTACATGCGTATTGGTTTTACTTTTATTTTAATTACAACCCTAAATAAAGACATTTAAAAGAAGTTAAACTAAATACTGCACATTACACTACAGGTAGAAATAAGCAGATTTAAAATTATCTGTGTATGATAACTAGACAGATTATTATAGTTTATTAATATATTTAAGTAAAGATTTATTAAACTGTATCAAAAACAATTTAAGTTAAATAAACTTAAATCCCATTTTACACAACAAAACTGATTCACATCTTTGAATTATGAAACATATATTAAAATACAATAAATGGTAGATAATATTAATTTATGACATTTTTTCACCAAAATTAATTTTTTCATGCATTAAAGCAAAACACAGATCTGATGTTTTTTACAAAGTATATAATTACATGGATTAACTTTGAAATGCATATTTAGTATAACCTCTGTAGATATGATTAAATAATCTTATGTACAGAATAATTTTATATACAAGGCAAAAATTTTTTAGATACTTTATAGTGGTGAAATGGGGTAATTGGCTTATATATGAATTTGTCGTAGCAAAAGTAACATTTAGGCTGGAAAATTTGGCAACTTTGTACTTTCTTACTTGATCTATATGCTTTCTTTGTCCATATCCATTATATTTGTCCATTCGAAATCCATCAATTTGTCCATTCCAATTTAATTATGTAATGAAGTTTGTTGATTTTCATTTTAACTGTACCAAACTCTTATTACAATTTGTAGACAGTTAAAACTTAAAATTCAAGTTGTCTTTCATTTCTATTGTTAAAATGTGTTTAGAATCATTCTTTAAATTTGTCTTGAATTGCAATGGAATCTTCTACCAAGATTCATAAACAGGATATCCAGATGAAAAAAGGTCGAGAATCATGGGTCTAATGTTTTACTTTACAGCAACTTGATTGGTAAATATTTCACCTACTTTACCTTCTTAGTGACATCACTGAACATTACAGTTTTTTTCCTTTTTGTTTTTAAATATGAGTTTTGAAATTCAGGTAAATTTTTGGAGAAAAAACAATCTCAGCTTATACACGGATGACCTTATATTTGGAAATATATAGTAATCTGAAAGTCTACTTTTTTCTATAAACTTGATTTTAATCATATAAAAGAAAAAGGTATAAATAAAACACTTAAGGAAATATTGAAACATAACCTTCTGACACAACAGCTGCCAATGCCTAACGCAACTCTCATGTAAAAGTCAACAGAATTTGGAGTAAAAAGGATTGAAATAAGATCCCTCTTATCCCATAAATCAGAGCATGTAGAAATGCCAATGGAATTCAATATTTGACCTTGTACTGGACCTATTCCAGAGACCTATAAAGAAATATATTAAGTATGTATTAAATGTATTCCAGCAATTGATGACTAATAGGTAAGAAACCCTTAAACATAACCTTCAAACTCTTTAAAAATGCATACAACATTGATTTAATTAATGCTTTAATTAAAACCTGCAAAAATAAAGTTAATTTAGGTTAAATTATTATTGGAATGAACTGGAATTCATATAAAGCTTATACAAATAAAAAAATTTCTGAGAAAGGAAAAACTGGCTTTAAATTAGCATATAACAACACTAAGATTTTAATAAATTTTCTTATTAAATACAGAAATTCCAAAAGATACTTATAACTAAAAATTATATGAGAAAAAAAGATTATACTAAGAGGATATCTAGCTACTTTAGTTTGTTTTTCAAACAAAGTAACTTGAACTATTATGACACTGAGTAAATAACATACTGGACTAGTTTACAGTTTATTCAACTTATCAACACTTTGCAGTACAATGAGCTCTCTGAAAATGTTTTACATCTACGGTTATTTTCAAAATGTAAATACTGACTTAACTTCTATTGGAAGAAATTTATTGAAACTCTTCAGCATTTTCTTACTATGCTAACTACCAAAATTTCAAGAATATCTTTTTTATTGAAACATCTCTTACTGTAAAGATTACAAGTCAATTTGTTGTCATATCTGTCACTTTCTTTGCCTAGTATTCTAAAAATATAGTATGAAATTCTTGGACGCACTGTTTAGAGCAGGGGTAGGCAACGCGGCGCCCGCGGGCGCCATGGCGCCCCCGATCGATTTTTAATGCGCCCTCACTGGACTAATATAAATGTATGATAGCCAGAGCGATTTACTTACTCTTGTCAAACGGCGATATACAGCAAGTAGTCAGTTGAGTTTAGGATTGTGCATAGATTAGCAGTTTGCTAACCTTGAGCGTATCTAAAAACACGCACTTATTTTTTGTTAGTGTGTGATCGTATTTCGAATAGACCACGCGTAGACCGTGCATTTAAAACTACCAAGTAATCCGAAATAATTATTTTCTTTCAAAACCCTTCATGGATAAATGTAAAAGAAAAAGGACATATTATTTTAACGATGAATGGGAACATCTTTATTGTTTCGTTGATTACAAAGGGAAGTGTATTTGTTTGTTGTGTAATAATAGTGTTGCGATTCCCAAGAATAGTAATATTGAACGACATTTTAAGACCGTTCATACCAATTTTGATAGTGACTGTCCAATGAACTTTGAAATTAGAAGAAAAAAAATTATTTCTTTAAAATTTTCAATAACTAACCAGCAAAGTTTTTTTTTACTAAACCACTGCAACAACATAAAGCAGCAACGATCGCGTCATATATTGCATTTGCTAGTTAAGAATAAAAAACCATTTACAGATGGAAACTTAGTGAAAGAAGTCTTGTTAGAAGTTGCTGATTCACTTTTTAATGAATTTAAAAATAAAAAAGAAATAGTTTCAGCTATAAACACGTTGCAATTATCAGCACGAACTGTTACTAGAAGAATTGAAGTAATTGCGGAGAATTTGGAGGCAGAATTAGCAAATGATATAGAAAATTGTATTTTCTTTTCGCTACAGATGGATGAATCGACAGATGTGACAAATATATCACAATTAGCAATTTGCGTGAAGATGTATTTTCTGATTTTACAACAAAAGAAGAATTCCTTAAAGTTCTGCCATTAAAGGGAAGCACCAGAGGAGAAGATATCTTTTCTACTTTTAAAAAGTATATAACAGATGTAAAATTACCTGTACAAAAGTTATCGTCAATTACAACAGACGGGGCACTAGCGATGACTGGTAAGAAAAAAGGATTTATTGCCTTATGTAGACAGGATTCCTTATTCCCTAAATTTATTTCTTATCATTGCCTCATACATCAGGAAATGTTATGCGCAAAAACAATCGGTTTTCAACACGTATTTACGATAGTAACAAAAATTATTAATTCCATAAGATCGGGAGCTATGCAACACAGATTGTTTAATTACGTTTAGAAGATGAAGACGTTCAGTTCCCAGATCTTCTTTTACATACTGAAGTGAGGTGGCTGAGCAGAGGTAAAATACTTGAGTGGTTTATCATGTTTTTGCCACAAATAAAGGAATTTATTGCATAAAGAGGCGAATTTTACGAGCAATTAGAAAATAAGGATTCTGACAGATATAACGGCAAAGTTGAATTAATTAAATTTAAAAATACAAGGGAAAAATCAGCATATCGCTGACATGATTAGTGCAGTAAATGCATTCAAATGCAAGTTAGTTTTGTTGAAATCCCATCTACTGAAAAAATCATTATCACATTTCCCAAATATAAAATATACTGTTGAGAGTTTAAATTTGAATAATGAAAATTTTACTACTATATCATATTTAGAAATTATAGTTAAGCTAATAGAAGTGTTTTCTTCTAGATTTGAAGATTTTGCAGTATTAGAACCCGTTCTAAGATTTTTCATAAATCCATTCAATGTTACTGAAGATGATGTCCTTGAAATAGTTTCAGTGTATTTCGAACTTCATAATATCGAAGACCTAGAATTAGAAATAATAAACTTGCAAAGTGATTTTATTTTAAAAGTGCATAGTAATGATAAAATGTTTTGGAACTTAGTCGATGAAAATAAGTATCCTATTTTAAGGAAATGTGTGCTAAAAATTTATTCATATTGTGCAACAACATACAATTGAGAGTCTTTGTTCTCAAATATGAAATATTTGAAATCAAAATACCGAACAAAGCTTAATGACTCACATTTAGATAATTTCTTAAGGACCGTGAACTCTAAATATATCCCCAATTATAAGAAATTAGCTGAAAATATGGACACCCAAGTTTCACACTGAATTATATGTATCATTATGTATGACACCAACAAAATAAAGTTATAAAAAATCTGGGTTTTTTTTTAATGCCGATTTATACCTGTTGATTATCTGTAAAATATGCGCCCTCGGTGATTTTCAAATTTAGTATTAAGCCCTTAAGGACAAATAGGTTGCCGACCCCTGGTTTAGAGCAATCAAGGTTAGAAATTTCCCTTTGATAAACAATACAAAATACATGCTTATTCCTTGCTTGTAAAATTTCCTTATTAAGTTTTGTTGTTTT
Organism: Pardosa pseudoannulata; assembly: GCA_032207245.1. Taxonomy (NCBI): domain Eukaryota; kingdom Metazoa; phylum Arthropoda; class Arachnida; order Araneae; family Lycosidae; genus Pardosa; species Pardosa pseudoannulata. Next base: position 2,428,274 of record CM063498.1, read on the forward strand.
ATTTTACTTTCCCAATAAAAATATTTGGCTTTCGGAGGTACGAAGTGTGTGTGTGTGTGTGTGTGTATATATATATACTTAAACTTTTGCCATCTTCAGCATAATATGCAATTAGTAGATAATACAAATTAAAAAATCTCTGAAAATTCTTCAATTACATTATAAGATATGAAATGAAATGACTTTACAGGAGTGAAAATAGAATAGTAAAACAGCTCATCATGTGCAGCCCCAAGGTGAGTTTTTGCCAATATAATGGAAGGGAAAATAAGAGTGAAAAATTAAAAATTAGGAATATTGAGGATTTATTTTGAAGTAATACAAAATTTAGATGGTTTATACTCATTCTAAATAAGAAATATTAAGCATTTATCTAAGAACACTTATTTATTAATGTCTATATGAAGCACATACTCATTCATATAAATTATATGTGTGTGTGTAAACAAATATATCCCTCCCTTTCAATCTTTTATTAGATTATTGCTTCATTTCATTACATTAACTATATGTTAGTCAATATGAAATTAATTTTTTTATATTATACATATGATAAAACTGATGCCATAAAAAGAGTTGAGTTTTAAGCAATGAAAAAATTTCTCTACCTCCTCAATTACACATAAGTGTTGTACGGCTAGATTAGATTTTACCACAGTGATATAGATAACTAAATGTGATATAAATTATCAAATATTATAACACAAATTTAATTTTCATTTAGAAACAAAACTAGCAAGAGGATATATCAGAATTAATAGATAATAAAACAAATCCTTGATATTGTTTAGAACAAGAAATATCTAAAAGACATTTTTTCTAGTAAGAAATTAGTACTTTATATCCCATACTTTTATTAACTGTATTCATGATGAGTCTCCTTCTATACCTATATTTTAGACCTACAAAATGTACCTATGAAAGAATTCATACTAGTAAAAATATCTGCAGAAGCTTACTGATACTTTTAAAACCTAACTAAAATTATTGAGATTATCTAAAATAATAACAAAGATTAAGAAAATTGATTTTTATAACCTTTACTTGTAAATACTGGTATTTATTGTATAAAAAATATGTAGTGATAGCATATGATCATGCTATGAATACAGGAAGTACCATTCATGCATTGGTGGTAATATGAATATCAGCAATACTGGTTGTACATATCTAGATATTTAGATCGACCAGTAAAAAAATAAGCTATAAATAAATTTCATAATTTTCAGTTTCCTTTAATAAAGAATCAGAAATCTAGGATAGGTCTAATATCCAATGATAAAGCTTAATGAAAGCTCCATTATTCCTTTTTTGATAAACAAAAGAAACCACACTCATACAAATATAATTTAACAGTGTAATGCTACAGTGATTGATCACAAATTATTATGAGTCAAGTGTTACATTTGCACATAATCATGTAAATTCAATCCATGTAACATTTTTGAAATTGGTTGATTTTGGAATTTTCCTATTTATATTACACTATTTAAGAGTTTAATTCAAAAGAACATGATAGATGAGTACTTATATGAGAGTAAATGAAAAAAAAATTATTATTACAGAGATTCATAGCATTAAATAAACAGAAAAACTACATGTCATTTATTTTCAAGCAAAAATATAAAATACTTCAAAAATAAAAATGGCATCTACATCAAAAATCCTTCTTACTTTTTTCACAGGTAAGGTAGCAACAAATGATTTCACTGCTTCCACAGATGAAATAATTTGATACTGACCATTCGGTTTATTCTGGTCTGAGCAAACCTTTGCCAACATTGTATTTGGAGCTATTCCTAAAAATATCAGTTATTACAAAATATTTTCAGAACTCTAAAGGTAATTACATCAAAGTATTTCATGCTAAAATGCTTTAAAATTGCAGTACTAGAAGTAGTCTATGCAGCACAATGTCAAAAAAAAATATCAGTTTCAATAAATTAACTATGTGTGTGTGTGTGTCAAGTTTTAACAAATAACTTGGATTTGAGAGTTAACTATAAATGCAATGCATTATTTGAGGATGGACAGAGATATGAGGTAAGTTAACTAATAAAAAATCTTTTGTGTGCCAACTTCTAGTCAGAATTATAATACAAAGGATCTGGTCAACTCCATATTAATTACTCTTTGTTAAGTAGTTAGGATCCAAAGTTAGCCCCATGTTGGTTAAAAGTTCAATCAATTAAAGTTAAAATGAAGTATCCCTAATCTCCACCTCTTCATTGATTGTAGGCTTAAAGACTATCATTTACACTATAGTTTAAAAATATCTTCTGTAATTGGTAACAGAAATAATTATCAATTACTTTTAAATATATATATTTCTTTTTTTAAAAAAGATATTTCTTTAAATATTATTTTTACTTCCAAATTTAGGACCATAAAATGTTATTAAATCCAAAAATACAGTGTAAGGATGAATGATTAATACTAAATTACATCTAGCTTTAAATGATAAAGGTAAAAATATTCTATTTCCAAGTTTACTACTTGAATCTGAAGTACTGAATCTCATTAACAAAATTTAAATGTATATAGTTTTATTTAAAAAAAACTAATTTGTTTAACTTAATATGATGTTTGTGAGTCCTAATATTTATCTCATAAAAACTAGATTTACTTGGGTATATTTATTAAAAAGAGAGAGAGAGTAATGAAGATACAATTGGATATGAATTCAAACAGCTAATGTACAATAAGAAACAGTTAATAATAATTTATAGATACAAAAAAAAGTTACAATGTAACAGCTAAAATAAAAATTACAACCAACATGGAAAGCAGTTAAAACTCAACAATTAGAATCAGAATTAAACAACGTTGAAAGTTAATAAAATTTTAAAATAAATTCACATATTTTAAATGAAACTATTAAAATTGCCAATATTCTTTGAATAACTACTTACATTTTAATAACAAAATAGTTATATGAAAGACCTTTCTAATACATAAACATCATTTGTAGCAGTATGCATAATATTAAAATTAGTTTTGAAGTATAAATATAGCCAATATTCAACAATGTAATAATTACCAGCACTTGCAGTTAACTGTGTAGTTTCAAAAATCCTTTCTCTAATCTCTTTAACAATATCATATGCCATTTTATCTCTTGTTTCATCACTAATTGGCTTAGTACATCTCATGCAATTCTCATAATTGTTGTACTTTTTATCAATCTCTATACTTTCACTGGTGAAATTTTCATCATCAGAAAAAGAATCACAAGTATCATTCCTTATACAATTTCCTTCATGTAAATATTTTTTGTTTTTATTACTTATATAAGATGTCAAATCAAAGTACATTTCATCTAAACTAGAAGCAGAATAATGAGGATCATATTCAGCAACAATATTACGTATTTTATGACTCATAGCACGATACTTATCAAAATTACAGGGAACTATAACAAGATCGGGACAGAGCTTTTTTGCAATAAATCCTGGCATGGCTGCACGGACTCCATATTTTCTTGCATGATAGTTTGAAGTGGACTGTAAAAGAGTGAATTAAAAATTAATTATTAAAATCAATAAATAAAAACAATAGTGTGAAAAACTTGTTTACTAATCAATTAAAAGTAAGTAAAAAATATTTAATGTCATTATAACAAAATACATTAAATATTTAGCTAGTGAAGTTTTTACTCAATGATGCTACTACTGAATTAATTAATGACATATTGGTGACAGTAATTAAAACCTGACAATAAGTAAAACAATAAAATCAGTCATCAAATTCATATTAGTAATATTTTGATACAAGGGAGTGTTGTCAATTATTTTTTTTTTTTTATATTTTCTAATTGTTATATAAATAGAAGAAGTAGAGGATATTATTGATACATAATTGATCTAAAGTTTTGAATAACTGATCTAAAGTTTTGAGGCAGAACATTTTTAGCATGCACAAGTTTAATTTATTCTGTTAATATCCCAAAAAGGAACAAGAAGGAGCAATTTGTTTATATTGAAGAGGCATGTTACTTCTAAATTTATAGTTGGTAAAACCATCTGTAATGAGATCATATGCAAGTGTTTTTGTAACTGTTAGCTTGGATTACTTTCTACATTCAACTATGTCTAGGTTTGATTTGGTTTGGAGTGCTATGGTCTACTATTTTGCAACATGAGTGCTAATGAGACCAGAATCTACAGCCTAAAGCCTATTCTGAACAAGTATGAACATCCCTGCCACAGTGGGATTCAAGCCCACAAATTCCAGTACTGAAGATCAGTTCCCTAACTATTAAGCCAACTGTTGTTAGTAATATGGTAAATGATAAACTGTAAGCAAATAATAGGGTGTTACTGCATGACTGAATGTATTTTTCTTTTCCTATCTTAGTAATGTTTATTTTATTTATTTATTTATTTTTTTTTTTTTTTACTATATAAGGGATCTTGTTGAAACAACTTCAAGAGGATAGAGTATTTCTGAAATAAGTAAGAGGTGTTCTCTCAAAACTGCCTAATAAATTATAATTACTATAAATATAAATGTATAACCTTAAATGCAAAGCCAGTGTAAATAAGGCACAAATAGAATTTAAAAAATACAGACAACTGTTTCAAACCTATGAATAAGCTGCATTACCCATGCCAGAGAAACTCAACTGAGTTCCTCTTGCCCTCATAATGAAGCTTATTTGTAGCTGCAAAATAGTTATCTGCATTGAATACTTTTTCTATTTGTGCCTTATTTATATTGGTATTGTATTTATTGCTATAGTTTGTCACAAAGACTTACCTTCTCATATTCTAAATATATTATTTCTTCTATGGCCAGAGAAATTTATTTGTGTTTCAGATAATCTGAACAAAAAGATAATTCAGAAAGTTGTTATTTAAGTCAAAGACCAAGCTACCAATTCTAATGCTACAATAAACATACCATTGCAAATAATTCCAGAAAGTACAGATTTTTTTTAAACATTAAAGCATTTATAAAATGAAAACCAGTCAATGCACAGAGGTGGTTTTTCTTTTCATTATTGAGGTTATTAAAAAAAAAACATTTAGTACTTAATAAAATTCTACAAAATGAAAATTAAAAATTAGATTAATAATAAATAAAAGTTGAATAAGGAACTTCTTACCAACATGGAAGATGAACCTACTGCCATTGGTTTCTCTCTAAGATTTGGATTATCTAACATTTCAACAGCAGCATAAAAGGCATCCATGTCAATATGCACAATAGAATGAGTTAAATCTCTTTCTTTTTCTATGCTGTTACTTAAGATATCCATCTATAACATTTTCAGTCATAAAAAATATAAATTAGTTAGAAAGCAGTATTTCATAACAAATGCTTACTATTTAATAAATGTTATACAATAATATGCCTCATTCATAACTAACTGATAAAATTATTTTATACCTGCAGTATTTCTCTAACTTGAAAATTTATAAATAATATGTTATATTTTGATGAAATATTCTAATAATTTATTACCAAAGTAAGACAATAAAAGTAGAACACATATGATAAAAAAAATTAAGACTAGAAACAGTACAATATACCTTTTTTAAAGAATCTTTTTTTTCTGCTTCAGTAATTTTGGACAATGCTATCTGCAACTCTTCAACTTTAGAATCAATAGACTTTTGCCTTTTTTCTTGAAAAGCAAAATATGGTGTCCCTTTTGAAGCTTCATAAATTATTTTATTTATAGTGTCCTTATCTAATCCTTCCATGCCAGCTTTTTGGTCATTCAGCTGAATAATTTTAAGGCCTAAGGGAGAAAATTAGTATTAATATTTTACTTAAATGTCATTAAAAAAATATCCTTATGATAGATTATAACTTCATCATCATCAACAACATTGACATGACAGTCCTTTGCAATTCCTCAGCAGTCTCTCTCAATATACCCTCTTTTCAGAAATTGACTTCCAGTTTCTAACTTTCAGCACAGCAAAATCTTTCTCCAGGCAGCCCCTCCACCTTTTCTTGGGTCTTCTTTTTTATCTTTCACACAAAGGAGTTGCACCAAAGACCTTAATGGGCATTCTCTCTGCATTCATTCTTGCCCATCTCATTCTAGAATGTTGTGTGGACTTGATAATGTGTTCAATTTTATAGATTTTGTATAATTCAAAGTTATATCTCTTTCACCAAGTGTTGTTTTTCAGGACAGGATCAAAAATAGTTCTCAGGACCTTCCTCTCAAAAATCGCCAACACTCTCTCTCTACCTTCATCGTCAAGGTCTAGGCCTCTGAGGCATAGGTTAAAACAGATTTAATCAATGCCTTGCATAACATAATTTTTGTCATTCTCTTGATTAGATGGGACTTCAGAAGAGGTCTTAAACTAAAGAAACAACTATTTGCAGCAGTGATCCTCTTTCTGATTTCAGGATTAATATCATTTTGATTTTTGATAGTTAATCTCAGAGCCTAAATAGATGAAATTTTTCACACATTCAAATTTAAATTGGCCAGTTTCAAAAGTTTTAGACTAGTATTCTAATATACCAGAAAACATATATTTTGTTTTTCTATATTTACTCTGAGCTTCATTTTCTTAGCTCCTTTTTCCAGTGTCAAAAATGTTGCACCCAGCTCAGTTGTAGACCTTGAATAATGTCAAAGATTATAACTTAAATTTATAAAATATTTTAATTTTGCTGATATATTTGTATTTACTGTATTAATTTCAACATAAGAAATAACATTTTTGAAATAAAGTTTACTAGCACTTATGAATCATTTACCAAACTAAAATAAGCTAAATATTTTAATTTCAACTTATTTCAGTTTAAATATTGTATACATGATTACCCTTTCATACTCTATAAAATAGTCATATACAGTGATACAGTGGAACTCTGATCTTTTGTTTTTCATAGAAATGGAAAACAATGACTGTTGGAAAGGTAGAAGTTTTGTAAATGTGTGGCTATAAATAATTTTTCATGTTACTAATTGGAAGTACTTAACATTTTATATAAAATATTACTTAGATGTATATTTAACATTAAAAACTATTTTGTAATTGATATCTGCTTTGTGCAAATGGATAGCTAACAAAAAACTGTTCTACCACCTCTACCTCAAAAAGTACACTATCAAAGTCAGTGAGTGTGTATGTATAAAAACAATTTTAATTGTGACAAAGATTCAGGCACTTCAGATCCATAAGAATAAATCATTGGTTCTCACAGGGGCTTTACTGCCCTTGGAAGAAGGGAGGAACAATAGAAGTATACTAAGGGGTGATTGCCGAACGATGGCCGAATGGTTAGCGTACTAATCTTCGGAACCGGTGTTTGTGGGTTCGAATCCCACAGTGGCATGGATGTTCGTAGCCGTTTGGAATCGGCTTTAAGCAGTAGGTCCCGGTCTCATTAGCTCTCGTGTTGCAAAAAGTAGACTGTAGCGCTCCAAAACAAACCTAAGGGGTGATGACTATTTTGGCTAACAAGGGGTGATATTAGCATGTTTCAGCATTCAGATTTAATTTTAAAACTCCCAAATATGCTTATTAAATTATCCAATTAATATCATTTGAACCAATAATAAAGTGAATTCAAACAAGAGATCTAGAATGAGTAAATATTACTCACTACATTTCCATGTATATTAAAAAACTGGGTCTCCAACATTAAAAAAAAAAAGATATTTCTTAATAGCCTTTGTTTGAGCATTGTTAGATATGAAAAATGGGAAGATATATATATATATATGTTAAATTAATTCCAATAAGTATCAAAACTAAACATTGCATCACTTAAAACTTTTTTCTTAATTTTAAAAAGCACCAACACCCAGGTCAACAGGAAATTACAAACCAGTAAATAAAATATTAAATACCAAATTTAAAAACTTAATGTTGTGAAAGCAATTTAAGAATATATCAACATATATTAAATGACAAGGAATAAAGTAAATGACAAGGCTCAAGTTTATAAAGTGTACAGAACAACAAAAAATAATAATAATATACCGGAAAGTTCTCTCTTTCCTTCCATTTTAATACTTTTTTAAAGTGTATAAAATAATGAATAATTTATTAAAATTTCAACTTTAGTGTCTTGAAAAAAATTTTTTTGTGAAAAATAAAATCATAAATCTATTCATAGGAAAATTATATTTTGATCTTCATTTTTGTTATAAAGCTTCGCGTAAAGCAAAAACTAGAAAATTTGAAACTAAGCGTAAACCAGAAAGATTTACACTAAAATTAAAATCCCATTCTGCATAGATTTTAATTTAAAAAGAAACACAGTGAAAATAGCAGGGAACGAAACGAAACCGTCATACTAAAAAGTATAGAGCGTTTGCGCGAAACGTCACACGGCAGGTCACGTGGGACGCCAGAATGTCTGTATACTCACTTGAACGTCGTCGGGCAAAAAAAAACGTATTTCGTTCTCATTCGTTTGCAGTGGTTGTGGGCTGTTCGGGGTTCCTGGGCCGAAGGCCGTATTCCTAACTGGTGAGAAATATGAATTCATGAACTAGAGTCCTTCCATTACATATACACACAATTAAATGACTATGCAGGTCTTTAACAATTAGGTAGACACATATTAGGTTAGGATAAAAATTGGCCCAAAAAATAATTAAAATAATAAATAAATAAGCTTAATAAGATAAAAGAAAATACTAGAAGGAAGTTTAAGGATAGCTACATAAGAGAAAGTTTATGGATGGCGAAGTAAAAGAAAGTTTAGGGATAGAAAAGGATATTTTTGATTTTATAACATTTTATAATTTTTTTTTTAAGTTTTAAAAAAGAAGCACGAAGTGCTAGCACAAAATAACATAAAAAAATGCGCATTGCAAATAAAAAAGAAAATGCAAATTCGTTTGCAAGGCCGTAAGAGCATTTTTATGCTGAAATGAATTATTGGAAACATGTAGGTTTTATTATATTAATCTGTAATACTATTAATCAATTATTAATTATCTGTAAGAATATTAATCAATTAATAATTATTGTAAATAGAAAAATAATTTATATGGGTTTTAGTTGCTGAGTTTGACTTTTGAATCATTTAATGGGCTATAACATAAAAAGCGTTCATAAACAAATATTTGATTTTGTTGTTATTTTCTTATAGTTAATTATTTATTAGAAAACGTTCAATGAACAGCTTTGAATTATTGCTTTCACTTGATTTGATCTATTTTTACTTTTATTTGATACAGTCTGAGTAGTGATTTGAATGTCATCTAAAAAAAAGTCAAAATTTTTGTGTTACCAACATGTTCAGTTAATGTAATTTGCTATAAGAGGCATAAATATCATTTTAATATTTGTATGTATTTCTCTATTAATGTAAAAAGCAATAAATATGCTTTGTAACTAACTGAACAGATTTTTAATTTTGTTGTGAAAAATGTTTTTATATTTTTATATCTTTACCAAGTAAATGATACTTTAAAAATGATGAAATTTATTCCAGACTGACCATCAATTTTTCAATTAGAAAATAGATTTATATATCGAAGGTTAATAAATGAGCGGTAATAGAATTGCTAGATATGTATCTCTACATGAAATTTAATTTTATATATTTTGAAAATCGTTATAAAGTTTGAGTTTAGTTTTCCAAAATTCTTGATGTTCATTGATACAAAATTTTACTTTAGGTTTTATTTAGCATCACAGTAGAATAATTCAGTTTAATTTAATGAAGATTATATAACTTTCCTAAATCACTTTATTGTTCTGCAGGATTAATAAAAATGTTCATATGCGACAATAAACATTAATAACTGTAAATTATTAAATATTAAAATAATTTTAGTAAAATTTACTTTCTATCCACAAATAGTGAAGGGAGAATTTAATACATTTTCTAGTTATTGAGTGTATTATATATATAGATGTTTGTGTACTTGGTATATCAAATATCATTTACTGCAATTTTTTTTTTTTTTTTTTAATGAGATCTTGTTCTATTTATCTGTTCTTCCTACTGATTTTTTACTCTGCTGGTATCATTGTATTGGTAAACACCTGTTATGCAATCAACTGCACAAATCGTTATCGAAAGGGAAATGCCAGAGAATTTTTAAATTTAAATTATATTATTTTTTATATAAAAATAATGAATTGGCAACATAACTCTGGAAAATTTTCAAAAATTTCTTGGCGTAATTTCTTAATCACAGTAAATTTTAGCTTTTGTGACAGAGAAATCAAATTATACTTGACTGGAACAAAACTTAAGTATATGGTCATTTTTTACAGTAAGGTTATATATATATATATATATATATATATATATATATATATATATATATATATATATATATATATATATATTATGTCAATGTTTAATTGAGAAAGTATATTAAATAGCATGTTTCATGTAGGTGAATTTTGAGTTTAGCTAATTTCATTAATACTCTATTACCTTACTAAAAATTAGCCCTAATAAATCATTAATTGTTCACTATATCTAATATTTTTTAAACATTACGTTATTTAATAAATAAGAAAAGGATTACACAAGAAGAGCTGGACACTAATATAATATAAGTCAAATTATGTATACACGTTGTTTGGACTGGTGAGATCAGATGAAAATGTTAGGCTACCATGTTTAGATTTTTATCACAAAGTTGGCATCTTATTCTAATATCAAATACTTCTATTTCCTGTTGATCCTTAAATGAAAAGTTTGAAAATGCACCGGCACTATTGTATCTCCCTAATTCATTTTTAACCAAATAATAATAAAAATCCACTAGATATATCCTCAAGCAATAAGCTGTGTAGTTTTTTATAAACCTGATTTTAAGCTTTTTAATAAATAAATAATAAATAATAAATAAATAATAAATATCGTCTTTTGCTTTAAAAGGCAAACAAAGTCTAAAAAATAAAAATTAGGTAATTACTATCATTATTTTTTATGTTCAGTTCTACCGAGCTCTATGAAAAGGGAAGTTTAAAAAAATTTTTAAACATGTGCTTCTAAAATCAAATATAAAATTTTTATGATGTAACCGTTATTTGTTTTACAAATATAGTTTTCTCTCATTTTTCATTTTTTTCAAATTCGTAATATTTCCTCTGGACTTTCTTATATATCTTAACCAACACTCATTGCCCCCATTATTCAACTCCTCTTCTTAGCCCACTCTCCTGTTTCTAATCATGGATCTTGTTGGTGCTTCAACCACATTTGGCGAAATTGGCGTGCTTGCAGCTTGCGTGCGTGGTGTGCTTGCAGCGTGGCGTTTGAAATCTGGCGAGGGGATCGTAACTCAACAAATTGATACATAAACAAAAACAACATTTTGAGGAAAAATTTTACAAAAATTGAATATTTAAAATCTAATTGAATTAACAAAGAAAACACAAAGGAAACACATAACATTCTTACTAAATAGACTGAAACATTCACTTAATCACAAATTAAATAAACTGAGTGTGATTTTCATCACAAATTTGTGATTTAGTGTAAATTGTAAAAATGAGGAGTTGTAAAATTTAAAATTTTTTTTCAAATCTCTTATTATTTTAAGTATAATCTGTTTTCTTTTCACCTTTGCAGTTGTCAACAATAAGCATTTGACCCCGTGATTTTAGGTTTGGTTTCGGATTTAGCTTGTGTTGTTATTTTGCTAAAATGCGTTTCTTACGTTTTTAATAATAGCCCGTTATGATTAATTAGTTAATGATTAGTTAATGAAGTATGCTTAAGTTTAGGATGTACAAGGGGATTTCGCGCAGTAGAGCACATCTTAAACAACTTATGACATAAACGGAATTTCAAACGGAAAAATAATAAAAATTGACATAAACGAATTAGTTTCAAACGGAAGGGCAGTTTATTGTTTGTCTATTGGATATTTTTCTATTGTAAACATGAAAATTATTGGGAAGGGCATTATAGTAGTTCGTGACGTTGCGGCAAATTGCTCTATACAAGTTTGTCATATAGTGTCACGTTGTGTTAAAGTGATTGTGAAAAGAAATGGATGATACATCGATCGATGTATCATCCGAGGCTAATCGCGATTAGCCTCGTACGCACTACGCCAATTAGGAGAAAAGCATTTGTTAATCCCTAAATATTAGAGGCACGTCACAAACGTTTTGTTTAGTGGACTCATTTGTGTCTATGTATTTTTTAGTATATTTATATTAAGAGCCTTTTTAAAGCATCCACTGACTGGTAGCCCCTGTCTCGTTCTATTTCCCGTTTTTAGATTTCTTTACCATGGGAATTTCTCTTAAAATTTGCAGGGTTTTACAACAGTGATTAGACAAATTGATTTTAATTACCTTAAGAAGTTTCTCAAATTCGTTGTGTTACTTGGCGCAATTTTGATGTTCACTAATCTTATCTAAATAATTCTATATATTTTGCTAATAGTTTTGTGAAACTGTATCATTTGAGTAGCTTTTCCGGATGACAAATTATGTTCAAAGTTGAATGAAGATTTAAAATTCGTCCGTTTCCCAGCTTGATGGGGCCCGCCGAACCCAGTTCAGTGGCACGCCAAGCGTGGGCGAATAACCAAATTTTCCTCCCATAGTTCATCCTGGTTTTCAGTTTATCTTTGAATTCATGGAATTTAAATATGCAGCTGTTCTCCTCTCCCCACATAAAAAATTAAAGTCATATAAAGCATTGATATTCATTTAAGCCACAATTCCTATTTTTACATGACTTTTTCCATACATTTCTCTATACTGATATATAGGAAAGTTAGAAAAGGGAATAAAACTCTACTAATAAAGTATTTAATATGTGAATTTCATTATAGAATTTTTTTTTTTTCAATTTATGCAGGGAGTTGGCTTATTTTGAAGGTCATATCTGGCAACCATTGTGAAATAGAATTTTCTAGCATATGTATGCAATCTGGCAATTTGTCTCATCTGGCCAGTTTCGTTGTGCTTGTGTCTTCATTAGTGATTTCTAGAAATTTGAAGTGTGGTGTTGATATTATAAACTTTCGCGTTATTTTTCTGGAACTTTAATTATTTTCGTCGCTATTGTCTTTTTTAGTATAATTATTATTGCTTAAAATATATTTAGTGCTGGTTTAATTACAAACGACAATATGTCTCTGTTCTCGTTAATGAGAGACTTTAACGATGACTCGTTTTTCAAGTAGGTGTCTTAATTTTTTCCTCTTGGAGTTTAATTTATGTTTGTAATAATCTTTTTCTTATTCTCAGTTTTGTTGTTGGAGGAAGTATTATTTTCAGAATTTTCAGGAAATTACTTTGTTGTGCTATAATACGCAGTACTCGCTGTATGTTATGGTCCGATTAACGATTATCTGCAGTATAGAGGTTTACTGTGCAGTAAAGTGTGAAATCCTATGTGAATGTTGAATTGTTGTGAAAATTAGTGATTTAGAACGTATTCTTGCCGTGCTTTAAATAATTTAGAATTTTATTAAGGGCAGATCAATGAGGTTGATAATAGAATAATTATGGTTAGTGACGTAATTTAACTTTTGTTATTAGTTAATAAAGAGACTAAAATTTTGCCCTTTGAATTTTTCAAATTGTTAAAATTATGTATATTGTCAAATGATAATCTTCATTTAAACAGTATTCATCTTCAGTTCGTAATTAATTCGTAGCATCCTTTTTGCATAGACATATTTGATAAATATTCGTAATTTTGTGCAATTTGCAAACAAATGTTAAAGACTCATACAATTTATTTCTTTATAAACTTTTCATTTATATAATTTTAATTTCATGGAAATAAAAGACTAAAATATTGCAATTTAATATAATTTTGGGGTTAATTTTACTATGGTTAAACACAATACTACATTATCTTTCTAAAGACTTCGTTATTGTACTAAAATTATTAATTCTAATTGTAGTTTCTGAAGTTATATAGCATGGATTATGACCATTTGTAATAGGGCAACAGCCTGGGAACATATGTCATTAGTATTTATTATTTAAGCTTCATGTTCATTCCACCTGTGGTAACTTTCTTATTTTGGTCATTTGACTAATTTAATTAAAATCTTACACACTCATCAGAGAAACAAATACTGCTGTTGATGTTTACTATAGTCTACTATGACAGTCATTAAACTTGTAACATCTTTGGAATTGTATAAGCTTTGTTGGTGTAGTATATGATTAGTTTATGACAAAAGTTGCTCTTATACCCACTGTCCTAGAACTATACATAAATTTGTATATTTTGCTTTTGTATTTATAATAGTTTTTTCAGTTGTAGATATTTTTAAAGTTAATTTTTTTTAAGTTGTAAAATATTAGGAATGATATTGTATAAAACATAAAACCTTCAGTACCCTTCTTTTTAGCCCTTGCAGTTTATATTGCATATCATAATTAGAATATTTTTTTCGTTAGTGGACCTATGGAAAGTATGCGAAGGATGGAATCAATGATGGACAGTATGATGTCTCCATTTGGAGGTATGTTTGGTGGACAAAGAGCTCTTCAGTCACAGAACCAAGCCAATGGAATGGGAAATTCTTTAATGCATTTTGGGTTTGGTGGAAGTCTTTTTCCAAATATGGATGACATGTTTGCTTCTTTTGTAAGTTTAAATTTTTAATATTATGAGCTTTGCAAAACAAGTATGTTTGGATAATTTAGTAATATTTATTCCTTTTTTGTTTGTGTAACTGCAATCTGTTTACAAACCCTCAACATCCTGGGTGTGGTCTCTGACCACTATGTCACTATAGTAGTCAGTGTACTACTTTGTCCAGACTATCTCTGATCCTAGGTATGTTGCCCCTTCCAAAATCCTGAATTGGTAAGTTTGTTATGTCTTGTGAATGTCACCTGGAGTGATATTTATAGATATATTTGAGCACGATGATTGTTAAGATTGGACCAAGGCTTTTGCATTATAAATTCATTTTACTCTGTCTGCTACACATTTACAGTTTTGATTTTGAAGATAATTTGTTTAAATGGTTTTATATAAGATTAGAGATGACAGTTTCAGTATTGATCCTGAATTATCTGCTACCTGAGTCAAAGGGACCCTGTAATGATAAAGAGGAAAGTTCGGCAGAAAAATATTTTGTTGAAGTTGCATCATATTACAAATTTACATGAAAAAAAATCCTGCTACGGTGCATAAATACAAACTCTGAATTTACTTTAAAACACCCATGATTTATGAACTTTATACATCTATTTACTATATGTTGGATGTAGCTGAACCAAGATCAGTAATAGTTAGAAAGATATTTGAAAAAATACAAACCAAACTGCCCATATGTTTTATTTCCCAATGAAGTATGAGGCCTATCTGTCTTAAGTATGCACCAAAATTTGCATAAGGAAAAAATACTTAAATGTAATATTGTAATTTTTTAGTTATTTTTCTATGGGTCTATTTTATTTAATATTCAAGTATAGAAAAATTTAAATTTAAAGTAATTAGTTATTGATGTTTTATAGTAATAATGAAATTATGTAAAACTTTAATTTTTAGTAGTTTTAATATATAAAGTGTTTTGAATTATGTGTATAACCTTCTATTGGCAAACTGAATACATTTAGCAAAATAGTATTCAGCAGCATTTTCTTTATTTAAAAATAGAAGTCTGTGGGACTTGGAATTTGGCATAGTGACAAAAATATGACTTGGAATTTAAGGTTAAAAGATAATAGTTTTAGTTTTAATATTTTAAATTTAAATTCTAACTAATTTGAATATTTTTATTTAATATTTAAACTACTACCATCAATAGATACATCTGTATATAAGCAACCTCCCACTTTGAGTCTATAAAGTCCCTAAAAATTTTTTGCTTATACATGGAAATATTCAGTATTTAAATTTATAAATTCTACATATTAATATAAATCCTTTAGATAAATTTAATTACCAATTTATCACTTGAAATGCTTACTCTAAGTGAAGGCAATCATTTTACCAATAATTACTTTAAAAGTTGGATATTCATAGTTTTTATCAGTGTTATAGTCATCTAATCAATTCAAAAATCATAAAAATTTTCTTAAATGTTTTTAATCTTTGCCAAAATTAAGGTATGTTACCAATGTACTATTTTTTTCTCAATCTCATGAAACACTACCTTATCTGGCAAAATTATTTTTCTGAACTTAATTTACCAAACTTATTTGTGTAGTTTTGAACTTCAAAATTAGAGGATTAGTTTAGAATGTCCAGTAGATGCTTATTTGTATTGGATTTTGCTAGAGGAACAAAATCTAAATTTGCTTCATCTGAAGAATCCAGAGCTAACACTTTCTTGCCAAACAGGGCAATTAGCGGGACACTTCAAGGACCCAGTAACTGTGTGTAGTGTCCTTCCTCCCATATGATATGAATAAAACCAAACATAATTAGTGACTATATAAAGACTGCCCTTTATATTATAAAATGTTAGGTATTAGTTGAAACCTTTATTTAAATGGTATTTTTTTCAGAATACAATGGGTAATGATCCACACAGTCACAGTTTTGTGTCACATTCTGTAACAACTTATACTACTGATGAATCTGGGCAACCACAAGTTTATCAAGCATCATCTTCAACAAGAACTGCACCTGGTGGTGTAAGTAAATTTTTTATATTCAAGTATAAGATGTCAATTCTCATGAAAACATATTTGACATGTGCATTTTATTATAAACATTAGGAATATATTAATTGTATTGTTTTAAATTGTTCTTAAAATAAAAGAATCATCCAAATTTTGATAAATTGTCTATCAGGGCTTAGACAGAAAATTAAAGTTCTCTTTATTATCACATAAATTTCTTTTAAAAGAGTGACTTTCTTCCTGTGACAAATTGAGTATGTAATAATAAAGTCCTTACATAAAGAGATAAATATAAAATTGTCACAATTTGTAGTTGCAATTTGCAAGTCCTACAGTTATGTTTTACCAACAGGGATGACATTGAGTAAGTCTGTGTTGGTGTGTGTTTGTATACATACACATAAATTTTACCTTTTTAAGTACATCATATGGCTTTTAGGTGGGTTGGTAAAAAGGGAATTCTTATACCTTTTTAAGTTAGCTTACTTGAAAGTAGTAGTTGAAAAGGGACTGAATGGTAAGGTGCTACCTTTTTGGTACCAGAGTCTTTGAACCCTACTGCTGACATGGTTGTTCATAGCGTTTAGATCCAGGTCTCCTTAGTCCTTGTTCAGCAAAAGGTACTGTACCAAACCAAATTTCAAAATAGTAAGTTAAATTACCTAAACTAATACTTTTTGCATATATTACAGTTTATGTATTGTTTAGAACTAAGAAAATTATTCAGTTTAATGTGGTAAATACATGAAGGTTTTGACTCAGACATTTAATCTGGATTTGCTCAATTTTAATTTCAAAACTGATTTTTTATTTTCTAGAAAGCAATTTAAGTTTAATTCTATGTAATGCTTGTTTATCTGCTGTTATATTTCCTATTATAGTGGGGATAAATTCTATTGTATGCAATTGTACAACTTATTTTTAGATTTACAAATAGAATTCAGATCTTATAAGCAAAATTCATGTGAAACAAACATTAAAGCTTCAATTATATTAGTGAAATACATTTCATAGAATTAAAGGTTTAGCAGAAAGTGTTGTTCTTTTCAAAGACTACCAGTTTTATCCCAAATCCTCTATTTATAACAATTTAATTAAAATTTTTAATCATAATTTTGCTGTCAATACTTTTCTTCTGGGTAATTATTTTACTACTTTAAATATGTGGTAGTTGTATTTAAAAAATTATATTTCGCTCAAAACATTGAATAATGCTTTTACTAGTAAAATCTTTTTATTGATTGATTATTTAAGACAAGCACTTCCCATCTTAATTTTAAATTTGATATCCTGGGTTACATGGGAATTGTCTCTATATATGGCTCAAACAGCCCTTTTCTTTCTTTCTTCAAACTATTTGTGTCAAACTAACCAACCCCGCATGGCTTGTTTTCAGGATTTGTTACTATTTTTACGGAATAAAATTTCTGAAGCTATGTAGGTACGCAAGCAACTGTTAAATTGTTTCCTTGTCAAGCATGTCTGATTATGCACTTAATATAATTATTTCTTTTCTCTCTCTCTTTACATTTCAAATTATTTATATGCCTATTTAAATGAAAACTAAAGTTTCTAAACTTGATTTAAACACAAAGTTAATTTGTAATACTCTTAATATCAAAGTTTGTCTCATAATAGGTAAAAGAAACTCGAAGAACTCTTCAAGACAGCCGAACTGGTGTTCAGGAAATGGCCATTGGACATCATTTGCATGAAAGAGGTCATGTCATTGAAAAGAAGAAAAATCGCTATACTGGTGATGAGGAGGAAAACCATGAATTCATAAATTTAGAAGATGGTATGATCAATATCTTTTTATTTGTCATATTTGACTGATTTAATTTTTTTTTGTAGAATAATTTATTGCTGTAACCTGCTCGTTTAGTTTAATGATACACTTTTAGAATTTAAGTTGTCCAGTTTTTATTTTTATGCCATACATTCTGACTTGTTAAGCGTACATGTATAGTATAGAACAAGATTTTGCAATGTAAATTTTAACAATCATGTTAATGTCCATCTTTTGCTTATTTTGAAGTCTGATAAATAATTTAAACATTTAGTTTGAATTTTAATACTGATCTTAATTGATAAGATTTGTTTATTTTTATTCTAGTTTATGCCATTTATGAAATGAACCCTACATAATTATAATGCTAGTAGAAGTTTGTTGGGTATTATTTTATGAAAATCAAATAGTGGTAAATGCCAAAACTTTTAGTGTATGTATATATATGACATGAGGTCTTTGCCTCATCTTGAAGGGTGTTCTGAGCTGATATTTCAGCCCTGCAGTTGCAGAACCATACACAAGGGAAAATGAAATGAAATGGAATGCTTTGATTGGGGGGAAAAAATCAAGCAGCAGTTCTTGTGAACTAACTCCTTGCAAACACTGTACATTCTATTTAAATAGCTGTTTGTATCGGTCAATTAGAAGTCACCTTTAAGTCATGTGGGTCATACTGATGATGTAGCTTTAGTGTCAAAATTTAGTTTTAGTTATTAATGAAATTGGGAGGAATCCACAGTAAAACATTCTAGGACAAACGCATTTGATAAGGTTGCTAGAAGGAATGCCATAAAGGTAAAATTGAAGCCGGAAGTGATAAAAATATCATTACATATATATATATATATATATATAATTAAAAAACTTAGACTGTTTTTGAACCTTTTTTATGAAAAGCCATGTTTAGACAGTAGGCTAACTTGGAAATTCTTGAAAGGGTTCATAGAGGTTTAGAAGTTGAAAACAGCTAGTAGTCTTTGTAAGAGATGTAATTAGTAATAGAAAATATTCTGCTGGTGATGCATTTATAATGCATTACTCACAATTTGCAATTGTTTTGCAGCAAAGTGAATTTTTCTGTGGCATGCATTGCACATTTTTCTTAGGGCCTCAAATCCACCAATGTTGGTGCAAACAATCATGGAGAATTGCAAGTGATGGGTATTGGTAAGTTCTAGACGATTATGAAAACTTAATTCGTTCAGGAGTAAACTTATTTTCTCAGTATATAGAAACACAGCAGAATATTCATTTTGAAATGGTTTTAATCATATAAGTAATATTGCATTTGATTTTGTAGTGTAAAGTTTAAAATCATCCAGAGGCATTTACCTATTTTGTGTTGTGTTTGTGGATCTGGTAGAGAACCCCCCCCCTCCCTCTGTTACTCATGTATACTGATATTCCCCATCACATATAGTAGGGGACATGCTTACATAAATTTGATCCTTTTGGTACTTCTTAAAAGTAACACAGTAAACTATAAAATAAGTGAATGTCCTAGAATATTATGCACATTCTATCCTAGTAGTAGTGTTAAACTTTAACCATAATCTCAGTTTAACATAAAACAATAAAAACCAAAATTTTTACCTTTAAATCTTAAAAATCGTCATTTTATAAATGTTCTGTTGAATTATATAACAAGGTTCGTACAGTGCTTAAAAGTGCTTAAAAACTGCTTAATTTCGAAAGGCGTTTTTAAGGCCTTAAAAAGTGCTTAAAGAGTGCTTAATTTTCCCCTTAAGTCCTTTTTTTCTTGACGACAGTTCTTATTTGAATATTTCGAAATCGTCTATGAAAATCATAAAAGGTCGCTTGGAATTAATCGTTCAGTATGAATGAAATCAGACACTGCAGCTCTCCTTTTTTTTTTTTTTAAATCTCTCCTTTATTTTTTATTTTACGACATTCCTCCTTTTTTTCGGCTATTCCCGCCTTTTATTCCCTTTTCCTTTGGGCCAGTCACTCCTTTTATTCGTTTTTTCCTTCTGAACATTTACGGAGTTATGTAATGGTGGAATGGATTACGCACATCGTCTTTCCCATGTTTTGATAACGTTGTTTTTCTAGCATTTTCTTTCTGTGGGTTATTCACCTCCCCCCCCCTCGAAAAAAAAGTCTTAGGCTATTTATTGGCGGTACAGGTGTTTTAAAGTTAGCAAATAACGATCAAAGTGTCAAAACCAAAGGGAGACGTGAATTTTTTTATTGTAGTGTCGAGAAATCTGTTTAACCCGTTTCTGAACCCAAGAGGGAAAAAAAAAACCGTTACTCCAAGCCTGTGCGCTAAATGGACTGACATATCGAATATTGAATTCAGGGATGATTCTGATCCGAATGTTTTTTTGTGGGTTTGTTCTAAAAAAAGCAGATTTTTTCGGAAATTTAAAAAAAATAAAAGGAAGAAGCCATTTTTTTATTTCACATATGTATAAATTTTGACGATAATCTGAAAGTTTTCTGTCTTTCTCTCATCCTTTTTCTCTTTGTCGCGTCCACAATTTTTTTTTCTGACAAAGAGTAGGAAAGTGTTATCAGTCGATGCTCGCAACACGTGCTTCAAGGTCAAAAAGCTTTGTGACGTGGTATAAATGAAACATATAGAACTTATGTGGTTATAGTTATAAAAGTACAACTAAGCCGTAATTCTATGTTTATGGTAAAAAACAACCGTTTTCTGGATTTCGATTCCAGAAAATGCACATTTTGTAATGGACCATTATAGTTAATAGTGCGATCATAATATGGGGTTCTCATACGGTAGAATTATGTTTTAACAACCTGCGTACTTTCTTTATAGATATCTCCCGAACTTACGTGCATGTAGACCGAGCTTAATACTGTTTTATATATCAATATTTTTTTAATATCGCGGTAACAGTATTGAGATTACAATCCCTCCTATAGTTATTTCAAACGGTCCTTTATCTTATTGACTGAATTTTCTGCTATGGGCAGTGTCTGCGAGAAAATGACACTGTTGCAAATAACTTACGAAATTTTGGATATGTACGGAAGTTTATAGTTGAAAAATCCGCACTTTTAAGCTGAATCGGTAGGACGCGACCATGGGTTCGAATCCCGCTCTTTGTTCGTAGCCGTTCAGAATCGTAGTAATTAAGTAGTAAATTCCGATGTCTTTAGCCATTGGGAAACATAAAAGAAAACTCTAGCACTCTCAGACCAAACTAAATGGTTACAAATCTGTTAGTCTAAAGTACAATTCGAACCCCCTGGCTCAGATACCGAAAAAAATCCAGTCCTATTCGATCAACGTCCCGAAATATTACTATTTAAAAAAAATTTTTTTTAATTGTCCACTTAAAAAAGTAGCCTTATACAGTGCCTATATTATTTAAATCATGAGTTTTTAGGCATTGATTAAAATTAAATCTAATGATAATTATTGTATCTTTCCAAACTATTAAGGTATAGATTTTACTGCTATTTAAGAAATTCTGCAGTCACAAAATTAAAAATTTGTTTATAGAAATGTCTTCTAAAAATTTGATATCTAAAATGCGCATTTATATTATTAATTTTTTTTTTAATTAGGATATTTGAGAAACTTCTGATTTGAATATGTTTTCAGCATTTTTTGATTAGGAGACTCGAGTGA
Organism: Pardosa pseudoannulata; assembly: GCA_032207245.1. NCBI lineage: Eukaryota > Metazoa > Arthropoda > Arachnida > Araneae > Lycosidae > Pardosa > Pardosa pseudoannulata. The sequence continues at coordinate 2,450,205 of CM063498.1, forward strand.
TTGTTTATATTAGTAAAAATTATTTAGCTTCTGGTATATTTCATACTTAGGTACTTGTTCTTGCATTATGTAAACCAAATAAATATTTTTAAACTGTTTTTTACTTTCCGTTTTTCCTTCTCCATTTTCCTCCTTTTCCCCCCTCTAATATTTAACATCTGGGTCTGCTACTTTTATTAAAAATTTTTTGAAATTGTCCATTTAAAAAAATTAGACTTATACTGTATTTTTTAAACATTAATTATAAATCAATCTAAGAAAAATTAATAGAATTTTACAAACTAGTTAAAAACAAATATTAATGGTACAAAATTTTTAAGTTTTGTTTAGAAGTGCATTTTAAAGCTTTGCTATTTGAAATGACTTTTAAATTATTGGTATACAGTTGAAATCCCTATTTTAACAAACCAGCTCATAACAAATGAAAATTTTGATCTCATGATTTTCCTTTTGTTTGCATGCTAATTTATCCATAAATGGTGAATGTCCATTTTATACATTTATAGTGAATCTAAGGAATGAGGTAGAATCTTTTTTTCAGTCATTAACTAATTTTTTTTCCTTCATTTTTTATAAAACTTTTTTGCAGTTATGAAAAGATTTAAATATGTGTCTAGATTTAAAAACAAAGTGCATGAAATTAATAACATCTTGTTCACCTACTCAAGGAAAGAAAATGTTTTTCGTTGTATAAGACAAAGAAATTCCTTACACTATCTTGATACTATCTTGATGACTAGCATCATGTCTATAGAAGATTATAAATTAATTCAGTATAACTAGTAATTAAGCAATAACTAGTTTTGCATTTGTCTACATTTTTGGTCATTCGAATAGGCGATCCATCAGTTGTTTGGTTTTAGTCAATTAAGATCTTTAAAGATAATATTTTTATAAATCTTATATATGTAAATCTTATATAATATGTAATCTTATGTAAATCTTACACAAGTTATAATTTTCTGAGATCTAACATTAAAGAATAGAAAAGGTTCTTTAAGAACCTTTCTTCTAAGGTTTCTTCTAAAGTTAAGTCCAACAAACAATATGGTTTCTCAAAGTTTAATATAATAAAGTTCAACTGTATTGGTGAATTTATTTTTTTAATTAGGCAAATTGAAGAAGCATCTGATTTGAATCTGTTTTAAATTTTTTTTTCTACTAGGAAACTTAAATACTTGTTTATATTGATAAAAAGTTATTTAGATACTAGGCTCTTGTTTCTGTATATAAGTAAATCAGAACATTAAATTTTAATAGTTATTCAACTACCTCTTTTTTTCCTCCTTTTTTTGCATTTTTCTCCTTTTTTCCCTCTTTTCCCCCAAAATTTTGACTTCTGTGTCTGTGAAATACAATGATTTCTCACTTATACACAATCTCTTTTGTTCATGTTTTTGTTGAACCTAATGTAATAACCATTATTTTATCTGATATGTTTCTGATAAGAGGTGCTTAAAAAGTTTGAATGGTGCTTAATTTTTTCCATTAAAAAAGTGTATCAACCATGTATAACATCCTTGCATGCATCTTCATTGGTCTCAAAACACAAGTGCTGTCATCAATAAATTAAATATGTGAGGCCTTGTAATGGGATTGATTGTACCTGTAATACCAATTTCTTGCTGCTCTCAGATCTACCTTTTCTGAGTCAGATTAACTGCTAACTTCATTGCAAGAAGATGAATCTTCATAATGCTTCTGATATAACATGAATAAAAGTCTTTTTTTTTCCCCTCCCCTAAATGAATGTACAATTACTTGTGTTCTTGACTAAAGGTGAATACATCACCCTTACAGGTGAGTATATCACCACCACCACTACATTTTCTTCGCTGTGATGTAGTTGCAGTATGTATGTTACAATTTCATACTTGTTAATACCAATGTTGAACGATGGCCGATTGGTTAGGGTGCTGGCCTTCGGTACCGGAGTTCGTGGGTTCGAATCCCACTGTGGCATGGATGTTCGTAGCCGTTCGGAATCAGCTTTAAGCTTTAGGTCCCGGTCTCATTAGCCCTCGTGTTGCAAAAAGTAGACCGTTGCACTCCAAATCAAACCAAACTATACTTGTTAATACCAAAAATAGAAACAGAACTGAAAAAATCCATGCCTTGATCAACATATGTCACTGACTAAAGAGGATAGATTTTTGATAAAATATAACTGTCAAGAATAGTTGTTTTAATTTCAGACTTCACAATGTTTTTCTTTTTCTAATATCTAAATCCTTATGTAGAGGAAATGATTAGTTTTGGGGTGGTGCATCTAATAACATGACTTCACTTGGCATGAATTCTAAAAGATTTTAAACTGCACATATTATTTGTGCAAGTGGAGTTCTAATGAGATATTGATACCAAGGTTTTAATTCATTGTGTAATACTTTATATATTGTCACAAGATACATTGTTCTGTATGTATTGAAAATTTCTTAGAATCATTTTGCATTGAACTAAATATTTCTTAAACTGTGATTGAATTACTTTTATTGTAATTTTTTATGTGTGAGTGTGAATTTATTTTCATTTTTTAGAAGAGGCTGATAGATTTGATCATGAATGGCAGCAAAAAGCTCAAGCTTATACTTCTCGACCAATGCGTTCAATGCTAGGTTATGATTCACCACGAAGAACAACTAGAAGTCCTCAGCCTGAACTTCTTGCGATCACTGATGGATCAAGGTACGAGTATTTTAAATTACTTTAAGAATTGTTACTATCTTATATGCATGAGTATCTCCCCTTAGGGTTAATGAAAGTTTCAAGTAAAATTGCTGTTGCTTGCATTCAGGATTGTTTAATATTGTATGACTAAAACTTTAAAAACTTTTTAATCTGTTAGCATTATCCACATTTTTTTCATTCCTTGTATGATTTAAGTGTATATTTGTAAACTTTAAGATACTTTGTTATTGCTTCGAATATATTTTTGTACTGAAACTTTGACTAGTATATCATTCATATTTAGGGTATCAACAAAATTTTTAAACAGGCCACATCAGTCATATGTAAGTGATAAATGTATTGATTATTTATGAAAGATATTGTTAAATACAAAATCATTTTAAAAAGCTTTTTTAAGTTTTTTAAGAATGTGAAATTATAAAACATTATATACAAAACTGAGATTTTCAGGGTAATTTGGATTTTTTTTCTTGCTTTTGATTTGGTCCTCACTTCTTTTATTTTGGGGTTTTTCAAAAACTTAGTGTAGGAATCATGGATCTTGTGTTTTCTTAACTATCAGTTTCCAATTGATCTGAGTGACTATCACTACTTTGATAGACATGAGTATATCTTAGGCTTCTAATAAGAAATAACAGTTGCATCATTCAAACATCCATTTCACGTTCACCATTGTGCTCAGAGGCTTTTAGAACCTCTCCCGTAGAAAGTCTCTATGTTGACTGCTGTGAACTTCCTCTTGAATTAAGGCAGCACATTTTATCCTTACAATATTAATTTAGAACCTTATCTTATGTGAATCATCCCATTCATACTCATACCCTTAATCCCTACCTTTGGCGTCTTTATAATGCTAGATCTTCTTCTGTTCTGCCTTTCCAGGAAAGAATAAAAGTTGTTCTATAAGACAAACTTTGACAATATTGAAATCATGCAAGTAAATATTAGAATATATCCCTGGTACACTCCTAACTTTTCTGTTATTAACCTCTTTTAAGTCATTTGTTAAAAGTTCAACTCCTGATATTATTTATCGACAAATTTTTTAAAATCACAAACAATATTTTAAAACCTACACTCCTGTTTACACTGATGGTTCAAAATCCACCAACTATGTCAGCTATGCCTATATTATCGAGAAAATATCTATAACTACAAATTACATACCAAATTCTCTATCTTTTCTGCTGAAGCCTTTGCCATCTGCATGCTAATACATGCTAAATAGCAGAACTCTTGGAATAAGTGTCGTCAAATAAATTGCGAGAAGTAAAATTAAAAATTACCAAGTGGCCCCAACTCCCTTTTAGGAGACTCGATGTTATACTCACTTGTCTATGAGTGGGTCATTGCAGTTCACCCATTCCCATCTCTTACTGGGTGAGGCCACAGTGTGCGTATTGTAAAACACCTTTCACAGTTGCACATATTTTGTCACTGTGTTGTTGTTTCAGTTCAATGTATATAAAAAATTTTTTAAATTTATCACCGAATCTTGACAATCATTGGTGAAACACCACATCTAGGCTTGTTTCCCTTTCTTCACTGTACAGGTTTTTATTAAGAAATCTGAATTCTGTGATTTTTAAACTGAACGCTAATTTTTATTTCCAAATTTTAAATTTAATAATTTTTTTTATTAAGAATTTATCAATTTTTAATTTTGTTTTTAATTTTCTTATACTGTGATTATCTTGTATATATTTTCTATTTTAGTATCTCTGTTTTTTTCTCATCTCATCCTTAAGATTCCTTTCTCTTGTGCTGTTTTGCTTTGTTTTTATCTATTACTTTGTTTTTTAATTTCGTCTTGCTTGGCACAGTTTGTCCTTTCAGGAATTAGCGCCACTAAATTCCAGTCAACCAACCAACCATTCAGACATCCAAGTTCATAGTAGCATGAGTCTCCTAATGGTGATTCCCCTATAAACTCTCGTGGCAAACATATTGTTAAACATGCAACTGTTTGTGTTACCTCATTTTAATGATTAAAGAAAAATGTTTTCATGATAAATGACTGTTGTAAATTCTATATATTTTTCACTAAAAGCCTTGACTTGGGGAGTGTTAGGTCTGTCTTTTGGAGCAATGCACTTGACTTTAAAGTGTGGGGAAATCCTTACCCCCTCCTCCAAGAGAGGAAAGAAAAAAATATATTTACACCAAATGTGAGAGACTGGGGGGGGGGGGGCTGGGATTGACTGGAAAGTCTTGTCTGAGGAGGTTGTTCTTGGAGCGTTCTAACTTCAAAGACTGTGGAAAGAGAATATAGTTTGGTTTCTCTCAATAAGTTTGCTTCTGTCCAATTGCAGTTTGTTGGGTGCTTATATTAGCAGTTCTCCTTGTATATAAGTGTAAATATTAAGTAAAATGTATATAACTGAGTGCGGAGTTTTAAAACGACAAAAATCAAGATGCTTTGTGGTGATTAAAACAACACTCAATATTTATTCATGACATTTATTCATAATGGGGCAATTGCAGCAATGCAGCTTCCATTCAACAACCCATTTTATATTTACTGGTTCTGAGGTTGCACAGCAGCATCCTTGTGTTGCCAACATTTTTTAGGCATGCTTGTCTCAGCTAGCTTACTACATCAATGTGAAAGATGTGTTTGATTTTTGAGTATTTAAAAAAGGTTATTAATTTTAATACTCTTAGCACTAAAATTATGGCATGAAAAGATGAGCAGAGTAAGAGGACACACAAATGGTGTTGCAAAAAAGATTTTAAAATGTATAGGATTCAGAATTTTATAGCTTAAAAATTTCATTTGTTTAGTTTGTAATTAGTAATATATATATAGGTTCAAATAAAAATTGGATTGGTATGCTTAAGATTTTTTTTTTTTTTTTTTTTTTACCAATCCTTCTATCTGATCTGGGTGATAAAACCTGCTGGATTACAGTATAAAGGAAACTAAAAAATAAAATCGTATTACTATACCATATATTTGAGTGTTGATTCAAAATATTCTAGAACAATATTTTAAAATTGAAATCCACTTGTCTGCCTTTTCCCCCTTTATTTGACAAACAAATCAATGTAAAGAATTAGGTATCATTTAACATGTTTATATAATTGTAAACATGACTAGAACACTTAGCGTGTGCTCTGTCAAAGGTGTTTCTTTACTGTGTTTTTAAAACCGTTAGCAAATTTTTAGGGCTCTAAAAACAATTTGTTAGTTTTCTTTAATAAATTGTAGAAAATTAACAGTACCAGTCCTTATTAATGGAATCATTTAAATTATTTCTAAAGACAGTGTTGAGAAATGTAATTGTTTTAGTTCTGAAACAACACTGAATTCATTAGGTGCCTTTCTTACTGTTCACACAATTTCATGAAAAATATGTTGAAAAAGGATTATAAAAATATAGCAAGATAAGGGGAGAAAGAATTAACTAATACACTATAGCAAACAATGAGAGAATTCTAATGATATAATTGCAAACAATGTGAACTGGCACACAACAAAAATGTGCAGATGGAATGATATCATTGGTGTCTTTCCTCTTTTACTGTGTTCTGTCCCTATTCATTCATTGTCACCAGGAGTGTAGGTAGAAAGTTTCCATGGGAGGGTTTTGCCCCATCAAATATGTGACAGTAAATGTAGGTATAACAACTAAATTCGCCCTTCACTATGCCAGTGAATGCCAGGGAGATTTCTTTAGATTGCATGTGTGAAAGTCAAAGTATTATGGGCTATAGTACCCAGCCTTTTATCTTAGTAATAAAGGTTTAAAACCCTACTATAAAAATATTGATAAAAATGTGAAATCAGTTTTTTATGTTGCAGATTGAAGAATATAATCGTTTATTAACAAAAAAAATTCCAGTTATGTGCATGTACGGTTTCTCATGTGTAAAGATGCTAATTCTATGACTCAACTACATGAGTAAATTTAACATAATGTGGATACTTATATTTAAAAACTATGTCAAAAGGATATTTCTAGAAATTTCTATTTTTAAGCAATTTTATCACACAGTTTAATTGCAAACTAACTTAATTTTTTGCATACTCGATTTTACACTTCCTTCACGATTTTTCACTTTTTCAGTGTATAAAACAAAGGTTTCTTTTACAATGTACTGAAGTAACAAGTAATGGTCGAAATGAATTCATTGGATTTTTCTAACTTGAAGTAACTAACGCAAGAAACCTTCACATTAGTTACTTTATGAGCTGTTTATTGAGAGAAATTGAGAAGTTATGACATATTAAGACTTGAAATTTGAGTAATTTTTGAAAAATAATAAAAAAAATAAGCTGTTAGCTCTATTTTGATAGCATAGATTGTGATGTCACATAATAGGTTGATAGGAAGAGGTTTTTAACCCATCCACCGACCACCCTTCCCACCTTTTTCCCTGTCAAAACAGTCAACCTTTTCATAAATTCCAGACGGAACTTGCTGTAATATACTAGAGTTGTCGGTTTAAAAGTTGTCAGGCTACTTTTAAGCTATTTTCCCTGCAAGGTAAAGGAGTTCCGTTACGCAAAATTAGTTTCTTTCATTTATTATCGCTTTGCAATATTTTTTTCCTCAAAAGTGTGTTATACGAGTGTGAACAAGAAGGGGTCGACAGGTCCGTTTTCGAACAGGAATTCGCTGTCGAACCCCCATCGACACGTCCGTTCAGTGGGTTAAAATACTTACAGTAACCATTTGTTGGTATCAAAGAAAGGCTGTTGAAAATTAGGCTACTCCTCGACAAACCAGGTTTACGCATGCTTTAAATAACCTTGAAAAATGAATGCTTTTATATATGTAGAGGTAATATCTACATATTTAACAGTTCAAATATAGTGTAGATAATAATCTTGGGTTTTGAAATTTTGGAAAAGTTTTTTGGCATTTTGGTGATTTTTACTGCATAAGACTCGTTATAAAATTATTTTTCATTTTTTATTTTCCTATATTCCAAATGTTTATACATTTATTTTTACCCATTATTAATGTTATTATTATTCTGATTTCTTTGCAACCTGGCAAAACAGTTGCCTCCGAGAACCTATACATAATCCTACTCTGGAAGAGGAAGCAATAGGTTAATTATGGTGGATTAATCTAATGAACCTATTACTAATGAAGTATCACCATGTTTTATCAAATTTTGTTTACATTTGTCTTTTTTTAATGTGAAAACAGTATTGAAGTAAATCATTTAATTGATGTATTTAAATATAAATGAATTATGTAAAAATGAAATTTTGCATAAAACCTATAGCAACGCTTAAGTTTTCATTAAAGAAAGGACAATTGTAAAATTTAAAAATATTGATAGAACATGTGACTTTCAATTTATTTAAAATAAAAATTTTGCCAAAATAAAGATGACCAGGATGTTCGTAACCGTTTGGAATCAGCTTTAAACTAGCCCTTGGGTAGCAAATCAGTTGACCATAGTGCACTAAACCAAACGAAACCTTGCCAAGAGAAAATATGAAGATTATATTTATTGAATAAAGAATAAGGGGAAGCAGAGGATAAATAAACAGTTATATCGATGGATGCAGAAAAAGTATTTTAGTTAAGAGTTTCATACTGTACCAATTTTACTGCTTTAGAAATTAATTTAAAACAACAGTAAATAATAGCTCATAACTCATAGTTGTAACTATAAATATTGCCACAAATTATCCAGTTTTAATTGTCTCTTAACTTTTATGTATTTATTGATAAAATTATATTCAATTATCATATGCTCATAAGGAAATGACAAACTCTTAAGATTTTTTTACCCTCAAATTTTAATATTGTAGCTATACGATATGTTATGTGGAATGTAAGGTGGACACCAAATATTAGGCTATAATGATGCCAACAATGAGAGTCCAATAATTTTTTTATGTTAACACAACAATGAAATGGGAGTGCATCATAATTAAAATTGTATTTTGGTCAGTTTTTATTTGTCTTTTGAATTAATTGGAATTTTGGAACAAGAATGGATCACATGACTTCCTTGGGTTTTTTGTCTTTTGATACCTCTGAAACCCTTCTTCATCTTGCAGTTTGTAAGGAGATAAGACATACATACATAGTCACAATCAGATTTTAATATATAAGACAATATATAGTACAATAGTTGTTAATTCTATTGAAAATGTGGGAAATTTATAAATATTTCTTTTTTTTTGGGGGGGGGGTGTATGCATGTGAGTGCATTTAAGTTTACAATATTTATTCATAAATATTTTATCAAAATGAATTTGTTTTTAAAAAATTTCTTTGAGTTTTAAAGCTTTACACTCACCAGAGCCTTGCTTTTCTAACTTTTACAAACTTTCTTTTAAACTTGTATTCATTGTTTTTATCTGGTTTTGAGATTGTAAATAATAAGTTTTATCAATTTTATTTGTTGATTTTATAGTGCTGATCCTTCTGCAGCTGCGAAAAAGAAAACTGGCAAACACAAGCGCAAACATGGACATGGTAGTTCCAGCCACAAAAATTCAAACTCTCATGCTCGACCTTCTCCATATCAGTGAACTAATTCATTTCCATTTTTCTAACTTTATTCTGTAAACCTAGAAGACTTGTATTCCTCTAGCTCAGTTACTAAATTGTGGTGCATACTGATAGATGTAGTGAACTCCTTCCTGAAGATATCCGTGTTATGTGTCACATCTTATACTTCAATTGACTTATATAAGACTTGTAAATCTACAGATGTATATGAACCTAATAAAAATTCTACCCTAATACCCAGTTTAACACTTTTATTAAATTTTCCTCTTAACTGCACTGCAGTACTAAAAGTGCTTGTGCTAAACTAATGTTCATTTACTTTGTATCTCATCAAAATTTTGTAAAAAAGTTGAAATTTATGAACTGGAAAGTCAGCTATTGTAAAGCTACATAAAATTTGTTTTAAATTAAAGGTTACCTGTTAAATGTTTCTAGAATATTTGGAGATCTATCTTTATTTAATTTCTAAGATGTACTAATATGCAAATGCCCTTTGAAACTAAATTTTCAGTAGTGTAGAAGGACATAATTAGTGTCTTCATGAAGTTAAGTATTTAAAATCAGTTTAAGTTTGAAGAAATGAAAATCTCTTTTGAATGAACGTGATCTTGATTCACATTTACCTGTAATTGCATATTATGGAAAATAAATCAGTATGATATAAAGTGTTGGATTTACATTTGACAATTTGTTTACTGATTTCATACTAGTGTTAGTACTGTATTATTCTAGTATTCCTTCTAGTATTTGGATTGTCAGTGCCTTTACTGTTATAAATACTTTTTGGAATGATTATTCCATGTAATTTAGGCTGTGAATGAATTTAAATAATAACCAGCATCCACAACTAGGTCTTTCTGGTGTTTTGACATTATTGGCTTGTGTTAATGGCTTTAAAATCCAATACACAATACTTATTGTAACATTTAAACTATATATTAGGTTTATTTGCACAAAGAATGAAATCTGCTGTGGTAAAACTATCTTATTTGTATAGAGGAAATTATATTGAGTTTGTTAATCTTTTGTTCTGAATTCGAGGTTTAATTGTATTATCTTTCACAAGATGTAAAAGAAAATCTTAGAATATGAAAGAAATTTTATCCACTTTTACAAAAATGCATGAGGCATTCTTTTAGAAATGGAGAGAATTTTAAAGCTGGATATAAGTTTCTTGTGGCAGTCGTTAAGAGAGACTGGAGGGATATGGTCCACATTTAACTTTACCGATACACTTGAGGAAATAAGAGACATGACAAGGATGAATCTCAAATCTTTGAGCTGTTATTTCTGTGAACTCTAAGGAAATCCTGTATTAAAGTTTTAAACTAATAAGTTTTGTAAATATCTGTTAATATCCTATAATTATACCATAACTAATCCTTTGCATACAACAAGCCATGAAAGAGGCTTTAGTGCATTAAACTTCATTAAGACTGTCATTTGAAATCAATAAAATTTTTCCATGTAAATATTCTAATGGTTAAAACTGAAGATCTAAGAAAAAAATTATTTTGGATAAAAATTTTGAGAAGTGAACAGCCAATGTCAATGGAAAGAAAATGTTTAAAATTGAGTGTTGAAGGAGGAAATTCTTTCAAAGTTTTGTCTGTGGTATTTCTGTTAACATATAGGTGTAAATTAGTGTTTTGCTAAAACTTCTTCAATTTACAACCATTTTTGTTAATGGATTTTTTTTATCTAGTGTAAACATTGGTCTGAATCTATATAGTTAATTTTTTTGAATATTTTAGTATTTTTAAATTGATGTTCAAATTTTTATTGAAATAGGTCTTGGTTTTTTTTTTTTTTTTATTTTTTTTTTTTAAGGAAATTGTTGAATAGATTAGTTTTATAATAAGGTGGTGGGTGATAGTTAATTCAGGTTTTGTACTATTCTGGATTGTTGTGATTATGAGTTGAATTATTATCATATGAGGTAGGAGAGTCATATTTTGGGGAAAATATTTTATATTGTGAAAAATTCTTTACCTGTTTTGCAAATTTTCACTCGGTTTTAAAATGTTTAATCACTGGTAAGTAGTGGATTAATCTAAAAGATGATTTTTTATTCTTTTTTATGGCTGTATTTCTGTTCACAAAGAAATGGAAAAGGTAAATTTATTCAAAGAAACGTTACATTTTTCTATTGGCCAACATTAGAATTCCTCCTACCCCACCTATATATTGGGGCTTGGCCAATTCCATTTGCAAGGGCAGAGAACTGTGGACTTTTCTCCTGTAGTGTAGTTTCTCCCTAAGAGTTTAATTCTTCAGTAATGAAGCTTATAACTTGAATTAACCTTATGCAAAATATTTTCCTAAAAATGAACTGAAATACTAATAACTCTACAGATCCCCCCCTCACATAAATGTTAATTTTTATAATGATCTTATAATTGATGTTTAGAAAATTATTACAATGCATTGTCATGCAATAAACTGGTATTATTGAACATAGTGTACAGCATTTACCTTCAAATCAATTTACCAATGCTGATAAAGATAGGCCAAAAATAGTAATTTGTCTAATTTTCCTCCTTTTTTATTTTCTAAACTGAAGTGAAATTTAATGCATGCCAGTTTCTCAAGGATTTTTTTTTGTTATGCATTTTAGCATAAAGATTTAAAATATTGTATAAAAGTATAGTAAGATCTAAGAGAGTGCAAAAAATATTGCTGCTTTAAACATACAATGAATGAAAAATAATTAAAATTTTATTTTCCCTTTATTTCTTCACTGGTTCTTGTCACTGAACTCTGGTTGCATTCTGATTGCAGCTTGTAACTAAAGAGGGGAAAATCAAGCAATAACTCATCAGTTGCAAAACATATTTAGGTACTGTTGAAAATTGATGTACCACTGCAAAGTATATATTACTTAGGGTGTACCATAGGGAGGTAAGTTTATAGTTATACATTTTAGTTGAAGAGTTACCTTGCGATGTGTTTTTATGAGTAAAGAGCTTTGAACTTACCAATGAGGGGAAAATCCATTCTAGCTTTCAAAGTTTACTACTGCTCATAGTTAAACAAATACATATTCAGATTTTATGTATTCTGCAAGTTGCAGGTTTTCATTAATGTTCATCTTAACTTGTTAGAGATGAAATGGAATTAAAGATTACTTCAAGTCAATTGTATTTCCGTAGATTTTATTTATTGGACAAATGAAAATACAAAGATTATTGCTGATATTGTTTGCTTGGTGCATGTTAGTTCAATTAATGAAAGCTTTATGAAATTCAAAATATTTAAATTCAAGCTTACTTCTGTGAGCTTTAACTACATTGGTTTATTAAGAAAGAATTAAGAATAAATATTTTGTATATGTGATGTATCGTATGAAAATTGAGTAATGTAGGAATAGTACTGGGAAGGAATTTTTACTTGAACTATGCACTAAGATAGCATTTTCTTTTTTACCAAATTTCATTGTAAGTTCAGTAAAGTATGTATTGATTTGCCTATTCAAATGTTACTTTTAAGTTCCCACCTAAAATTAGATTGGTAACTGGACTCTAGAAATCTATTCCTGGATTTGTCTATTTTGAGGTATTTATACACATTTGAAATGGCATTTTCATAAAAGTATTAAGTTTTTTTAGCACAATAATGCCAATCTTCTTTTAGAAACAGTTTGTAGAATTTTTTTTTTATGAATGTTATTTATAAATTTTGTTAATTTGGATCCTTATTTTATGACTTTTTGAGCCTCACTTGTAAACTTACTTTTATGGTGGGTACAATGACTGAAATCATGGGAAATAGTTTCATCTGCTATAAAGCTTTACTCTACAGCGTTGAGTGTACATATTATTAAAAATCTCTTATCACAAAGTTTTCTGTTATTATAAACTGCATCCTGTTATGTCTGAAATGACAGCTGATCACTGATGAAGACAGAATCTAATGTTCAGAGTTGGTTTTAATTTGTCTCTGTGCAGTCCCTAATAATTTACTTTTAAAGTATTCATCAATATATATGTAACTTATATTTTAATGGGTTAATTCAATATAGATGCTTATCTCTAAATTAGTGCTTCGGTATTTGACACTTACCTCAAGCTCCTCAATTTATTTAAAAAAATTTAATACATTTATACTTAAAAATTAATGAAAGGGTGAATACTGGTTTTGAAAAGTGTACATATTCATTTTTAAAATTGGTAGTCTTGTTTCTTAATTTCTGTTCAGATGTTAACATAAAAAGACATTTTATGCATTACTTTGAATTTATACTTTTCAATTTTCTTGTTTACAACTATAATACTATATGTATTACCTTCATACTTGTGGCATATTGTACCCTTTTAAGATACTTATTTATCTTTGGTGTAAGTATAGGTTAAATTATAAAACTAAATTTTGTGAAAATATAATTTTTTGGTTATATTTTTAATGAAAAGAGCATTTGTAAATAACATATGAAAGGTTATAACATCTTTTTTTTTTTTTTTACTTTATTAAGCATTGTAATAAAATTTTTTTTTGACTTAGTACAAAATGTCTATAATGAAAAAAATATCAATATAAGAAGGTACTGGAGCTCTACATGAAAGGCATTACATTGAGAAAGGAAACTTCAGACTTTTAAAGGAATCTGCAAAGGGTAATTTTTAATGTTTTCTCATACTATCCCCCTCCCCCAAGAAAAAAATTCAATTTAATAGGTGTAAAAGGAAATCATGATGTCTACCTTATATTTTTCTTAGTTTTATTTGAATTGTACATTTTCCCATCGTCATCATGCATACTAAAGGTGTAAATTTTTCTAATTGATTTGTATCTTTATAATTAATATTATAATAGCCAATTAAGATTATATATAACGCTTAGTTTTCATTCCCACTCCCTTTAAAAGGTACCTGAAATTTAAGTATAAAAATTTTAAATTTGAAGCAAATACTTTAAATTTTTTTTTTAGAAAGAGATACTTGTAAAATATGTTGTCAAGCCTCTCTTCCTTGAGGAACAGACCAAACACAGTTACTGGTGATTACTTGTCATTTTCTTTCTTTCCAAACTTTAAATTATGAATATAACAACTCTGCATTATATTTGTTATATATACAGGGTTTCCGCGCACCTGGAAAGTCAGGGAAAGTCATGGAAAATCATGGATTTAGAAAATGGATTAATTTTGTCATGGAAAGTCATGATTTTCTAAGTAAAATGAGTAAAAGTCATGGATCCGCTAAGCTACCAATTAAAAAAAAAAAAAAAAATCAAAAAATGCCTCTGCAAGTAAATTTCCTTTCTGAACAGAAGCGGCTGCATACTTCTCTCTTTTGTCCATAGCGCAGGACTCCCATCATTTAGTTGTACATTGAGACACATGACATATTACGGCGCCCATAGACTAAGCCCAGTGAATCTGCTTTAGTCTATGTACGGCGATTTAATTGCGTGGCGAGACAATTGCTACGGGGTGACCAGGAGGTGTTAGTGTTCCGATGTGCAGTATCACGTTACGCGTGATTTGCCGATGGTTGAGAGAAGAAGAAAAAGTACGCATCGGCCTGTGATATAACAAAGGAGTGGGAGGGAAAGGAATGATATCGGAACATCATTGACACAGACGGTAATCGTGTGTATATTTCGTTGTGAGAAGCGAAACCGTTGAAGATACGAGCGTAGAAAAACACACTCATTAGAGCAGAGTACACTACACCGGAAGAGTCGAATATTTCTATTGCAGCAGTACGATTCGATTAGTCATCTGTTTTTTTCTCGTGTATTAACACATTCGCTGCCGATCACGCGCCAGCGCGTGATCAACATATAGGAAAATGCATATATTGACGTCAGTGCGGCAGCGAATGTGTATTAATGAGACAAGACTAGGGTAGGCTTCTCTCTCACCCGTTTATTCGGTCTGCTAGGAACCCCCCCTCCACATTCGTTGCCGAAAATCTGATCAGGGTTGTAAAAAAACCCGGGCTTTTGTATTAAAATCCAATCTTAGGCGAGTTTTATTAAATAATGTTTTTGGGGTAGGGGGAGTATAAAATCTGGGTTTTTTGGGAGGGAGTGAATTTTTTTTTTCTCAAACTAACAATATTAATATGTAACATGCGTATGTATGTTTTTGTCTTTTGTTATGCTTGAAGATACACTGTCTAGCAAACACCAGAAACATTAACTCGTCTCGTATACGCGACGCAGCGATTTCACTCTTATCAGTCCGGCGTCGCCTCCACGCGATGATCTCCATTGAGAGACCATCGTCGCGTATGGAGTATCGGAGATAGGAATGTTGTATTTTGATTTTTAAATGCTAGATTTAATTACTAGATGCTATTACAGATATCCATAAGATTCTTGCTTAAATTGTAAGGAACACAAATCAGTGCAAACATCAGCATGGGTGAAGAGGGGGATCGCCTGGTATAAAATACAAGATTACATAATATACAAGTAAATCTTATTAAGTATATACCAATGCAACCCCGGGTATGGAAAGCTATTATTTACATATACTTTTCAGAAAGAAACTGTTTGAATTTTAAATATGAAAACAAATGCAAGGCACTTTGGGAGTATTCTAATAAATTTTAGAATTAATACAAATTTTGTTATAATTAATTTAGTTATTATTTTTGCTTTTAATATCCAATTAAATGTTATGATAGCTTATCTAGCTCACTTAAAATATAAAGGGAGAAATTTGTTAAGCATGGAAGAATTGGTTTTAGAATGGCAAAGCAGAAGTAACATTATGTGATAACAATATCATAACAAATATCAGGCCGACCGAAGAGCAACGCCCTACTCATTCGTCCGAGCGATGGTTAATGGGTAGGGCACTGCTCTTCGGCACGGAAGTTTGTAGGTTTGAATTCCACTGCTGGCATGGATATTCACAGCCATTCGAAAATTCATACTAAGGAGGAAATCGTTCCTCAAAAGGGTTACTAGGAGTTTCAGTAAATAAGAGATTTTTGTATTGAGGTATTAAATTTTGAGATTTATATAGAAATGTTAATAATTTTTATTGATTGTGAGGCACTAAATATTTTGGCAAAATCATTGCATTGAATTACTTAATTCTATTTTAACTTGCCATTTGGCTGAAGTTACTGAGTTTGGTACTTATGTATTATCTCATTGACCATATTGCCAAGTAAAACTTGTTCGCTAAGGAAACTCAAAGCAAGCAAGCTTAATAGGTGGGTAAATGTATAAGTATATTGTTCTGTTTTTTTTTTAATTACAGAAAATTAGTTAAGAATTTTGTACAAAATATAAGTTTATCTTTAGAGCATTATAGGGTTATCATGTTTGGCTGTTATTCATAGTCACCTCAATAATACCAAAGTCCCTGAATTCAAATTGGAAATTTTTTGATTATATTCAGAAAATTGCTATATGATTAAACTTAGGTATGTAGATACAACAATTTATTTATGTATATATATATGAGTTTATAAACATTTATAAAGTATTTTTTTATCGTAAATTCTTGTAATTTTTCTAAAAGCATACATTTTATTAGTACATACATCAGAAGTTTTATTCATATACACTTTAACAAAAGATTTTTAAAGTCATGGAAAATGTTCTGCTAAAATCAGGGAAAGTCATAGATTTGAAAAATTTCATTTTGGCGGATACCCTGTATATAATCGTTGGATAATAAAATTTTTGTTCTTATTCAAAACAATCTTTTATATATTGTTAAAAAATAGCGTAAGAGCATTTAGTGTTATTATGTTTTTAGAATACAAATTCTTTTATTAAATAATTTTTTTAAGATTCTGGATTTGAAATCCTAAAAATTTGAAGTGAAATGCAATAATAGTTAAATTACAGCGTAAAATTCGAATCTATTTTCCACTTAGCTTTTAGTATTTGCGTAATCTGACAGATGGCAGCACTATTATAGGATATTGCTACTATGAAGTAAATTATTGGGGCTCTGCTGTCACATTAACCACCATCTTTTCTGATTATAATTGATGCAGTTACCTGTTAATAGATGATGGCATTAAATTATATTTTAATCACGTTCAATCAGATTTATGAACTGGAAGACACTGACTTCGGGTTAGACTTGAACACATTGTTATTTATAAAACAAAAAAAAAATATTTTAAATATAAAAACAACAGAAAATTAAAAGAAAAAAACATGCAATATGTAGTTTTGAAAAAAAAAGTCTGAAACAGGCTAAATTTAATTCTTATGCAGAATGAAAACTTTTACATCTGTTGAGCAGTTGTAACGAAATCGTCTCACTGCTAACATGTTAAAATTACAGGGCCTAGTCCCTGTACCAACAGGAACGTGTCTGTGCCTCTGGATGTTGTCCAGGTGGAAGAGAGGTATGGAATCAGGAACTAAAATTCCCCCCTCCTGAGATAATCAAACTTGAAGGGTGCAGCCCTTGCGAGTTACCAGTTATCAGTGATATATGGGTTGTGAAGCACAAGCTGAGACAGGATTGACTCACAAGTAAACATCTGCCTAGCATGGATTTGGTTTGGAACGCCTCAGAACAGGGATTCCGAAAGGTTACGATCTTCCATTCCTACAACGGGAGTCGCCTGCTGATAACAATGGCCTTTAGCATAGTTTTTCACGGCTACGAGACAGTGGTGTAGCTCGATTCTGTGGGCCGAGCCCTCTAATCTAGAGATTTCTAACAGTAAGCATAAAAATGACAACGAGCAGAAGAAAGCTAAAAGATGAAAGAAAGAGTGTGGTGGATTCGTGAGTTCATAACACAAAAATCTAGAGAGAAGAAAGTTTAGGAATAGAAAACACACAATGTTCTTGTGGCCAGGTATATCCGTACTCTGTGGTGGAGAAGGGAGAAATAATTACTTTTCATATTCTGGGCGAGCACGGGAGTACAAATAGAATTCCGGGGATCCGTCTAATCAAATTATTGGAGTTATGGGGATGGAAAATAGTACTATTTCATGATGTATGGCCAGTTTTATATATTTTTAGAGCTTTTTCTTACATTTTAAAACATTTTTTGGTTGGTTTTTTTTTTCCAATTTTTTAAAGGACAAAACGCAAAAATTAAAGATCTTTGGCAAGAATGGCCAAAGGCGTTCTTCTGTTGACAGCATTAGTAAATACTAATGCTGTCAACTTAATAATCTTGTCGTAGTTGAAAAGATTATTAAGTCGTTATTTAAGTTTCTATGGAATTTAGTAGCAAGAAATTTGGAAGGAATTTAGTAGTCATTTTGCTATTGCGAGAAATTAAGGGGTATAAAGCTCGCTTAGCATCTCTATTTTTAATAGAATTAAAATGCTGTTTCCAAGTTAAATTTTTATCTAAGGTTAATCCTAAATAATTAACGATTTTTTCTTTTGAAAACCAAATTGATAGGGAATAATGCTGGCCGATTGGTTAGGACGCTGATCGACGGTTCCGGAGTTGGTTCGAATCCCACTATGGCATGGATGTTCGGAATCGGCTTTGAGCAGTAGGTCCCGGTCTCATTAGCCCTCGTGTGCAAAACAGTAGACCGTAGCACTCCAAACTAAATGATAGGGAATAATAATAATATTATTATGATTGTCTAAGGCAAAGATGGGCAAAAGCTGGCCCGCGGGCCGGATCCGGCCCTTTTTCTTACTTTATCCGGCCCGTTGAAAAATCCTGCATGCAATATTTTTAATCTCTTATATGCGATTTCCTTGAAATAAACAGTATTTGTATGCGTAGTGTACAATATATATTTGTGAAAGAACTTTTTCGTTAATGATTTACACAAAAAATAAATATCGATCACAAATTACTGACGAAAATCTACACTCGGTATTAAGGATTTCTACAAGTGATTTGGATCCAAATTTTGAAGAAATAATATCAAATGCACATTTTAGATTTCACGTTTCGCCTTAACTAAAACTATTCTATTTTAACGTTTGATGTTTGTCTTTTCTTTTTATAATTCTCTTTACTATTATATTTACAAAATGTAATATAAATATAAAAAGGTAATAACTATGATCAAAATAAAATAATTTGTATCGTTAAAATATAAATAAATATCAAAATAAAATTTTTCATTAACTGATTTATTTAATGATCATTAATTTAATAAAATGGATTATATTCCTTTAAAAATTACGTGACATATTTTACTGAGCACAAATTGTTCGCATATACACCTAAGTAAGACAATTTATTATTACTATTATCTTTTATTAACTGTCAAATTTCTCTGTCCAAATGCTTTAAAATGATACTTATAGTGCTTTTGTCAAAAAAATTTCTTGGGCAGAGAAAGAACTCCACCCAAAACATTCGCGCATGCACAGCGTACGCGGTATAGTCCTCCGGCCCGGGAAACATTGTGAAAATTTCATTTTGGCCCGAGCTTAAAAGTATTTGCCCACCATTGGTCTAAGGTATCATTAACTTCTGCAAGTATAAATTTTTCAGTGATTTTACTGATAGTATTTAATAAACTAAATGGATTATAGTTATGTGGAGACGAGTGATCCTTTTTAGGATTTGGAATAAGGACGACGATAGAATGTTTCCAAGTTTTAGGAAAGTGGCAAAAGTAGAAAATATGACTAATTATGATGTAGATATAATAAATACATTGGATAGGGAGATGTTTGAGAGAAGTATTAGTGATATTGTTTTTTTCTTCAGGGGATTTACGTTTGGGGAGTTTTTTTAATAATTTTGACAAGAGTAGCCGAATCAATTTGGACACTAGGTTTATGGACGTTTCTTATATACCTATCTCTACGAACGCGCGTCAATTTGACGCATGAACGAATACATATAACAACACTCAGAAAGCAATGTGATTTTACACTATAAGTAAAAACATGAAAATACGAGATATTTATAGAAAGTTTTTATTATCCAATAACTTTATTATACATTATTTCAATAATCTACATTTATTTCTCGCATCGTTTACACAAATACTCAATTTTGTTTGTACACTTTCCACAAACAACATTTTCACATTATTTTACAAGTGTTATTGCTCCTGTTTCTTTTACAAAAGCCAATTTGTCAAGTCTTGCGTTCTTCCGAAGTAATGACGGGTGGTCTGTTTTTTCTTTTCTCCTTCAAGTTCTTGCGGCCAACTGAAATAGAAAATCCTTTTTGGGATAATTTTGACCCAGTACACTCTGTGTGTAAGATCCATGCGTTCATTCAGCTAAATCTAAAATGTTGAAGAACACCTGAAGAAGCCACCGAAAAGATGCTGCTTTGGTGGTATATTTGCGAGCCATTTGATCTAATACGTCGACTCCACAATGAAAATTTTGTTTCATTGTAATATGCTATTGTTTCTGGGGTATGTTCTTTATTCTTTTTATTGTTATAAAAGTATGCTTAGTACTAACAGTAATTTACTAAAAATTTTGTCGCGTCAAATTGACGCATATCCGTGGAGATGGGCATACCACATAGAAAATTTCAATATTTCAACACTTTTAAAGAAAATATATTCAATATATATTTTTCTCGTTCAAAGGATAAAAGTCAGTACAAGAGATGAAATAAAAGTACAATATGTTTTTGTAATTTTTCTTATAAAATTCGAAATGCGTCAAAATGACGCGTCCCGTAAATCTAGTGTTAAAGAGTTGAAATTTAGAATAGTGACAATACAATTACTTATATCGTTGGTCGGGTTTATATCCGAATCAGGCCTTCGTTTTTCACGCATTTACACGTTTTACATATCTTTTAATACACTCTTCAAATTTACTTGTTAGTGCTGACGTGAATTTTCACTTCCTTGTACGAAATAGAGAAAGTATTGTAATCGGGATAGTTCTCGGCGTTGAGATTTCATTGGAAATATCCAATTTGATCATGCCTGAATTCATTTTGAAGAGTTTATGCATTATATCTACGTATGTATAAGAAAATTTAAACTTTGAAACGTTAAATATCCTTTTATACCATTTTTCAATGCATTGTGACGACGTGCAAACTGGAAGACGTTTGTATGCACTCCCCAATTTGATTAAAATATGCACTCGAACGAAAAATTTCAATAGAAACTTTCATTATTTATTCCTGCTGGGAATAACTCAAGGATATTGAGCCGTAGAAAGTTGAAACTTTATATTTTGGGTTGTTGTAATGTTTAGGCGTGCATTTCCATTTCTTATTGCAATTTTTATATTTTATGTAACAGAAACTTTCAAAATAATAAATATTAAAACTCTACCGGTCGCCGCTAGATGGCAGTACTTATGTTCTATTTGTTGAATACACTGCATATTTTTGATTAGAATTCTACTCATTGTTGAATAATATTGTATTTTGATAATATTACATTGTAATTTTTAGCAATCGTGTAACTTTCAACTTTATTAAAGAATAGGATGATTGTATCTCACTTTTAATATAATAGTTTTAAATGAAGTGCTGTAAAAATTTTGTATATAATTGTGTACAGAGAAGTCAGTGTCCACATCAGATTCTAAAAAAAAGAAAAAAAAAATTTATGCTCTATGGAAAAGTTGTTGTATTCCCAGCGAACAATTTTTATTGCGTTACAGGTCTTGCTATTTGAAAAAGTAAATCGAAAGTGTCTTGAAAGGCAAAGTGAAAATACTTTACCTCTCTTTTCCCCTTATTCGTTCTGGCAATGTATGCAGTGGGGACTTGACGCGCATCACCATGTTTGTATTCATCGACAGGAAATATTTTTCTTAGATAAGCATCATTACAAGCTCAGAAATTTAGCTTACAATGCGCTCATATTTTCCTGGGTGTCTTCTGTAATGATAATGGATTCTGAAATTGACTAGATTTCTCTGGAAAAAGCATTGTCTAGGCAAATATATTCGCATTTTGAGATGAAACCGATAAATTTGTAGCATCACCGAGACGTGATGAATGTTTTAATGTTGCCGTTTAAGGAAAAATGAGTTTATTTATTATTCTTAACCTTCAACTTTTAAATTACGTCATTTACATTCTTGTATATTCAATTACATCGTTTAGAAGAATTTTCCGAGTTTGTTCTATTATTTAGAAGCGAACGTTTTCCTAAATTAGTTTCGATTCTGTTTATTTCTTTTACTGAAATAAGGTACCTATCGATGAATCATATTGTAGAATCCAAGTTTAAGAGATTAGCAGCTTTTGGAAACGATCATCAAAATTATGCCAAGTTACGTTGCATTCCATTTGTATAAGATTTTGTAGTTGTGTAATAACTGGTGGGAAATTTTATGAAAATAAAAGAGACAAATTTAATATCATAACTTGATAATGTTTAATTAACTAAAAAACGCAGATAATAAGGCGATTTCACGCAGTAGGGCAAATCTCAATTTATGACAATTCTGACTTTAGTTTCAAACGGAAAAGCTGTTTATTGTTTATTTATTGGCTGATGTAAACCTGAAAATGAATGGGAAGGGCATTATAGTAGTTCGTGACGTTGCGACAAATTACTCTCTATATCAAAATAATTTAAAAGCAAAAAAAATTAATAGTTAAAAATATAAGTTATCTCAAACCAGCATAATTGCAAGAATTTTCAGAAACATGTCGTCTAGAATTTGGGGACTATCACCAAAGACTTGGCATGTCTTCCTGAACTTGTGTTCATTGTTACAAGGCTATAAAACTAAAACAGGAACTATAAAGAATTTCTTCAACCTAATTAATAAGTTCATAACCATTTTGTAAATACGAGTAAAAATGTTAAAATGTTTATGCCCTTTCTTGGTTTTTTTTTAGTTTTTGTCATATTCTCAACCATTTTCTTTGAACGTTTGTTTTTTGGCTTTAGTCATAATATTCTCAACCATTTTACTATTATTTTTTTACTCTTGGCTTTAGTTTTACCGTTTCGTTTGGCTCAGACAACTCGATACAACTTAATTCATCTCAACCTTAATTACTTTTTAAAATTTAGAAATTTTAAATGGTCTATCCTACCTGTAGTTTAAACTTAAGGGTGATGGCTTTTAGGCATTATTAGAAAATAATTATCAGTAACCTATGCATTTCATAAATTAGAAAGGCTTTATTAAATCCTCAATTAAATGACATGTCCACATCAGACTAAATATATAACAAAGACGATTATGTTTAATCTGATGGTACATTTGACTATTTTACCAGAGCCTGAAATATAAATTTTTATCGAACTCGGATGATGCCGTCAGCATTCATCTCATCCTGTTATTCGCCTATGGTTTTGAAAGAAACGGAAAATATTAAGGAAGTTTTATGATGGTTTTCTAGAACAGCGGTGCGCAAACCGGGGTCCCGAGAAAATTTTTTGTGGTTACCAAATTTAAAAAAATCAAATTTATGAAAAATCTACGATTGTTCATTTCAAAGAACGTTAAATAATACAAACTAAAAAACTGGAAATTATTATTTTACGAGTGCGATGTTCGCGACCGCTTTCACGGGGCTTCAAAACCACGTTATCACGTATAGTGATCTGCGGTATCGGCTGCTCACTTCCACCTATAACAACAAGTACCAGAATTCTCGCTCACTCCTATACAAAGCAAAAGGCAGAAACACGAATTCCCTATTTAAAATCAAGAACCAAAATGGCTGCCGCTTAACACCAGAGACCGTTGGCAGCAAATTCCGTATCTCTCAATAGCAGTGAAGTGCCAATTAGAAAATCAGACATTCCAAGCTTGACAATAAGATTCAACTGTATTCTGTAATTATTTTGGTTTCTATACTGATTTTGTTAATTATTCTTAATATGTTATCAGGTATTACATAACTTATTTTTTCAGTATTGGAGAGTTTAATAGCATGCTCGGAGTGCAATAATAACAAATACTTAAAAAATTAATATATATTTTTAAATGTTAATAAAAGAAAACGGATTTTTCTGAAATATTTTTCATATAATTTTTGTATAATTTTCGTTTTTTAATATTGTTATACAGAAATATTGTTTATTCATAATTTTATTTCAGTTTTAATATCCTCACATTGGATAAGTGGCTAAAAATAGGTACTCAATGTCCAGATAAGGAAAAGAGAATAATGGAGCAACATGTAATAAACTTAGAAAAACTGTGCATGAAAACCAAACAAATATGAAAATGTCAAAAAGAGTATATTAAATACGGGTTTACATTTTGCGTTTCTAATGGGTAAGAACGCCCGTTGTGTGCTAATTGATCGGATCAATTTGCAAATGAAAGTTTTAAACCTGCCAAATTAAAAATACATTTGGTAACTAAACACAAAGAATTTGCAAATCTGAATTTTTTTTAAAGACGCGGTGAACGTGTGAAAAATAAAACTGTATTTATGAAAGCATATACAACAATTCTTCGAGAAAGTCTTACAGGCATCCCTAGAAGTTTCATATTAGGGAAAAATTTAAAGCCGCATACAATTGGAGAATTTCTCATTCTTCCTTCAACACTTAAAATCACATAAATTATGCATGGAGAAATATATGGTAACGATTTTAAAACAGTGCCATTATCAAGAGATACCGATTCTCGCCGAATTTCCGCCGTATCATGTAATATAGACTCGGTTCTGTTAAACGGAATACACAAATCTCCCGTGTTTGCTCTACAATTTGATGAAACTTTTGACATTACTAGAATGTCTCAATTAATTGTTTATGTGAGATACGTTTTTAAAGAAGCCATTTTTATGTTGTTTTATGATGATTTAAGTTTGATGCGCTATTTTGAAAAGGTGTTATTTCAATCGATGATGTCCCAACACACTTTTAAAAAACACTGTAAAAGCAAATCACAGAAAAAATTTCAATGTAATTTCGTTTATCAAAACGTCTACTGTCTATCCAGGGGTTACGACACAATTTTACACAAAATAAGGGGTCACCATTGAAAAAAGTATGTTCCCTACTGTTCTAGAAGACGCATTAGAATAGATGATTTTGTTCTCCTTTGAAAACGTGAATAAATATGATATACACTCATGTCCATAAATTAAGGATAATTCAGAATCACACAGAAATTGAGCTCTAAAATAAACATTTCACCTGTAGAATTATCACACACATCTTGAAAAATAATATGCAAATTGCAGGAAACCACCAGATGGCGCGTATAGTACGTCACAATGACGAGAGTGTATGAAAGGGGTATATAAGGAATGGTAGCAAAGAAGTAAAATTGTGCGTTAGCTTCCCCCCCCCTCAGTAGCTTCCACTGTCGCTGCCAAGCAGCTAAGTGTAGGGCTCCCTCCTTGGAGGGTGAAATCCTAAGATTGCCATTGGTCGGCACAGCGAGAAATTCTATTGGCCTTTTTCTTGCCAGTTGAATCCGTCAGTATCTGTGCTTGCACAGCTCCATATCTGACTACATTTCTCTGCTGCTTGTTCATTTTTGTACGGAAAAAAATAAATAAAATAAAAATAAAAACTAAATGATTATCTTAAGTAACTTGTCCATTGCAACCTAAACATGTTGTTTGCATATACTCCTTAGTGTACTGCAAAATATCGCCTTTAAGATTTATTGTTACATATGTACCTCACGTCGAAACTCATGTATCCCTGTTCCATCCCCTATTATTCTTTTAATTTATGTTATGCCAACTCAATTTCATAGTTTCCAACATCAATCTAAATAGTATTCCAGCACTAGAGGGCTAGGCCCAGGAAGTGCTGTAGCCAACTCTTTCTGTGAGTTCTGTGAGTAAGTAAAATTGTTCACAAGCGCTTTAAAAGCCTTTCAGTGATTTAACCGCATAGTTATGGCACAAAGGAAACATTTGGATGATTTTTTACGTGGTAGAATTATCGGACGACTGGAATGTGGACGTACCCAGCTGGAAGTATCCGAGGAACTTGGAATCGCCCAGAGTGTCATCTCCAGGCTTTGGCAACGATTCAAACATGATGGTAATGTTAGTAGATGTTACAGCACAGGTCGCCCCCGAGTTACTACGCCGAATGATGACCGGTATTTGGCAGTTACTGCCAAAAGAAACAGACGGAGCACAGCATCAGACCTGTCTCGTCAGCTCTCTTCGGCTACCGGTACGACAGTTTCAAGGCAGACCGTGTACAGACGCTTAGGGAACATTGGTCTATATGCTCGTAGGCCTGTCAGATGTGTTCCCCTTACCGCAACTCACTGTCGCCTGCGATTATGCTGGGCTGGAGAGCATGCATTGTGGACACCGCAACAGTGGTCTTGTGTGATGTTTTCCGACGAATCCAGGTTCAGTTTACATTCTGATTCTCGCCGGACTTTCATATGGAGAGCGCCAGGTACCCGTTACCACCAAGAGAACACCATTGAACGACACCGTTACGGTGGTGCAGGATGGCTCGTTTGGGGAGGAATTATTCTTGGTTCCAGAACTGACCTGCATGTTCAGAGTGTAACGATGACAGGCCACATCTATCGGGATGTCATTCTGGAACAACATGTACGTTTGTTTCGGGGCGCCATGGGTCCTGAATTTCTGTATATGGATGACAACGCCCGACCTTACTGTGCAAACTTTGTAGACGAATGCTTTCAATCGGAGGATATCACCCGTATGGATTGGCCAGCATACTCACCGGACTTGAATCCAATAGAGCATGTGTGGGACATGCTTGGCCGACGAATTGCAGTCCGTCAACCCCCTCCCAACTGTCTATCGGAACTTCGGAGGGCATTGCTTGATGAGTGGTGTAATTTTCCCCAAGATCAGATTGATAATCTGATACTCAGCATGCGTAGGCGTTGTAACGCTTGTATTGCATCGTCCGGGAGACATACTCCGTATTAACCATCATACTAACCATGTTATACTGTTTTCTGTAAATAGGTTCTTTTTTGAAATTTGCTCCAGGGAGTAAAAATCGCAATTTTTATTAATTATGTCAAACATATAGCATCTTTTTTGCTCTTTACCTTTTGTTTAATAAATAGACTTTACAAATAAGTCAAATTTGTTTTGCTTTTGTCTCTTTCATTGCCTGAACTTCATTATCCTTAATTTATAGACATGAGTGTATAAATTTCTTAAACATGAAAAAAATGTTAATTGTGCATGAAAAATAATATATTCTTGAAAATAAGCTGTAGCGTGTGTTTTGCAGCAAAGAAAGGGTCTTATTTTTGAGATAAAAGTGAGAATAAACTCTACCGTGTTCCAAGCTTTATCGATTGAAGTATAATAAGACCTCAAAGTGATAGGGCACCGAATCAACTATTACACAACAGGGAACTCCTGCTTTAGCGTCGTTTAGATGGCCATCAATTTAGCATCGAGCATTATTTTAAACATCTGGTTTTATTCTTTCTCATCAGGTAGATACGGATATCATTCGCTTTCGTATTTTTTCCTCCAATTATATAACTTCTATTTCTCAAGGTGATTTAGTCAACCCGCCTTCGGTATTAAATGTTAAATGATTTTCACATCTAACAGGAAGAGTTCAAATCTCTCCTATTCGAAAAACAAGTTGAGAAAGGTCGAATATTTAAATTAGATGGGAACGCCTTTTTCTGATTTATTGGACTTCCGATTAAACTGATTTCAGAATTCTTTATTTTAAACCGATTTTCTTTGCTTTGTATTTTTACTTCAGTGTTGTAACAATGAACACAGAGATTTTTTTAATGAAAGAAGGGTAATTAGATTTCGTATGGGAAAAAATGTGACATTTACGTGTGTATAACAATCTCTTTTATTTCAAAAACTCAAAGTGCGCCTTGTACAGAGAATAATTTTTACTACTTCGTGAATTGAAGCTACTTGACAATACGTACACAAGAATATTCTCACGACAGTTGGTAAAATAGATTTATAATAATAATGTTTTACACTTTTACAGCAGTACACTTGTCAAAATTCGATCAATAAACAGAAAATTCGATCATAACAGAAATGCTGCTGTATTAGTGTTACAGGGCAGCAAACAGCGGAGATGCACAATGCTTCTTTTAGCCGCCGTTATGGACCGAAGACAAATTCTTTAACAGTCAAATATTGAAACTACAACAGGTAGCTTTCAATTAATATTAAATTATAAATTTGAAGTGCATAAAAATGTTTTATTTTATATATGCAAGGTTTAGTAAAATATTAATTTTTTTCACCATTTCTGTTTTTTTAAAAAGATTTTTTTTAACATCTTCGATTTTTTATTACCTTTTATTATGATAAATCCCGCTAAAGTTTACTTTAGTTACAATTGTCTTTTTCTGTCGTAGTTTGTGGTCGGCTTGTTTGCTTTGAGAGAAATATTTTGGAATTTGTTTGGACAAGTAGGTTAACCTGACAAGCAAATAACGACAATGATACTCTCCCTTCTAAAAGGAGAGGAAAATGTTAAAGTTTGGTTTTGGTTTGATTTGGACCGCTACGGTCTATTATTTTGCTCACGAGGGTTAATGAGATCAGGATCTACTGCTTAAAGCCTATTCCAAACGGCTACGTACATCCATGCTAGTAGTTCTAGCCCGCGGACTGCTGTACCGTAGAGCAGCGTTCTAATATTCGGCCATCGTCCATTGAAAATGTTAAGTAGGAACGAGAGAAAGATACGGTTCGCTATGTAGTTCTTACGCCATAAATGTAGGACTGTAGCAGATTTTAGGGAAATTCTTCTGTCAGACAAATTACTTTATTTTTGTTAGCATTGTCGCTAGAAAAATCCATTCTGAATGCTTTTAAACGGTTTTATTGATGACAATTGAAAACATCTGATCACAGGTGCAATTATTTTTAATTTGTTGATATTATTCGTTTTACTGGAAATATTGGCGAAGCAAAGGGTCTTTTGTAATTCATATCTGCAGTTAGAAAACAATGCCAGTAATAAGTAAATTGATATTTGCAATCTTAAACACCCATTTAAATGGTGTACAGGAATTTCCTTCTCTGCAACTAAATCCTATGAGCATAATTCGATTTTTTTCCTTCGCGAAACACAAATTACAGGGAAGAGGTGTTTTGAAGATCAGAGTTGATTAAAAGCTTAAATAAAAATTGTAAAGAGACCTTGAGTAGAGTTGTGCCATCGGTTGTTCTTCGATACCACTGTGCCAAACCAAGAGATAACTTTCTCTGATTCTATGCTTGTGGCTAAGCTATATTTGTGAGGGTGGGGTTCGATACAAAAAACATCTTTACAGTGCAAATAAAGTTTAATAACATAAAATATTAGCTTGCACACAAAAATAATAAACAAAAAAAATAAAGTTAAACAAACCAAATCTACATAATTCAAAATAGTTAATACAATTAGGACCTGGGGAGGTCAAAGAGCTGCAGCGCCTCCGAAGTCCGTAAGGCCAACTGTTTTGAGGAAGTCTTCTTTTTCGTGTGTGTTTTTATATAGGTGGCAGCACGGTGCTGTGGCGAAGTACATTTGTTACATGCTCATATTATTTCCAGTGAGAAGCCAAGCTTGTGTTGAAGTGTTTTCATTCTTTTCACAAAACTTTTTCAATTGAAGCAAGACAATAGGAATTTTAAATTGAATGTTTTGACTAAAATAAGTTTTGGTATACAAATGAAGCGTGCAATATACTTTTTTAGTGAATGTACTCTACAGGCAAATCAAAAACCAAAAAAGAATTCTCCTGTACTAAGGTTCACCCCTTCTCTCTGTCTTGCTCTGCCTCCTGTCGACAGCAGCATCTGTTTCCAACTTGACCATCGAGTTGGTCTCACGTTGGTATGGCCATTTGTCGCCAAGTTAACTTGGAGCGGCCTCTCTTTCTCTTTCCATCAGGTGCCCAGGTTGTGCCTTGTGCTAAGCCCCAACCATGTAAAAAAACTCGACTACAGACACCTCCTCTATGCACTTTGATTTTTGAATAGCGGTAGCTCGTATAGTAGACATATGTGCTGCTGGGGCTTTTCTCAACTAAAAAAAGCTTCTTATTCCCAATCTGAGCAGCATTTAACTTGTAAGACTGATTCCATAGATAAGAAATTCAAAAATTAATCTGATTAAATCCCTTGCCTGTGACGCTCGAACTCCGCTCGGGCAACGCAAATGAGGCCATTTTGGAATGCCGACTTGAGTTCGGGCAAGAGAAAACGGTACTTTAATTCCGTAAACATCAAAATTGGTTCTTCCAATGTATAATATTTATTTTGCTATTTTTCCATAGATGGAGCTAATTTCCCGCGAAAAGTTCTGCAGTTTCATACCATTTGTCGCTATTTCTCGGATACTGTAAATGATTTGTGAAATTCAAAGGAATTCACAACAGTTGATAGAGATAACAATATTGTATTGGTTTATCATATTTATCCAGAAAATGATGTTATTGGATTTATTTGAGCAAAAATGACTGCAATCCATTAACATTTCCCATATATGTGAAAATATTGAAAATAGTAGTTATTTATTTTAAATTTTTTTTTTCAAAAATAATCTAACATTTTGATGATAAAGAAAAAAAAAGAAATTTTTTTCTCCATTTTTGGCACGTTTTTGTCAAATGTGTTCCAAAGGCAAGGGTTGTTAAACACCGATCAAAATCTCAAGGCTAAATTATTTTGGCGATTGAAATGCATTTATGAAGATTGAAACTAAAGATATATTACACATGCTTTTTAATATTCATAAATTCAACTTGTATCACGAGATAAACGTAAAATTATACATGCTCTTTACTTTCCGTGAACGAAGCACACTTAACTTCCAGTCAATTAGAGTATCATAGTCTCTCTCTCTCTCTCTCTCTCTCTCTCTATATATATATATATATATATATATATATATAGGAAGTAGGAATTATAGGTATGTAGGAATTCTTTGGTTAGCGTTTAGCTCTTGATACTTGCCATTCAGTTGCAACAGATTAATTTTGGAAAGAGAATTTCATTTATATGTTTTACGATATTTATATGCTTTATCAAGCATTTATTGTACTTGAACTCTGTGATAATACTCGAAAATTAGCAGTTTTAAAAGTTAAATAGCACTGGTTAATCAACAGCCCTTTTAAAGGTATAGATGTATTTTTATATACTTTAATTTTTCCAAATTAGCAATATTTAAACAAAAGCAAGATTTTACTTACCGAAAAATGGTTTTCACAAAGCCATGGAGATAATTTATATGATAATTTGGGGTTTGATTTCTCATCCCTTTTCTTCGCATTTGTCCAGATTTTACGCGTATGTAGATCATTTGGGAACGCTGAAAAATATCTTCTCTTTGCAATTAGTTGTATTTTTATAGAATGGTACAATACAATATTTATAATATTATTCTTAATGCCAGACATAATAAAAAATTTCTATTATATGCAATACTTTACACAGAAACAAATTTAAAAGTCGCCTTTTAACATGTAAACAGCATAGGCGGTCGGCGTTTCCATGAACGATGACATTACAAACTCGGCGGAGGAAAAGTATTGTTTTTGAGAGACGTTAAAGAGTCTGTTATAAAACCCATTAGAAATCACTAATTGGGCCCCCAAATTAAAGAAAAATAGGTACTGTCCTGCTTACTTTTTTGTTTTCTATTGTTTAAAATTAAAATTAGAAAACGTGAAAATTCCTCATTAGAAAAGTACTAGTGAACATCAAAACAGGAAATCGATAAACAATTTACATGCAGTTTTGTTTGGAGCTCTACGGTCTACTTTTTTGCAACACGAGGTCTAATGAGACTGGGAACTACGGCTTAAAGCCGATTCCGAATGGCTAAGCTGCCACAGTGGGATTCGATCGAAGATCATTTGGCCATCGTTCTTCACAAGTACATGTCATTATATGGTTGACGTTAAATTAGAAAATACTGATAAGTTAGTTTTGAGTTACAAAATAACTGAAAATATATCGAACCGAAATAAACCTTTTTTTTTTGGGTTCAATACCGATTTTCGAATCTACCAAAATAGCGATTTTTCCGGTTTTGGTTCAGTTCTGGTTCGAAGCCCTGATCGTGACATTGATTTCCAAATTTTGAGTTTGTCGAAGTATCCCTGATGTCAAACGAACGCGTATACTGCTAAATCGACTTGTGCTTCTCCGACGATCTTCGATGCAATCGTCTTCTGATATCCTGACTAAATGCATACGCGATATAGTGTCCTTGATATACAAACTTCGTCTTTCCGATCTACCGATTTCGAATGACAGTGCATATGCGATATAACCTGCCCAACGATTTATCTAAACCATGAAATCCTTTTACCTACTTTGATCGAGAGAGTAAAAGCGCATACGCGACATAACGTTCCCTATATACGAATATCTATGAAAAAAGTCTATGAACAGCACAAGCACAATATAAACTATCGCCGGTTTATCTGCATCGTGAAATCATTTTTCCAATTAGACACATGCAGACATTATATGAAAATTCGAACAGTAAAAAATATTTTTTATTGGACCTAATGCCGAAGCATAGTGCTTCATTGCTGCCCCAAAATGCAGAACTACATGCATTTTTGTCGCAAAATAAAAGTTATAGTCAAGTTTTTTTTCCCATATTAATACTTAAGTGCACATAGAATAAAATTTAAATGTTTGACTAAACTTACATTTCTTGTTTCTTCAAAACACTTTGTGGTAAAAAATTTAAAAATTTTTTACAGAATATTAATTTCTATAGACGTAAACTACTTTGAAAAACAATTATCTAAAATGTTCTTTATGTTAGTCATAATGTAATTAAGTAATAAAGTCTAAAACAAGCTAAAAATTATAAAAATGTAATTTATTTATACAGATATATCGCTGAATAGTAAAATAAAGCTGATTATATATCGCCATGTAAGATTTTTAACATTGCCCTATCGTAACACATCCACACATACACCCACCCACACACACACACACACACACACACATATATATATATATATATTTATCTATAAATGTATATATGTATATGTGAATGCACACATCTATACACATGGATTAGTAATAGTATGTTTTCTGAGTTGCAAATGTCGTTTCGAAATTGTCAGCACATTTCTCAATGTCGCCCAGTTCTAGAAGAAAATAAGCCGAGTATGAAAAAGATCCTTTTGAGTGAGTGAGATGTTTATTGACATAAATAATGGTTTTGCATGAATATTGATTAGAAAAGTAGTAAATCAAAAAAGTTTGTAAAAGCCCAAGGACAACTAGAGAAGGAGGAAAACTTGACGTTTCTCTCAGTTAACTAAACAAATGCCTGTCAATCAAGTGGAAGCTTGATAAATTGGAGACAGAATTCGAGTAAATAAAATTTTCTAGAAAGAAAACGTTTTAATCATAGGTCTGTCAAAAAGAAAAGAAAAGAGAAAAGCTCTAAACTTTTTCTTTTAAACGTAGCTTTGTAGTTATTCGTGCGTAAAGGGAAATCAATTAAACAGAGAAAAAAAAGGTTTTAGACGTTATAAAGTTTTCTCACAAATAGAGGAGATGAATAAAGAAAAAAGTAGAAAAAAGTCTTATAAAAGGAATAGTTATTAGATTTTAAAAGTGGTGTTTGAAAACTATTTTCTAACGTTTACACGTTATTTTATAATGGAAAGGAATGTCTAATTGAACGGGACTAAGAAAATCTCTTAATATAACTCTTAATATAAATGAGAAGGTATAAATGTTAGATTATAATTGATAAAATGGAATAGTTAGATATCAGAAATGTAAAAAACTTTAAGACAAATAAAATGTCTATTAAACATCATTGACATATTTTCAGTTACTTTCTACATTTTCAAAATAGTACTTTCCTTTTCTTTACAAAGAGAATTTTGTTCTAGTTTTAAAGAATATTTATACCCGAAAGTAAATGTATCGAAAATTAATATATGGTACAAAGGAATTAGATATTACGAAGTTGTATTAGTACATTTTAAAAGTTGTACTCGAAATTCTGTTCCAGCCACCACAAGGGGTACTATTTGAACTTGCAACTGCGAACATATTTTATGTGCCCCAGCCGCCCTTAATGAACACAGTAGATCCTTGGCCAAATCGAGTCTCGAACCACAACCCTCTAGTTACGAGCTCGACGCCTTTGCGACTAAACTATTGCGGCTCTTAAGTAAAAGTTATCGCATTATTATTATATTTTTACAAATTTTTTTTATCTCTGTAAGGCATAAAGATATTTGTATGTACTGGCAGCAACATTTAAAATAAATAAATAAGCATATAAAAGACTTCCCTATACCTTCGTTATCTCGTTTCTTTGACAACTCTTCTTCTTTAGAAAATGTCTGTCGACTACAGAATTAAAAAAAATTTCCCTTTCCGTTAATATTTAATCTTTAAAAGACCGTGGAAAGATACTTTTTACAGCCTTGCCTTGTTTCTTCTCGAATGTTCATCCCAGGTGACTGTTCCAATATCCGCAATCTTCAGCAGTAGTTTTTTCGAGAACGTTTTTTTTATTTATTTTTTATTTTTTTTTCTGGAGCCTCCGTCATGGTGTTACCTGACCTTGACCGTGGCACGAACTTTTCTAGATCGGAACTTCTCAGGTACACATTTCGCAAAACTTCCCAACAGGTGTTCAGCCAAAATATTTGAGGGTTTCTTTGTGAAAGTCTCTTAATTTATATAAAGAAATACTCCACATACATTCATCATTTAAAGTGAAAAGCTGATATTAAATCTAACCTGCCTAACCTGCTTAACGTACTTATTTGAAGTGAGCTAAAGGTAGTTGTAGGAATTTTATGCTCTCCTTTTTAGTTTGCAGAATAAGTTTTGGTGAAAAATGGCATAATTATGAAAAATTTCCCAAATTTTCGAATATCTGTTATTATTTATAGGCATAACAGATATATGCAAGTAACAACAGATCCTCTTATATGAATAATTATTTATATGAATCATTAAGTGCTATATATTTATCATTTGAATCTCCATTTTATAAATTTTCGAGTCTATTACTTATCATTCAGTGTCACAAATTTGTCATTTGAATCGACATTTTATAACTTTTCGAGTCTACTTCTTTCATGCGTTATATATTTATCATTTGAATCTCCCTTTTGTAAATTTTCGAGTCTGTTACTTATTATAAAGTGTCACATATTTGTCATTTAAATCTACATTTTATAAATTTTCGAGTCTACTTCTTTCATGTGTTATATATTCATTATGTGAATCTCCATTTTATACATTTTCGAGTCTATTACTTATCATTAAGTGTCACATATTTGTCAGTTGAATCTAAATTTTATAACTTTTCGAGTCTGCAGGAATTTTCTATAATATATAGCTACTTAATTTCTTAATCTCTATCTGTCTTCATTCGTTTTTCCTGACGATGATCACATGTTTTGTACCGTTATCTACCGCTAGCGTTCTTTTAATCTCCGGAAATATGAAATTTTATAAAGTTATCTGCTTTGAAATCTACTAATTTTAAGTTTTCCATTCGATTGTGTTTAGGAACATTCCATGTGTGTACGTGCAGTGCGTTTTACTCTGGGTACACAGCGCAGATGGATGGTAACCCAAATAATAACCATTCAAATTCGGGCTTTGGTTCTATACGCGGCATTACAGATATTTACATACGTCATTAGTTTTATTTGTTAAAATAAAATAGGCTGTAAACTTTGGGTAATCAATAAATAAAAAGAAGAAGTACTCATTTTTTTTATTTTATTATTGACGAATTATTTAAATACAAATTAAAAAATGGAGCTCCAAAATGTAATAGTTGGAAGAAATAAACAATATAAGGGAACTAAGTTCTAAAACTTAAGAAAATTTTTGGAGGCAGTGTGGTATATAGGATCCAGGGCTTCAAACCGTAATTTTTTTCCATTCCGGTTCAACTAAAAAAATGATACATCGGTTCAGTTCCAGTTTTCGTTCCGCCAAAAGTAACATATTTCGGTTTTTGATTCAGTTTTGAATGAATAATTTTATTTTATGTATATTCTTATTTTTAGTAAAAGTATGATTTTTTCATAAACAAAAAATGTAATTCAATCAGAATTTCGAAGATTTTGTTCTTTTTATTTACATTGGTACACTATGTGAGTCATTCATTCAACCAGCGAGGATATGGAATAGTGATAATTAAAAGGTTCACTTTAAATTAGAAAATGTTGATAAGTTGGTTACAATAACGGAATGACGGAAAATATATTTAACCGAAATAAACCGATTGCTTCAATTCCGGTTTTTGTTCCGATCAGAATAACTTTTTTTCGGTTCAATTCTGGTTCGAAGCCCTGATAGGAGCTATTGGACACTGACTGAGCTATTCGACACGGATAAGGAGGAAGTGAACATTGTGGGGGCCAAAAAGAATGAGATTGTTCCGAACAATAATGAGATCAGAATAATAAAACTTCAATGGATTGAACTTTTTGGCAATTAAGTACTGGACCCTGGAGTTCCCCACTTTTTCAATTTCGAGCCGTATTTTTAACCCATTGCATTCTAATAAAAAGGAATTTGGTGTGTGGGAAATATACTATTGAATTTTTTGATATTATTAGTCCTGGCTTAACTAAACAAGTATGTGCAAGATGAGAAATGAAAGTTTCATTTTGAAATTGGCATTGCTGGGGAACATTTAATGAGATTCTATACCATGGGTGGCCAAGCTTCTTCATAGTCCTAGCCATTTTTCAAAATTAGAAATTTTTTGGGAGCCGCAATTAAATAGTATTTAAAAGGTATGCAAAAAAGATATTAATGATTGTTTTTACAGAAATTATATTTATTGAATGCCATTTAAAAGTTCTTCGTTTTTTAATTTTTCATGGAAATTTTTGAATTGTTGACGATTTTTTGCTTTGGTACGAATGTAATTTAAAATATGTTACACTATTATCAGACCATCACGATATTTTAAATATTTTGTAACGAGATGGTCTCGGTGAATTATGCAGTGAATCGGTATGAATAGTGGAATTTGAGAATCATCTCTTAAAAGCCCAACAAGACAGATTTTTTTTTAATCCAGCATTGCCAGAACTCCATCAGTTGTAATAATTTTTAAAAATGTAATGACACAAAAAATGAAAAGGGAACTCCTTTTCATTTATTGAGAGCCACAAATAATCCTTCAATGAGCCGCATGTGGCTCGCGAGCAGCTGGTTGACCACCCCTGTTGTATACGATGTTAATCGACAATAATTAAATAATAGTATAAAATTAGTATTTCTGTAAAGTATGATACATTACAAATAATAGGTAGAGAAACCGACATTTTTTGGCACTTCGAAGTCAATTCGCTTCATACATTGTTTTTAAGGACACATGAATCTTGAACAGTCTAATCAAAGCAGAATAGAAGCACGAGTTCTATAATTAAATGATTTAAAGTATGCTGCACGACGTCTGCCGGAGACGGCTATGGACCTCTCGGAGACGTCAAAACACATGAAATGACTGCCGTCTCCAGACGTCACTGGATGTTAAGGAGTTAAAAATATATGTTCCTAAACCATGAAAAATAAATGTTTTTAATCATTACATGATAATTATTGTGCGTTTTATTGACCGTGCTAAATTATGTATTATACTAGCATATAGCCCGTCATTTGACGGAATCAGTAAAATTTTGAATTTTCCAGAATTGTAAAGTACCCTATGAGGCAGGTAAAAAATATGATTTGTTGTTTGGCTGAGAATTGTCTGGTACACTCTTAATGATTTGTTTATCTTCATACTCCTCTAAAGTCTCCCGATAACTGTGAATTCAGTTTAGAATCACGTTGAATTCATTTAGTCAAACCGTATTGTTGTGTGTAAAAAACAAACGAACAAACTTTTTCAAAGACATATAACTTAAACCCTAGACATTTATCACCCGTGAAATAGACTCCTAGACTTTTATGAAAAGAATTCGTTGTTAATACCGGTGACAAAATCTTTATTGCAACAAAAAATAATCGATGATTATCACATATGTACCTAATCTATTATTTAAGCCAAATATAAAAGAAAATTACTCACGTCACATCTAAGTTTAGCTATAAAATGTATGAAAATAATACAGGCGATATTTAAATAATTTAAAATGATTAAATGAGATGGTTAAAGAAATGACGTCATAATGCTAGAAATAAATGTTATTTTTACGTATTTATTATGTGATAAATTGATAAATTGAATCGCCTGCTCTTAACCCGGGAAAATAGGGCTCGAAATCATGGCATTAAACTCTCGAAAAGGGGGGGAGAGGATTTTCGAACGTTTTAAAGACGGCAATATTTTTCTCTGTGACATGAAGCATATTTATACCAATTTATTTTAGAAACGGATCCATAGTTTAGGAAAAGATTAACTTTACACGCTTTGAATTTTGGTAACCCAAACTCATGAAAAATCCAATATGGATGGCTCTATCCATTTCGGATCCAACCGCTTCATAAATTCGAGGACAGACGGACAGATAACTTAGGGTATTATTATAAAAGGGATATAATCAACTAGAAAAATATAACTTTTATTTAAAAAAAATGGTAGAAATTAGGTGTAAATAAAATGTTGGTAGGTTTCGTGTTAAAGCGAATCAAAAATGAAGGAAACGTACGAGCAATAATAAAATGATGCGGCCTACAGTAGGTTGTGTGTCACTGTTCACTTCTGGATCTAAATTAAATTTTTGCCACGACATTGCAGTTAAAAGTACAAAAATGACAAATATGATATTTAGGCTACGCAATTTCCAATACAGATAGGATAATGAATTTTCGTCGTTTATGCTTTATTGACACGCATCGTCTGACGTCAATAGGCCTTTAATTTGCCGCAATAAGTTAACTATTTTTCATGATGATGCTACTTTAGTTTTTCTGCTGATGACCAATTGAACAGGCAGAAGACACATTGGAGTGCACGAGGAAGATGGATTAGAATGTAGTTAGATTTTTCTCCACTACATAAGTAATGACGTCGGTTTTGACTGTAAAATTAAACTGAACCTTGAAGTTTTGAATCCGGTTTGATACATGCGGGCGCATGAGATGTTATTTGTATTCGACTACCAAGAAATGCATCGAAACTGATTAATAGATTTGGATTACTTTGAATAAGCAATGGCCGATAGCATCACTTTTATTGGTCCAGATATTACAGGTAGTCTATTAAAGGACTGATGAGGAAAAGGCATAGCTGAAGGGTGTGAGTTCGAGGCTCAAGACCGTCGTGTTCACTTTAAGTTCAAACGATAGCTCTGGAGTTGGTAGGGGAGGGGGAGGTTTTGCTAGGTTCCTACTTCTAAATTACGGTGACACACTCTGAGTTAAAAGTCGGTGCTCTTAAAAACGAAAGATGCAATCCTATTTTTAAATCAAGTAGTCTCCGGCTCACGTGCTTGTGTCATTAAAAACAACAAGGAGTGTGACACATTTTGATTTTAATAATTCATAAAATAATGAAGGTAAATGTAAATGAACAACATTAAGGGTTAAATGGGTTTAAAAATGTTTACGGTTCTTCACAATTGCTGTTTTCTTCGGAAGATATCAAGATGGTATTCGATTTCATGCCAGGTATAGGAAACCACCTGCAATGGCTATTATAGTCTGGTATATTTAGAAGTTTAGTAAAATAATGACAAATAAATTAAAAAAATAATTTATTATTTATAAATAATGATAATTACATAATTATATAAATAATGATTTATGATGATTTATTATATAATAGAAAGTTATTCAATAACGGAGAACTTTTATAAATTATAAACATAAAAACCTGTGCAATCGCAATATAAGGAAACTTATTTTGAACTTTGAGGTGTTACTCTTAATGCAGACTATTGATATGAAGTTTACTATACCGAATCAAAGGTTACTAAATAATATTGTCTACAAATAAAATATATTTTTGGTTCTTTGTTACCTATTTCGGCAAGTTTTATTCGTTACTTTAAAATTTTATGTACAAAATTCATATTTATTTATACAGTATTTTTTTAACTTTTAAAATTTGTTTTAGTCAATTTTAATTATCATTAAATATTAATCCAAAGTAATTGTAAATAAATTCAAATATCCTCTGTTTGCAGTTTAAAACACGCAGTGCATATTAAATAGTAAGTATTGTATTAACATTTTACATTATTGTAAATGATCACGCAGGGCCTGATTTACGGCGGGGCATTCGGGACACTTGTCAGGGGCTCCCACTCTAAGGGGCCCCAAATTAAAAAAAATACTCATTAATTTTTTGGTAAATCTTAGAATTTGCTCATGTTTTCTGGCATACTGTTGGAAAACTTGAATTTTATTTTGTTCATGAAAAACTGGAGTGTGTATGTTGTTGGTGGGCTTCAAAAGTCAGTAAGCTAAATTTATTCCTTGATTTTAAGCCAAAAGTAAGCTTTTATTTGCTTAAAAATACTTTGAAGCAATGTTGACATTTTAAATGTGTATATTATCCAAAAGACTGAAATACCAACCATATGAGTCACACTAATTTACAAATTCATCTTTTCAAAAAATCATAACTCTTTTTTCCATCTTGAAGTGGTTAACAAATTAGAAAAATATATTTATCCAAAAGCATCTGATATATATATATATATATATATATATATATATATATATATATATATATATATATATATATATATATATATTCTTTTTTTAAGATTTAAGAATGAACAGAAAGTTTAAAAATTGTTAATTTAAGAATAACAGTATTTCATTTTTGGAATTTTGTAAAACAAAGTCTCACATGAGAGTTGACTTAAAATAGTTTTTATTAATTTAAACCAGTACTTTTTCCCTTAAAAAATGTTACAGGTACTGAGTTTGACTCAATAATATCACAGTTTTATCGTTAAAGTCAGATATTGTGCTTAGATTGCACAGACATCTGTAATATGTTTGAAGTTAGTTTAGTGAAATTCTAAAATTAAAAAAAAAAATAATTCATTTCATTAGATACACAAAATGTTTAGGTTACGTAGACCTGTCAGGAATGTTTAAACTGATATAGCAGCTTATAAAATAAAATCACTCTCGAGTTCGAGAAAGGTAAGATGTATTGGGCCCTCATATGATGCTTTGGCCCGGGCCCCCAGGGGTATAAATTTGGTCCTGTAAATGATGCTTTACAAAAGATCTAGTTTTCGTGTTCAACAAATCTGAGACATTTCTTCAGTCTCGTGCTACAGACCATTATTAAGAACTAAATCAAATTTGGAGATATTCATGATGTCTTGATGTATAAGATGGGATAAGTCTGCGAGAAAAGGATTCTGAGGACTGTGTAGCCTCTCGACACTTCCTACTCTTCCTTTAAGCCATCCGAAATCCGTCTCGAAGTGCAACGGACAAAATTCATCAGGCTACAAGAACACCCCTCTTTTTGGTCCGCGTGGTATGCGCCACCCGCACTAACTCCGAAGTCAAAGAGGCCCGATAGAGTATCCAATAGTCTTCTAAATTGCTCCATCTATCTTCGCCTGTGTTCGCTGTGCCCGTGGTGCCTGTGGCGCCACTGGCACTTTGAAGAAGGCTGGCCGGGTGGGATGGCCCAGTATTTGCTATCTGCCCACCACCGCAGGGACAATCGTGGAGGGCCCTTTTGGGTCCTTGATTGAGTGACTGTCTTTATTGAAAATACTGCTCTGGTTTCATGGTTATTAGTTTGAAATGCGAAATTTCTTAGATTTCATTGTGATTTAATCAAAATTACACGATGAAGTACTGGGCAAGAGTAAGTGATGTAACTGAGCTCTAATGTAGATTCGTTTTGGAAATATGCGGTTTTATCTGTTAAATGGTGCCTTTGGTTTGTTTCTAATATTTCTAGCTTAGGAGATTTAAACGTTGCGTAGAAAACTTTTTGCTTTCCTAGGTATTGGGGAAACAGAATTCTCCATTAAAATTTTTTTTTCTATTACTTTTTATTTCTTATGACAGGAACCTGATATGAGGCAGGTGAACGAATTTAGTATCTCTGTGAAAGGTGAAACATTTAATATTTCATATGCCGATCCTAGGCCAATGACTGTCTGCGTACATATTAAATATTGTCCTCCTGTTTAATGACTAATAAAATTCTTATTTCTTACTAAGAACGTATGTTGATAAACCAACAAAATAGTAAGTTTTGATGTGAAAAGAAAAATACAAATTATGGATAATTTGTATTTATTTTCCATAATTTGCATTTACTTTTTCTACAAAACACATGGAATCAACAAGTCAAAAACAATAAACTAAATTAAATTTGATTTTGATGTAAACAGTGAACATATAAAATATGTAATTTTATTTTAGGGTACTTGGGTAGTTTCGTACATTCCATATCTAAAGGCTCAAATTAATGAGCTTTCTACCAGGTTATCACCACAGCTGTGAATTCGGTAGCCCAATTGGGGTCAAATCGTAGGACACT
The DNA here is from genome assembly GCA_032207245.1 of Pardosa pseudoannulata. Lineage (NCBI taxonomy): Eukaryota > Metazoa > Arthropoda > Arachnida > Araneae > Lycosidae > Pardosa > Pardosa pseudoannulata. Next base: position 2,492,611 of record CM063498.1, read on the forward strand.
AATATTTGGAACCGGAGTTCGTGGATTCGAATTTCAATGTAGGCATGGATGTTCTCAGCCGTTTGGAATCTCTTTTAAGAAGTAGGTCCCAGTCTCATCTTGCAAAATAATAAACTTAGCGAACTAAACTATACTAACCCAAATGGAACAGTATATTTGATTTAAAAGTAAGTTATAATTTATGATTATACATATAATTTATGATATAATAATATAATATATAATTTATGATAATGTACATAATGAATGATTAGTAATTTAAATCATAATTTATTTACATGTAAATAATTAATTTAAAAGTGATTCAGGAATATTTTAAGAATTGCAGATGTTATTTTGTAAAGCTTTTACTTTGTGTTTTGGCAACATTTATTATTATTCTTCCGATTTGAGAAACCAAACTGGAATAAGCTTATGACAGTTGAAAATAAATGTATTGTATATAATTTCATGGTTGTACTCTTATTTTACCTAAGCATCGTTGAAATTAATTGGTTGTTACATATATCTTTTAATACTGTTCCAAGTGTGAAACTGCAAAATGCCATCAGGAAGGAAGAACAATGTTCTGATTTTTTATATTCTTTCTGTGTTCTAAAATATGTAGCTGAACTAAAAAATACATACAAAATTACTTATATTCTTTTTGTTACTTTTTTCAGCGTTAACCCTAAAAACAATATCTTTAAAACTGTATAATTGATAAATATTATTATTACATTCTTGCCGTTTAGATAATACTTTGAAATGCTTAATGGCTACAAGTTCAATTGTAATAGAAAAAGATTACATCTGCGATTTTAGTTAATAACTATAATAAATTAAGCTTTACGGGCTCCAAACTTTCATTGTTTGAAGAAATAAAAAAAAACAAAAAAACTTTGAAACGCAAGAGTTACTATTTGATTTGATCTTTGCAATGCAAATGTTTTGGTACAATAAAACTTCTCTAATAGATTTTCTATTTCTCAGTGATGTTGAATGTATCAGTTATGCAACACATCAGTAATTGTTTTACAAATAAATTTTCCGAATTTAGATTGAATAATGTTAAACTATTTATTTTATCTAAAGCATATTAGTGATTGTAACTTTTTTATTTCTTTTGTTATGCTTGTTTTAACTTTGTGAAGCTTTATTGCTGTTACTCATACCCTTGGTATAGGAAAAGTCTCGTAGATATATGTGGCTAAAGGTAGTATTCAGCTTTTTTGTTGTTATTCATCCCCTAGGTGTAGGAAATATCCAATATATCCTGTAGATATACGTGGATAAGATTCAGCTTTTTTGTTGTTACTCATCCCCTTGGTGTAGGGGATGCCCAATATATCCTGCAGATATATGGTGTAGGAAAAGTCCAATATGTCCCTCAGATATATGTGACTAAGGTTAATATTCAGTTTTGCTGTTGTTATTTATCCCCTTGGTGTAGGAAATATCCAATATATCCTGTAGATATACGTGGCTAAGATTCAGCTTTTTTGTTGTTACTCATCCTCTTGGTGTAGGGAATGCCCAATATATCTTGCAGATATATGGTGTAGGAAAAGTCCAATATGTCCCGCAGATATATGGGACTAAGGTTTATATTCAGTTTTGTTGTTGTTATTCGTCCCCTTGGTGTAGGAAATGTCCAATATATCCCGTAGATATATGTGGTTAAGTTTAGTATTCAGCTTTGTAGTTGTTAATCATACCCTTGGTGTAGGAAAAGTCCAATACATCCCGTAGATATATGTGACTAAGGGTAGTATTTAGCTTTTTTGTTGTTACTCATCCCCTTGGTGTAGGAATTATCGAATATATCCCGTATATATATGTGGGTAAGGGTAACATTCAGCTTTGTTGTTGTTACTCATTCCCTTGTAAAAGTGGAATATATGCCATCGCTATATGTGGCTAAGGGTAATATTCAGCTTCACTCAAGTGAGGAACACGAGGGCTGAAGGCTATTTAAACCTCAAGTGGATCGTCGTCATTTAGAACTAGATACCAAGCAGAAGCAATGGTGCTTGAAGTTGGTTCAATGCGTAGCCTATATAAGTCGATGGTTTTGTATTTTTTTGCTCAGTATTGTTTTTTCTGAAACGGAGTTTGATCATTTATGATAAAGCTATTCATAGCTGCGAAACAAATTTTTCGTCTTTTTTTGTATCTTACTTTCGTTTCCTTTATTTTAATTGTCCTACATAAACAATAGCCTGAAACTTTACATTTTCACTTGTAGAAAATATTCCTGTTCCAGAATTAGTTAAAAGCGTATATAGTAACAGATTAAAATCAATGTTCCATATAGCGTAATACCACATTAACCAATTAAAGTCGGAAATATTTTTAAAAATCTTTATCACTAATCAGGTTTCGGTCGAATGCTGGAGCGCTGCTCTTCGGTACCGGAGTTCTCGGGTTCGAATCCCGTTGTTGGAATGGTTGTTTGTAGCCGTTCGGAATCGGCTTTAAGCAGTAGGTCTCGGTCTTACGAGTAAAACAATAGACCGTAGCGCTCCAAACCAAACCAAACATATTAACAGGTTGACTGCCGTGTCACCCATATTCGGGTGACAGCAGAGTTTTTGATCGGGCTTATTTGACTATTTGCGAAGGATATTCGTATGTATTTGAAAAGATATTTCACAGGAAATGACAAAAGTGTTCAAATGTTATAAAAGTAATACGAAAATGGTTTATTAAGAAAATTATTGAAGTCTCGCAAAAGCAAGCTATTTGACTCACTAAGAAATAATTTTACCATTTTTCTTTTCAACGGTAAAGGGTAATGACTTTAAGTTCTATCTTCTTTACTCGGAAAAGATTAAAAAGGATCGCGTAAATTGGCGATATGAGAAACAAATGAAGTAATGAACACAAACAGAAATGATGCCATGGAAATGAACAGAGCGAGAGGTTATTTTTGCGACCACCAGCGATTCGCATTATTAAAATACTAGCCTATAGCCCGTCATATTGATGGTATCAGTAAAATTTTTAATTTTCCAGAATTGTAAAGTACCTTATGAGGCAGGTAAAAAAAATGGGTTTGTTTTTTGGCTGAGAATTATTTTGCAACAAAAAATAATCGATGATTGAATTTAAATTTATCACATATGTATCTAATCTATTATTTAAGCCAAATATAAAAAGAAAAATATTGACGTCATATCTAAGTTCAGTGATAAAACGTATGAAAATAATGCAGATGATATTTAAATAATTTGATGTCATAATGCTAGAAAACAAATGTTATATTTACCTATTTATTATGTGATAAATTGATAAATTTAATCGCCTGCTGTAAACGGGGAAAATAGGGCTCGAAATAATGACATTAAAAGCTCGAAAAGGGGATTTCGAAGTTTTAAAGACGACATTATTTTTCACTGTGATATGAAGCATATTTATACCAATTTGTTTTAGAATTGGATCGATATTTTAGGAAAAGATAAATGTTACTCGCTTTGAATTTTGCTAACCCTAACTCATCAAAAATCCAATAGGGATGTCTTTATCCATCCTAGGTCCAGCCGCTTCATAAATTCGAGAATAGACGGACAGATAACTTATTTTTTGTAGGGGCTATTTTTATGTAGGTGATTGTTGGGCGTACCCAGCAGAATACGCTTTGTACAGCAGCCTGAAGGAAACGTGCGTGACAATCAACGTGTTAAAGTAATACAACTTATAAAATGATTGCTCTGTAAAATGTAAACAAGCGACAACATTGTAAGAGGGAAAAAATGGTAAAATGTTGATAAAAAGCTTTATTTGGTTAATGAAAGGCAAAAAAGAATTTTATTAAATACTCAGGCAACTCGATCAAACTGCAGCCCTGACAATAACATGTATTCTTCATGTAACATATATCCTTGGTTTTGAATACCTTTTTATCTATAGAAATGACATGCTTTATAAAACTGTGTGGACAAAAGATATACGAGTGACAAGAGGAAACGGGAGGTAAAAGTGGACTAACGGGTTGGATTGAGGGACATTTATTTCAACGTTTTCAACTGATAAACGACAGTTGAAAAAGATTATCTTTGTAAAAAAAAGTTATAATCTTATAAATGGCATTGAATTGTATCGACGTCAAAAATCTACAAGTTTACAAATACGTAAAGAATTTCTGTATTGTTGGATAGATTCTTCTCCCCTTTCTCAAATACAAAATATACCTGTAGTGCAATCTCGATCTATCGTAGCCGTATCATTTCTTTTCAGCCTTGATTGTTTGATTCATTTATTCTAGAATTTATTTCCAAAGAGCCAATGTTATTTTTTTAGCATTCATCTTTCCCGGATTCTTCGGTTTCTATCTTTTATCCTGGAAATTTTGTCTTCAGGACTCTGGTTTGGAGCGCTACGGTCTACGTTTTTGCTACACAAGGGCTAAATGTGACCGAAACGTACCGCTTAAAGCCGATTCCGAAATGCTACAAACATTCAAGCTACAGTGGGATTCGAATCCACGAACTCGTGTACCGAAGATCAAGCCCTAATATCCATTTTGCAGAATGTAGATTTGGGAAAATCATTTTTTTTTGTGTGTGCTTAAATAAGAATGTTGAAGGTCGTTTGGGGATCCAAAATATTTGTGACTTTACAGGAGCTTTTTTAAACCACTAGAGGAATGGTAACCTAAAAAAGAATGGTACCGCAACAGTTGAAACCCTATAAGAAGCTTGCTTCTTCGGAAGAATATAAGAAAGGGAAGGAGAAAGACAAAAAAAAAAAAAAAAAAAAAAAAAAAAAAAAAACCTGATTATTCTAGAATGAAATTATTTATCAAAACTGAAATCATTTATTATGTACTTAATGACGTTGATAGTGTACTTGCAGATGTAGAGAGAATAAGACGCTTATGTTTTCATATAACTTCTACAATGGAGGTATCCACCCCGAAACATTTTTAAAATTATAAATATCATTCTAAACATACGCCGTATTTTAGTCAAGGACTTCGAATATATATATATATAAGGAAAAGTAAACTAGATCGGGAAAATAATGCAGGCATTTTCTATAAAACTCCAAACACGGCCGGCCCGAGAAAAATCTCAGGCGTTTTCAAATCTTAAGTCAAGGGCAAAAATTACCGCGTCCTTTTGCCCCTTTTTAGCCCCTAACCTAAATTGACCACTGGTGCTACAGTTTAAGCCCTCAGAGAAGGGGTTTAACCGATTATAACTCCACCATGGCTTTAGCGGACAATTTAAGAAATCTCCAAACAAAAAGGAGATGCACGCAATCGGAGGCAGATTTTCCCTGAGATTTTCACTTAGATTTTGACAGGGATGTTGACTGAGGTGTTGAGGTCCTTTTTACTTCTAACTTCATGCTAGCTGACCCTTCCGTTTGTCCTGTCCCTATAATGAAGTGGGAACCGATCCTCCAACGATCTGTTAATAAAAGTCTTTAGCTAAAACATTGTCATTTTTATGGGCCTGACTGCAACCACCCATCGGGAAGCCTGTCTTGTTACATATATGTGTGTTTGTGTGGCGATTAAATCCAGGTACCCATTTACTAAGGGCGACACTTCTTGTCAAGCTATATTAAATTTGGACTAACATAAATTACATTGAATTACAGACTACATAGATAAAACATAAAGTTCTGATGGCATCGTTCGCTTTAAACGGAAACTGCTCGTCCTCGTTGTTTTCTTTCTGCTACCTGGACGTCGTACTAATGGTAGACCAGGTAAAGAGTGATGGCACCAGGAGCGCCACACCCGTTGGGTGCCGTAGTCCAGCACCACATATATGTAATGAGAGATTTGTCCCATTGCAAAGTAGTCCATCTTGATTCCGAAGCAGTCGTGCTAGTTTATAGAGGCAACTTCTCTCACGGGTTTCTGTCCGAAAAACACGCACATCTCGGTTATATAGTTGCATAGACCAACCAATCAGAAGTTTTAATTGCCAGTCAGGAGGAGACACATATAGTTTAAGCGTCGCGAGTTATTTTAAAGCACTTATGCAACAGGAAGTTTGGCGTTTCGAAGTCGCCAAATTAACAGGAAAAACAAAGATATTCACCAAGGTTGCCAGTAAAGGATAGAACGGCCATAAATTTATTTTAATATAAACATAATTACGTTGTTAATTTTTTAGGCTGAAAATATTATTACATATACATATATACATATGTAAACAGACACATACACAGACATATATATGTATATATATATATATATATATATATATATATATATATATATATATATATATATATATATATATATATATATGTGTGTGTGTGTGTGTGTGTGTGTATACATATATAAACATGCATACACACACGCTTAAAAATTAAAAAATAAGATACCTAGATGCTGTCAGTCAAACTGAAATAAAAAGAGATTTTTCGAATTTTTAATCCGGAATTTACGGCAACTACTGACAAATTCCAATGAAATAAAATAATCTCATTTTATTGTAAAAATTTGATTCCATTATACTCGTGGGCATTAAATCTTAGCATGTATATTTAAAAAATATCTACATTGCGAGTATATGAGAAAGGTAAAATATAAAAGAAGCCGAACAAAAAATTTACATGTTTTAAAAATGAATCGTCTATCAAGTTTTAAGCAGTACTTTCCTCAACTTCGAAATGGAGGGTTGGCTAATTTATCAAAACTATTTCAACGCGAATCACCCGTGAACTCAAGTATCTTACGTTGTGAAAGGGAGGAATTTCTGTTTTAACCTTTCCTTTGAAACCGTTTAGTTGTAAACAATCTCTCATCCTCTGTCAACATTCTTTGACGTCAATGCCATGAGAATACTTTCAAAGGAGATTCGAATTCTTTATATTTTCCAGATACTAAACACGTCTTCTTTTTTTTTTTTTTACCCACGAGGACCCTCATTTATCAGGTGCATTCAATCTAACTTTGACCGTGACTTTGAGAGTATGACGTCATTCTGCGTACTGTTTTTTTTTTCTCTTCCATTTATATCCTCCGCCTTAAGGCTTTCACGTGAAGAAGAATTTATTGTAAATACGACTTGATGTGAGAAAAAAAATGGATCTAGAAAAATCAATTGTATGCCTCCAAGCCAATGTTTGCGTGATTTTAGTAACAAGGAAAAGTTGTTTACTCGTCAAATAGTTTTGTTTAGGTTTAAGAAGTAAACTTTAAACAACGTAAATACTTTTTGAAAGATAAAATATCTGATGTGGATACCAAATGACTTCCTTGAACGCTTATAACATTATACACATATTTTTTTTTTCTGCTGTATCTCATTTCTCTAACCCCTTGCCTGTGACGCCTGAATTCAGTTTGGGCAACGCAAATGCGCCCCTTTTGGAATGCCCAACCCGAGTTCAGGCAAGAGAAAAAACGGTATTTCAGTTCCGTGAAGCATGAAATCGGTTCGTCCAATATTTAATTTGCCATTTTTACAATGGATATACTTTCTCGCGCGGCAGTTTTGCGCCATTTGTCGCTACTGTATTTCTGCATTTCTCGGGTACTGTAAATGATTGAACTAATTATTATTAATATTATTTTTATTTGTATATATAATTATTATTTGTTTTTATTAATGCTGTAAATGAAGGAATCTGAGGGTCGTGGAATTCATGAGACTTGATTAAGATAATAATAGTGTTGTATTAGTTTATTATATACATCCAGAAAATTATTGGGAGTAAAAATGACTGTCATTTATTAACACTTATTACATTTTGATGATAATAACGAACAAAATCAAAGAGAATTATTTCCATTTTGGGCACTTTTTTTTAAATATATTCCACAAGCAAGGGGGTTAATAACTCGGGCAGTTACACAATGGATGAAATATGACTTTTTATTACTTAAAACATTTTGTTGATTTGTGTGGAACAATAAGTAGAGCTCAAGTACTGTCATCTGGAGGCCATCGGTAGCGTTTTAATATACGTTAAATTGAAATTTTAGTGTATATACATTTCATATTGCAATAAAAAAAGGTGGTGCATAATATTACTTATCCTAAGTATAAAACTACACTTGTCAGTTATATAATATATGCCTGTACGTACATATGTCAAGTCGAAACTACTCAAAAGGGTTTAAATTTTCGAAGTTAAAGTTTCATGGCGCCGAGTTGAATTTCTGGTTCAGGGTGAGTAATCAACTCTTTGTATCTTAAAAACTCCGAATTAAAAGTATCACCTCCATGTTAGAATAAATTATTTCGAACACGTATTTATAATGTTTTTCCAATATTAAATAAATAATAAAAATTAAGATAAAATGTATTTTCTTCGTATATAAAGTCGCGTATACCTTATTTTTAGATTATTCTGTTTAAAAATTGTCTTTACATGTAAAATTCAAAGCTGTCTTTGTAAGAAATCAAATTATGGAGTCCTCACCACAAAAATCACGACTTCGAACCGGAACTGAACCGAAAACCAGAAATAATCGTTATTTTGGTCCAAACGAAAACCGGAATTGAATCGAAAAGAAATATTGGTTTATTTCGGTTCGATATATTTTCAGTCCTTTTGTTACTGTAACCAAGTTATACATATTTTTTAACTGAACGTCAGTCCTATAATTACACGCACATTGCTTCTCGATTTCCTGTTTTGATGTTCACTACTACTTTTCTGTTTCAGTTTAGCATGAAACTACTTATAGAAGTACTGGCAGATTTAATTGAGATGAATGTTCAGTTGTCAAATGCGATTTTGGTAATGGACAACAATGCCAATGCTCGACGCTCATTTCGTATATACTAATTCATTATATCCATTCACATAGTGTCAGTAGCGTACGCAGAATTTTCTCAAGGGGGGAGTTCATAATTCTCAAGGGGAGATTCATAATTATAAAAAATAATAGCCTGCATAATTTCTACTAATTTTTTTTTTTTTTGCCATTTTGTCTGAGCTCAAGGGTGTGTGTGTTTAAACCCTAATCCCTCCTTGCGTACGACCCTGCATAGTGTACTGTAACGACGTGCCTCCCTCTTACTGTGATTTGTTTCTCGAAAGAGTTTGAGAAATGGACTTCGTTTATGTGGAGACAAAAGAGTTGTTTTCAAAGGCACTGCGATGGCTAGATTTTTGTGTCCTATAGGTAGCGGAACGACGTTGCAGACAGCCGGATGCCCAGGCAGACAACCACAAAGGATGATCGTCGGTGTAGCAAGTCTTTAAAAGGTTCGCCGCGGTTTTAGATCTTTCGCTGACACGAAATTCCGAAGACTCCCGTGTTTGCAGCCGCTGATTGTCTAGTCCAGATCAATCAAGTTGGTTGAAGTTGAAATCATTGCCAGATACTTCAATGATGAAATTGTGGGTTAGGCCCCTTCTCTTAGAGGCCCCTACCCTAAAAAAAGACGAGATGAGATTTTTTAAAAACAAGTTAGCTAGTTAGTTAGCTAGCAGCCAGCTAATTCAGGGGGCCTTCTTAACCAGTTTCTCCATCGGAGAGATTTCTTAGTGAAAATTCCAACTTGGGATCATCTCTTTTCGACATTGTTAGCTATACCCTGTGCCTTGGGTTTTCTTTTTGATTTATCTTCAGGATTGATCACAGTTATATTCCTCCTAGGAATCCTTACTTTATTTTTTATCTTTTTCGAAGATATCAATTTGCAACTGCAAACACCCTCGTCTAATTGAGTGTGCTGTCTACATAATTTACTACCGAGAACTATTAACGCAACGCTACCACGAATTGTTTTCTTCCGTCGGTACTCAAATCTTTCACGTCTCGACTCAGGTCTTCGTCTATTGTATCATATAATTGTGAACTGTAATTGTATTGTTTGTAAATAGAAACGTGTATATAGCTGCAAAGTGTAAATAAATCATTGAATCAATAAACACCTGCTTCTTTATTGAGTCACCTGAAACAGGGGCCGGATACGTCACAGTACCACTTAAAAAAAGAACAAAATCTTCTAAATTTTGATAGCATTACATTTTTTATTTATGATAGAATTATATTTTAGTCCACATAAGAATATACATAAAACAAAATTATTCGTTTAGAACTGAACTTAAAACCGTTTTTTTTTTTGGCGAAACAAAAACCGGAACTGAACCGAAATATTTTTTTTAGTCGAGCCAAAAAAAAAAAAAAAATTGCGGTTTGAAGCCTTGATAAAAATTTAACAAATTGAATATTTATTTCAGTAATAATCGTGTGCATTTTCATCAAAGGATGAATAAAACTTTAAATAACTGTAATAAATGAAATTTAGTTTGGTCATTTGATACGAGCCAATCATATGTCGAACAATGGCAAAATCATCTTTTAAAGCCTCAGTGTGTAAACAACATTAATTTGGGGTGTGTTTCAGATTTAGAATAAAGGGTTAATACAAAATTTATATACATAATTTTAGAAATACTAAATTCGCTTCTTATATTCATGTCATCGAAGATTTGCTGACAACCTTATCTAGCTTATCTTGTAGAACTAACTCTTCAAGCGACGAATTTATCTGTTTGGTATTAATTCAACAGTGCAGTTTAACGCAGATGTCAATTTTAACTGAACATTAATAGAATATGTACCAAATATTGTCAAAAGACACATTTTCAGATTTTAACTTCATATGATTCTCTAAGTTTTATTAACCCCCCACCCCACTCCCAACTAAACTTTTAACTTTTCATGCAAGATTGTTAAATTAATTTAGTGATATTTTCTTCCAGATAGGACTGGACATAAAAATGTTATTTTTATCACGAGGTGCCTTAAAAGGTTTCATAACAGTGTGTAATTTGTCACGATTTCAAAACCATTTTGGTGGCATAACATCCATTTATAACCCCATTAGAGGTTTGGTTTGCTTTGGTTTGGTTTGGAGTGCTACGGTCTACTTTTTGCAACACGAGGGCTAATGAGACCGGGACCTACTGCTTAACGCCGATTCCGAAAGGCTACGAACATCCACGCCATAGTGGGATTCGAACCCACGAACTCCGGTTCCGAAGGCCATCACCCTAACCATTCGGCCATCGTTCGGCGGTTTGCTTTGGAGCGCTACGGTCTAATGTTTGGCTATACGTAGGTTAATGAAACTGCTAAATCTACTGTTTAAAGCCAATTACAAACAGCTACTAACAACAATACCTGCAGCGGGACTCGAACCCGCTAATTAAGGTACCGATGAGTGGCTCGTACTAAAATTTGAAAAAAATGAATACTGCCTTTTATTCTTCAATAATCTCTACCGAACGATGGTTGAATGGCAGGCAGCTGATCGGTACTGGAGTTCGTGGGTTCGAATCCCACAACGGCATGGATGTTCGTAGCCGTTCGGAATCGGCTTTAACCCCCTTGAGGACCAGCACGTAAATGCTATACGAGTCGACCGTTGTTAAAAAACCTTGCCATTTACGCCATCTAATGAATATATCTAGCATTTAAAATTTAAAATAAAACGTTCAGATTTCCCATTACGCATACGCGACGCTGGTTTTTCAATATCAACTGGAGATCATCGCGTGGAGGCGACGTTGGACTGATAAGAGTGAAATCGCTGCATTGCGTATACGAGACGTGGGTTGCGAAGGTGTTAAGTAGCAGGTCCCGGTTACATTAGCCCTCGTGTTGTGAAAATGTAGCGTTCCAAACCAAACCAATCATCTCTATCACTTAATCAAATCTATTGCTTAAACATTGATGAGTATTTTTAAAAAATACTCATCAATGTTTAAGTAATAGATTTGTTTTTTGAATAAATATATTGCTTAGACTATCTATATTTAACTAACAATTCGAAATCTTAACAGTTTATACAGTTATTTGCAATTAAACTTCAAGGTGTACAAAAGTACCTTTAAGTATACACAAAATCAAGCTAGAAATAGTGTTAAATAAGCAAAAGGTTTTTTTTTCAATTGAGGAAACTACGCCCCAAACTACTGAAGGACGATACATTAAACACAACAATAATTGTTCGAAATACGGTAAAGTCACTATCATGCCCATCATATAAAGGTATAATCACCGGGACAATACAACAAAGGAAGGTCTGAACTGTATTGTTAGGATAACTTTAGCAATGAGCGTAAAGTAATTCACTTAATTTAATAAGCTGGTGACGAACAAAAAATAGGTTTCTCGTATTATACGGTTCAGCAGAACAATTTCCCTTTATTGTAATAATAGTAGTAATAATTACAAATGTCCCAGTTTAGAACTTATGTCCTCTAATTCAACAAAATGCTCCTCATTCTTACATCCAAATAGCGAATAGGAAAAGTTGGAGAAAATTGTTTTTGAAAAGGCCATCTTTTTTTTTCTTTCCTGACTTTTATTAATACTGAAGGTTTTACTTCGGAGATTTCAATTCCCTTTTGAAAAAGTCCACTACACGTTCTAAAGAAGTCAGGCATTTACAGACATTTCGTAAATTGGGAAAACGGCCAACTTGTTTAACTGACACAATTTAAAAGTAGAACTGTAAACTTTTTAATTTTGATTTAAATTTTATACCCCAAGCACGTTGTCTTTTCCATATTTTTAGTATATTTTGGCTTAAAACATTTCTGTAAGTCTAATTTCGTTCAAGGTTCTTATAACTTTTTGGCTTACAATATCAAGTAAAACATTTCTAATTTCAAATACTTAAATAAGAATTTTTTTTTTTTATTTTGGTGGCCCACTGGTTTTGGTAGAGTCTCAATTTTGAGGACCCAACGAGTTTTGGGTGGTATTTCGAAAGGATCGCCAAATTGACTTGGTATTTTATTTTGATGCATCTGTGTATCCTTTATAAGCATATTAGTTACTAACCGATATCAATTCTTATTTAAAGTAAAAGAGGTATACAAAATAATACCATTTATTTAAGAATAAGGGAGGCCAATATCCCTTTTCATCCCCTATATAATAATAGCCTAAGTTATTTGTCCGTCTGTCCTCGAATTTATGAACCTATTGGACCTAGAATATATAGAGTCATCCATATTGGATTCTGGATGACTTAGGGTTAGCAAAATTCAAAGCGAGTAAAGTTTATCTTCTCCTAAACGATTTATTCGATTCTAAAATAAATTTGTATAAATAGGCTTCATATCACAGCAAAAAATACTGTCTTCTTTAAAACGTTCGAAATCCACCCCTGTCCCCCTTTTCGAGCGTTTAATGCCCTTATTTCAAAACCTACTTTTCTCGGTTAAGATCAGGCGAATAAATCTATCAGTTTATCACATTATAAGTAGGTGAAAACAAAAATTTTCTAGCATTATGACGTCATTCGTTTAACTATCTCCTTTAATCATTTCTTATTTTAAATTATTTAAATATCGTCTGCATTATTTTCATACGTTTTATTACTGAACTTAGATATGACTTATATAATTTTCTTTTATATCTGGCTTAAATAATAGATTAGATCCATACCTGATTATTTTAAATTTAATCATAGATTATTTTTTGTTGCAATGAAAATTTTATCACCGTTATTAACAACAAATTCTTTTCATAAAAGTCTAGGAGTGTATTTCACGGACTCATAAATATCTATCGTTTAAGTTATATACATCTTTGAAAATTAAGAAGTTTGTTCGTTTGTGTGTTTGTTTTTTATACATAATCACACGGTTTGCAATCGCCTCTCTAAATTTTGTACATCTTCATATATACCGCTAAATAAACACTGTCAATATTAAAACCTCTGCTGTCCATACTGTTACGTAATATGACAAGATAAATTAACCCTCTAGGCGGTTCGCACTTACAATTCTGCCAAACCGATGACTTCTTCAAAGCAGTTGTCATGTACAATTTTCAACCTCCAAAATTATTCCGTAAATGGATGCAATGTACATTTCTGATAGTGTTTTCAACTATGGAGTTTTGAGGTAGGAGGGTCAGGTCGATTGTTTAGGAAATGCACACCTACTCCCTGAGGCACAAAGACGCTGATAGCTTTTCATGGCTTTGTAAATCTCTATTTCGAAGTACTTCGTTTGCAGTAACAGATATATCTCTAATTACACCACTTGAATAGCTTGGATGACTTTCGTAAAAAAGACAGAAATCATTCTCTTAAAGAATATTTTTATTTGTACTTTTAGAACCCATTATTTCTTACGGGATGATCTCCCAGACTTGACGAGTTTTATGTGTATTAAAAATTAACAATCTATAATATCTATTTATAGATCTATTTATAACTGGAAGTAAAGGGACAGTAACGAGGGAGGGTTTCCCGTATTTTAATCTAGTCGACAAAGGGCGAAGTAAAAAATCATAGAACACTTTGGTCACTGACACAATGAAACTTTAGCGTATTTTTTGGAGACTTTTTTTCCTCGGTGTGTTCCACTCGGAGGGTTAAAGATGGCAACTAACATACGGTCAGTAAAAATAAAAAAAATTTTGAGCGTGTACAAGATAATTCTCAGCCGAAAAACAAACCATTTTTTTACCTGCCTCATAGAATACTTTACAATTCTAGAAAATTTAAAATTTTAGTAATCCCGTCATATAACGGGCTATATGCTAGTCGAATCTAGATCACGAATCTGTGTTTTGTTGCTGCTACCATTGTTCTGTCAGAAAGATAACTTATGGAAAAATTTTTTTTAACACTAAACGTACCATAACCGGTCAGATAACCGGTAACGTATATGCAAAAAATTCGATGGGTAACGAAAAAAAAAATTCTTATTCTTTGTGTTTGCAATACATAAAAAATTGACAATATACAATTTTGTTTGATTATAATAAAATTTGTTTATTTCCTTCCCGATATCCATATTTCATACATTCAATCAGGAAGTCCGGTCATTTCACCGCCTGTGATAGAAATAGATATGTATTAAGTGTTGCTAAGTTTAGTGTAAAGCAAGAGAAGGCAAGTTATGCACATTTTCATTTAAAAAATGAGTGCACTTAAAGTTATTTTGTTTTTAGCTTTTTGTTACTTTAATTACAAAATGCTTATTCTAGGGTTAAAAAAAATCTCAACGTACTGTTGTTCAGAAAGATGTGCGATAGCATCCTCAATTTACAATTAAGCATTCTGGAACAATTCTCTTTCTCCCCCAAATAATAATAAATGTAGTAACTAATAACGTGTACGGAAAATGCAAGGGAAACAAACTAAAATAATCCGATACAGTAGTCCCGGAGAGCGGCGTTAAACAATTACTGTCAGAAAATGTTAATTCCCTTGATACATTTTCTTAACACTATAACTACCAAGGCCGTTATTTTAACGGTTTTCAAACTTCATGCTTAAAAATTTGATATAATTTATGCATTGTTCTAGAATTTTATGACATGACTTTTAATGAAATATAAGAATAGTTAACTATTATTATTCAACTTCCATTCACCCACTTTAATTTCCATAATCAGCACCCTCTATATAATAATAGCCCAAGTTGTCTGTCCGACTGTTCTCGAATTGATGAAGCGGTTGAACCTGGAATGGATTATATTGGATTCTTGATGAGTTAGAGTTAGCAAAATTCAAATCGAGTAAAGTTTATCTTCTCCTAACCTATCCATCCGCTTCTAAAATAATTGGTATAAAAAGGCTTCACATCACAACTAAAAATACTGTCGTCTTTAAAACGTTCGAAATCCACCCCTTCCCCCCGTTTAATGCCATTATATCAAGCCTCATTTTAAGTGCAGACAATTAAATTTATCAATTTATCACATAATAAATAGGTAAAAATAACTTTTTCTAGCATTATGACGTCATTCCTTTAATCATCTCATTTAATCATTTCTTATTTTAAATTATTTAAATATCGTCTGAATTATTTTCATACGTTTTATCACTGAACTTAGATTTGGCGTCAATAATATTCTTTTATATTTGATTTAAATAATAGATTAGGTACATATGTGATAGTTTTAAATTTAATAATCGATTATCTTTTGTTGAAAGATAATTTTCAGCCAAAAATCAAACGATTTTTCAACCTGCCTCATAGGGTACTTTACAATTCTAGAAAATTAAAAATTTTACTGATCTTATTATATGACGGGCTATGCTAGTGCCTTATATCAAGACCCGTCAAAATGATGACTTTGGCAATTTCAAAGCGGAATAATCCAGTGTTCGGCAGCCGTTATGACGTACGTCATCTATTTTTCTCTGATTTCGATTCAGTTTTCAACTGAACGGTTTAACTGGTAAATGTAATCAGGAAGCAATTATTATCAGTTGTACTTCTAGGCCTCCAGTTGTAGGGGCGCCTTAGCTCTAAGCTGTATCCCTCGTCATGAAGGTGATTAAATTCGTTCTGGGTGACCATCAGGATTTGCTTACATTTGGTTACATTAAAGGTTAAACAAATTATAATTTAAAAATTACATAAAGGTGAAAAACAATTTCGCCCTATATAGCAGTATAAAATAGTAAAGTGGATAAAGTATTAAAGGAATTAAAAAGTAGTAGAAGTTTAAAAAGGATAAAGAATTTTTATGCTGATGCAGGCATCAGTTTTATAATTTTTTAAAAATAATTTTTTGAGTTTTATTTATTTTTTTTTATTTAAATTAAATAAATAAAATAAAAGAAGAAAGTTTAAAATGATAGTGGAAAAACGGATGTCAATTTGGCTGGATACCGGATACCAAATATCTGCCCAGAGTTTTAGCCGGACATTCGACCGGTTGTCAGTATGTTTCACACTTTTTCTTTTTAAATTTATTTTAAATAAATCAGATTTATGTATTTTATTTTTGCAACCAAATTGTAGCATTTTTGTCACCTTTTATATTTTTTAATTCGTCAACTATTTGTACTATAATTTATTTTAAATATTTTCTTTATTTCAATATCTCGATTGGGCATTATTTAATTAATAAAATAAAATCTGAATAAAAGCATTTTTAATAATCCTTTACCTTCCTTCTTTAATGGTTCTTATGTTTGTGTATGAAAAATTTCAAGAACATATTCCCACTTCTTTTTTTAGTAAATTGTCTTTATTCTTCTATCCTCCAAAAAAGTAAGTTTTGTCTTTTGTGTTCTCAGATGCGAGAACACAATTTTGCAGTTCAGACTGAAAAAAGAATGATTTATGATTTTTTTATAATGAAATGTATAAATAAACCTAATTTTTTCCATGAAGCTCTTTTTTTTTATTTTTTTTAAACATAATGCAGGTTGACAACGTCTCTCGCGTCCGCGTCCACGAGCTTCAAGCCGTACGTGTCCACTGGGTAGTGCTAAATGACAGACAACCTCAGGGGTATACCTCCTATAGGTATACATGGGTATCACGAACCCGGGGTTCACCTGAGTGATCTTTTTCTAGAGTCTTCTCTGGTAATCCAGAACTTGCCTCTGTAGTGCTTGTTCCTAACCGGAGTTGACCAAATTAATTCTCGAGCCATGACTGACCTCTCGTAGGTCAGCTGCAGCTTTATAGCTGTTGTGGTTGCGGTCATGGTGACTGGTCTTCAGTATAAGCTGCTGTATGGGCGAAAAGCCTGGGTCAGCTATAGGAATTACCTTACATAATGCTCCAAAATACTTATATTCATTGTTTCATAAAGTATATTGTTTAACATTTTGCTTTTTTTTGTTATATTTATCTTATTTCTCGGTGTATAATTTTTGCCCAAATGTACTATCGGAAAATTGTAATATCCGGCTACTGTCAATCATCCGTTATTGTGGCCGGATATGCCGGATGCAGTATGTTGTCCGGATAACCTTTGCATCCCTACTTCTAACACGATAAAGTTCTTGGTGAAAAGTCAAATCTCGGAAAATAGTGTGTACATTATTTTTTGTAAATTCTAGGAAATATAAACTGTTTTTATATGTTTTTTATTAATAATTAAGGAATAATTATATTAAGTGTTATTTTTGTTAAATTGTATTCTTTTATTTACATGAACTAAGTCAAAAGATACAATAAAAGCCGTGATCAAGAATCCGCCCATTTGTTGGGTGAGGTAAAACTAGGTGTAACATCGGTGGTTCTAATGTTAAATTATAGTAAAAATTAAAATATAGTGGTACTATTAAGTTCGCAAAATAAGGGGAAAAGTATCCAAAATAAGACACTAAAATTTGGCGACAATTTTCCAAAATTATAATTTGTCTGACCAACTGGCATTCATCAGACGTAATGTTACAGTAGAGAGGAGAAACCAACCACGATCGTTGTGGAATTTTTCATAACTGAAACAAACAAAAAAAAAATCGATTTAAATTCAAGGACATTAAAAAAAATTATTGGATCTTGTATTATGCTGACGATATTGGATAATTTCTTTTTTGTTACCTAATATATCCTGTAACCGTAATAAATCCGTACATTTTACGCAAGTTTAAATCATGTGAGGGAGAACATATTTTCCTCCAATTATTTACGATCGCAATTATGTTATCGCGATCGGAATACTAAATTTACCTTCTGAAGACTCTTTCTGTTTAAAGTTATTAAACTGTTATTTAGCAACATAATTCAAGAGAAATGTTAGCTTCCCCCCCTTTTCTCGTCTGAATTCTAAATAGAAGTCGTAAATTTCCTCCTTGAAGTAGGATAATTATATCATTATTTAGAAATGACTTGGTTTAAAGTCAGGTATCTTCCTCTCCTCCTTGTCCTTTCCCCATATTTCTCTATTCATGCAACAAAAGGGAAATTTGATAGCCTCTTCAATATTATGAAAATGAATTACACAACAAAAGACGTATGTAAGACGGAAATTTTTTTTCCCTAGATCTGAGAAAGTAGTTCCCATTTTGGAATCCATTCCTTCTCCACGGAGTTTTGGTTTGGTTTGGAGAGCTACGGTCTACTATTCTGCAACACGAGGGCTAATGAGACCGGGACCTACTGCTTAAAGCCCATTCCGAACGGCTGCAAACATCCCTACCACAGTGGGATTCGAACCCACGAACTCCGGTACTGAAGGTCTTAGTGCACGAAGTCTCCTCCGTGGACTCTTTCGACAAGAGACTTGGTTTGTGGGAAGGAACTCTTTATTTTAGGTCCTGAATAAAATGATAACTCAATTCATTCAGTAAACGAGGAACTACCTTCCTATGTATAAGGGGTGGTTACGCATCAGGTTAGTGAGCCATATTTGACAGCGGCATCTCTTGCTGTTGTCCAACTGGGCCATCCGAGTTGGTCTGTCTTTCTTATTTGCCTCCAAGTTTACTTTGGGCGACCTCTCTTTTCATCAAGTGTTCAGGTGAGAGCAATCCGCTCATTTGTCCCTACATCCCGTCTGAGCACATGACCTATCCGAAGCCATGTTTTTTTTGTGACCGATGGATGCGTAATAATTATCTCTTGTTGGAAAAATGTTCTTGGCCGTGATTATAAAACTCCAGAAAACCTGGAATTGGCGGCAATTGGAACTTTTAAACTTATCATTGTCAAGATACACTCACTTCCAAAAGTTAAGCACGAAGATGAAAATGCTAATTTCCGGAAGCCAATCAGAATTGAAGAGGATGTAATTTGCTGCAGAGGTAGATGGAAGTATGCAAATATGTTAGTTAACAGCCAATCGTGCTTTCATGTCATGAAATATGCAAAAAGGTCAGTCTTATAACATGCCAGCTTTATTAAGGGTTACAGAAGTTGATTGTAAATGCTGGTAGAAGGTGTTTAAAACTTTCATACAATTTGTTTTCAAGACATACGTGTTTCTGTGACTTTCAGAAGACGAATGGAAGATTTTGAGCTCTGGCGTGATGCGGGGTGCATTGAAGAATGACAGTCGATCACAGATGTTGCTCTTTTTTTCGGCGTTCATCATTCTGTAATTTCATGTTTATGAAAACAATTCCAAACCCCACAGACAGTTGTCCGAAGACCCGTAGCCGGTCGCCCAAGGGTTACAACTTCCGATCGATATATTGCTATTTTAGCCAAGCGGAATCGCAGAGCGACATCCACACGTGTGACATCTATGGTTACAGCGTCCATTGGTAAAGCGATATCTGCAGCTATTGTACGCCGAAGATTACATATGAGTGGACTGTAAGCCCGGGTACCTCGAGTTTGTGTTTTTCTATCCGCCCAATCAAGAGGGGCACGATTAAAGTGGTGCCGGGAACATGTCAACTGGACTGTGTCTGAGTGGGGGCAATGTTATGTTTACTGATGAGTCAAGATTTGCTCTGGAGCCAGATGACAAGCTGATAAGGATATGGCGTGAACAAGGAACACGCAATCAGCCCCAAAACATCACCGAACATCACGCATTTTGAGGCGGAAGCATTATGGTGTGGGCAGGAATTTCATTAGGATACCGCGCCAACCTGCACATCTTTAAACGGGGTTCTGTGACTGCTGTCCGGTATCGAGGTGAAGTCCTAGAACCCACTGTGAGATTTTACGCTGCAGAAGTTGGCCCTAATTTTGGTTTAATGGACGATAACGCACGCCCCATATAGCTGACATCGTCGATGACTGCCTGGAAAGTGAAGGGATTGCGCGTATGGCGTGGCCAGCATATTCGCCCGACCTTAATCCCATTGAAAATCTTTGGGATGCTCTCGGCCGTGCTGTATCTTCACGTTTCTCACCTCCGGCTACTCTTATTGAGCTGGAATCTGCTCTAGAAGAAAAATGGCGATTACTTGATTCTGCGGTGTTTGACCCCCTAATTGAAAGCATGGTCACAAGGTGTAAACTGTGTATACAGATGAGGGAACATCACATACCCTAACAATTACCTTTTTTTATTTTATGCTGTTTATTTTCACTTTATACATAATTCTGTTTAAGTCTCCAGTATTTCATTATCTGATAACTTACAAAAAATGAACATTGTTTTCATTTCTGTATATAATTATTGATTTTGTTTTATGTATTATTATATATGCTACTTTCCTGCTGAATTTTGTGTCAATCAAAGAAGTATTTGTTGATTTTTGTTTTGCATTTCACATCTTCGTGCTTAACTTTTGGAAGTGAGTGTATTATTATTTAGCTTAATTGTTATATGAATAAGCTTCAAAGGGAAAGCTATGCATCTTCAAATCGAAATACTGTAAAATAGTGTATATAGGATTGTGATTAACGTACCAGAAAAGAGAAATGATTAGTGTTTTTATTTCATCCTCGCTCACTCTGTTGCCTCGTGATTTGTATTTGATGTGATTATTTAATACCATGAAGTGAAACCAAGAGTAGAAGGATGCTATTGAAATTTCTTGAATGACTGAAAGCTTTTTCATGAAATGAATTAACCTGAAATATTAATATCATTTACTTCATTAGTTACACTCAGTAGCCACTCATACATGTCACTTCTCTGAAGTCTCAGTCCCATGAAGTGTGAAAACGAAAGTTGAGTGAATCACCTCATCCTTTACAAAAACAAACTGTTTCCATTAATATATGGTACACAATTTTCCTCAGTTCGGTAGCAACACTATTTCATGTCTGACTGCTATGATGAACAATAATTGTACAGTACTCACAATTTGGACTTTTATGGTTTGGTTTGGTTTGGTTTTGGAGAGCTAGGGTCTACTTTTTTTTGCAGCATGAAGGCTTATGAGATCTACTGCTTAAAGCCGATTCCGAAGACCTTCGAACATCCGTGCTTTAGTGGGATTCAAACCAATGAATTCCGGTGCCAAAGATCAGAGCCCTAGCCATTCGGGAAATCTTAACTTCTATGCTTTGGAATATAAGATTCTTAGCCGAAAACGGACAAGTCGATAGTTAATTTTCGACAATGATTAGTTTTATTTTGTAATATTTCATGCATATATTTTATTTGCGTAAGAATCGTATTTGCGTAATGGCTAATTTCTCATGTGTCATAACTGATGAGGAAAACTGGTATTTCAATTGAAATATGAAGACCGAAATGTCTCGTGATTTCAATGCTTGAAAAAGACGAACAAGGAACTTTGTATGTTTAAATCTTTAAGACCCATACACCAGAATTTCAAATGTCCCCCGGTTCCCAGCCCAATAGCTCAAACTTTGCATGTTTCCCTTCCTCCAGTCTGTTTTTTCACCTGTCAATCTAAGTAAACAAGTCCAATATACAAGGTCCGGCTATTAATTTCCAGTATTGACGTAACTCTAGGAGAGCGAAAAGCCGGAAAATGGCGCTAATGATTGCATATTGAAGAGCATTTTTTGCGCATGTGCAGTGCAATCTGTGCCATTCTGAGGTAATTGATTCTTGTGGAAAGGAATATTAATGGTTTGGTTTGGAGCACTACGGTCTACTTTTTGCAACACGAGGGCTAATGAGACCGGGACCTACAACTTAAAGCCGATTCCAAACGGCTACGAACATCCATGCTACAGTGGGATTCGAACCTACGAACTCTGGTCCCGAAGCCAACACCCTAGCCATTCGGGCATCGTTCGGCAAAAAGGAGTATCAAAATGTAGCTCTTAAATTCCTGTTGTTGAATTGCAAGTGAAGTAAATAATTAAATTAAATTATGCTTCAAATTGGGTAACCATTTAGAAATCCATGATGAATAGTCATCCATCATGAATTTCTTCCTACTAAAATGACTATCAATGGACAATTCTACACAGAAGTTCTTGATCGACTTCGAAAATTAATTCGTAGAGTGATGCCTGAATTTCAACAAAATGGGAATTGGCTACTGCTACATGACAATGCCCGCCCACACAATGCGCTGCTTCTGAGGCGATTCTTAGCCCGGCATGGTGTCTTTGAGATGCAGCATCCACCATACTCTCCAGACCTAGCACCTAAAGACTTTTTCCTGTTTAATAGGCTGAAAAGTTCTCTGAAGGGAACAAGATTTCAGGATGTCGAAGCCGTCAAGAAACCTGTAACGTCACTATTAAAGAGCATTCCAAAAGAAGACTTTAAAGCTTCTTTCCGAAATTTGTACAGCCGAGCACTGACGTGCATTGGGGATTGCTTCAAATCTTAATGAATAACTATGTGTTTAATCTTTTTTTCTTCTGAGTTATTCCATGAGTCCTGGAAATTAATAGCCAGACCTTGTAGAATAGAATAGTATTAAAATGTTATCTAGCAACAAGTAGTATTTCTTCACGTGTTGTAAAAACTCAGGGAAAAACACCTGTTAACATCGGATGTTTACATTGAGTCCTCTGTTCACCACTATCAAAATGACACGCGGCTATTAGCCTCACGACTCTAAGGGGGAGGAAATTTTCTCAGATGGCTTCGGCTGTTCTAGGGCACAGAAGTATCGGCTATCGAAGGCTATAGTGGGAGCAAAAGTGTTAAGTAAAAATGGGTGTGGCATTTATTTACTGAAAGAGGAATTCAAGCTCTTCTTATCATGTTCTATTCAACCAATTCCATTCGCAATTTTATTTTTAGCACTATAAGTTTCAATTACTTATATTGAGGATTACTTATTAATAATATAATTAATAAGTAAATTAGATAAGATAAATTAGATAAGGTAAATAAGATAATTACCTATATTAGGAGTTGATTATATTTTAAAAATATAATCAACTTCTTTCAGTAGCGAGAGTCTATGGCTGTGGCCTTTTAAATTTTATAAAACATTCTTGTCCTTAGGCATTATTACGTCTATTTATAAACATAAAATTTACATTTTCTTTACATCTGTGAATTATTGTCAGTTTCGTAGATCTTCATTTATATTCATGATAATTTTTTTTGTTTATGACGTCAAAGACTCAACTGAAGTCAGTAGAAGTGGCTGAAAAAATTTCCCGAAACAATTTTGAGTTTGAGGAAACGATGAAATGACTTCGCGGAAGGCAAACGGGATAATAAATTAGCAGCTCATTTACAATTTAAAAGAATAACAGTGTTCTAAAATGAGACCAAATGGCCTTCTGCATATAGCTAAGAATGTATTAACAAATTTTTATAATCTTAAAACATTCCAACAAATAATTTCATAATGGGAAAAATATATTTAGTACCTTAAGAAATAGTTTAACCCCTTGCCTGTGAGGCCCAGACTCAGTTCGGGCAAATCATATGCGCCCACTTTGGAATGTTCGACCTGAGTTCGGACAAGAGGAAAAACGGTATTTCAGTTCCGTCAAGCCCGAAATGGGTTCGCCCAATGCATAATATTTTAATTTGCCATTTTCCCAATAGAGAGATACTTTCCCGCGAGCAGTTTCACGCTATTTGTAGATATTTCTCGGATATTGTAAAGGATTTGTGAAACTCAAAGGAATTCATGACAGTTGATAGAGATAATAATATTGTTGTATTAGTTTATTACATTTATCCAGAAAATTACATAATTTGATTTATTTTGCTTTCATTTCAGCAAAAACTTCTTTAATCCATCAACATTTCCCATACATGCAAATATTGAAAATAGTTATTTCGTTTAAAATGCAAGGGGTTAATGTATTCATTGGACGAAAAGAAATATTACTTGGGTACTCTGATAACTAAACACGACAACATGACACACCGACAGCGGGGGGGGGGAGTTGCCTTTCTCTGTTAATTTAAATTTATATGTTAAAATAAAAACTAGGATGGCATCAAATCAAAATATGGCTTAAATATTGTCAGCAGCCTTAAAAATATTGTGAGCTTTAAAAGGGATAATAGATCGGATGCTATATTTTTGATAGAATAAAATTACTCTTATTCGATTACTAAGAAAAGATGTGAAATGCATGGTTTCAATATTTCTGTACTTAAATCAATGACAGATAATAAAAAAAAAAGCTAAAAGTGTTAAAATTTACATTTGACAAGAAAAATTTCAAAAATTTCATACCCAACAAAGGCATGTACAGTTGTTATTAAATCTAAAGTCGCATTTCATGTTTTAAAAGTAAATGCAATATCTCAAAGATATCTTGCAAAATATTCAAATATCCCTTGACAAACTGTGAACAAATTCACAAAATCTAATTGGATGAAAAGGAAATTAAAAAAAAATCATAATGTTCACCGTCTAACGTTGAAACATGTGTCTCAGCATAAGGCTATGTTAGGCTTGGTTGTATGAGAATTATTTGGCAGCTGAAAATGATAATATAGATTTACAATTCATGAGGCTTGGATTTATCTGATTGCAATAGAAAAAGATCGATTTATTACCGATAAGAGTCTTTACGCCTGGAGATTTGTGGTGTCTGTCCCTTCACACAAGAGCCCGTCTGTCTTGAATTCGTAAACATATTTGGACAGAGGAAGACTGGCGCAATGTTCTCTTTAGTAATGAGTCGACATTCAGCACACAAACTGATTGTTGGGTTTTTATCTAGAAATAACTTGAATGACGCTATCATACTGAAAACATCAGTGGAATCCATCCCTTTGGTGGCAGTACGAGTATACCGCTACTTATCTTTTCTGCTGGTACAGTGGACAGCAGAATACTATAGTGAGGAGATTATTGGACTTTTTCCGGGAACTAAATCTTTTTATAGAAAGATGATGTCCGACCACACCGAAATACATTTACCGACGATTATATGGAAGATGTTAGCTTATTGAAAGCTATAATAGAATAATATTTGAAGTGGAAGCATTTAGCCCTATTAATCCTGAACAGCATGAAGACAAACGTTAGCATTAAAAAGTGCATTTATTAAACATAAAAGTAAAGGGAAAATAAACATCGGCTAACTGCCGTACACACATGTCAGCAAAACCACACTGACTGACTGATTGATCGACTGATACATAGCCTTTTCCCCCGAGTACTTATCGGAAGGGAAAGAAACGATCTTCAAACGTATGCAATACGTCACGGCTCGAATGAAAAATGCGTGCATAATATATACATGCCAATATCGTCAGTGGTTATGAGATGGGTAATAAAATATTTAAGTTACTTATAAAATAAAGTTACTAATTTTCTAACATTGGCCCCCCTCTCATAATCACTGACTGTACACAAGACTGAAACAAAACATACGAGCCTTTAAATATTTACAGATATCGGACAATTCTAACATTTTGACAAAATCATTACACAAATATAAATTCTCACAATACAAACAAATTGACTTAATTATGAACATCATTCAAATCTTGAAAACAGTTGAATAACCTCTTTACCAAACTTAAAACGAAAGACATTACAGTATATTTTCGTACAGTTCTTTCACAAAATTATGGAGTTCAATCTTACTTAAAGGTTTAGTAAAAATATCGGATAGATTATTTTTACTGTTAATATGTTCTAATTTGAAAGATTTTTCAATTACAAGATTTCTTAAAAAGTGATACTTGATATGTATATGTTTAGTACGATTATTTTCTATGGGGGAATTTGAAAAGTCTATTGCAGCTTTATTGTCACACAACAGTGTACTCTTAGTGGTGTCGAAATGAAATACATTTAGATTTCTACAGTTTTCAAGTATTCTTATTATCCACATTAATTCCTTTGCTGCTTCTGTGAGTGTTACGTATTCTGATTCCATAGTAGATAAACTCACACACTTCTGCTTGAAGGCCCTCCAACTAACAGGTACCTTATCTATAAATAATATAAAGCCTCCCATAGAGATACGGTCGTCACGATTCGACGCAAAGTCAGAATCGGAAAAACATCTGACATTAATTTCCTTTATATTTGATAAGTTTAACATATAATGTTGGGTATTTTGGACGTAACCCAATAGTTTAAGCAAGTAGTTTCCAGTGAACTAAACCGGGGTTCTCCTGAAACTGGGAGAAGATATTCACGGCATAACTTATATCGGGTCTAGTTCGACCGGCCAAAAATGATAAACATCCTATTATACTACGATAAGGTAATTTTAACATCTCTGAAATTTCTTGTTCTGACTTAGGGCAATCTGATTTTGAAAGTACTACTCCTTTTGCTAAGGGTAAAGAGGAAATTGGAAAATTGTATTTTTTAAACATGTTACAAATTTTACTAATATAGTCCTTTTGATGAATATACAAATTTCCATTCATTTCACAGAATTCCACACCAAGTAATTTTTTCGTTGTACCAAGTATTTTCAAGTCAAACTTATCTTTCAACATTTTTAGAGAATGTTCTATACTTACAGACGTTTTACCAAACAGAACAATATCGTCAACATATAATAACAGTATAGTATTATTTTCATGATAGTAAACACAATTACACCATTCAATTTTTACAAAATTTAAACTTTCTAGGATGTTGTGTATTTCAACGAACCATTCTCTACCACTCTGTTTCAACCCGTATATAGCTTTGTTCAGCTTACAAACGTAATCTGGCATTTCAACATTAATATAACCTTGGGGTTGAGACATGTATATAGTTTCTGAAAGATTAGCATATAAGTATGCATTTTTGATATCTATTTGACAGTGTTTAAAACCTAATAAGCAAACAAGTATTGCAAAAAACATACGAATTAGGGTGAAATTTATTACAGGGCTAAAGACTTCATCGTAACTTTCCTCTTTTCTTTGCTTATACCCCAATGCTACTAAACGTGCTTTATATCGAACTACCTCCCCCTTTTCATTTTTCTTTACAGTGTAAACCCACCGGTTACCTAAAACTTTATATTTACTGTTTGGGGGAACTAGATTCCAAACATTCCTTTCTTCCATGATTTCAATTTCCTCATTCATGGCTTTACGCCATTCATTGAATTCTGAAACCTTTTTACATTCCTCAAAATTACTAGGTATAATCATTTCAACGTGATTAACTTCCGGTTTGTCATTAGGGATAACTTTACCCGAAAACTTATTTTTACTACTAAAGTTAAATAAACTGCCTTTATATTCAATTTTGTGCTCATTACAGTACTTTTGTACATCGTTATTTGATCTGAATCTAACATTTGTACCTTCTATACCGTAGTATATATCGGTACGGGAGCCATTTTTTCGAGGAACGGCTCTCCTAACCCATTCAATGTCCTCACAGGGAATTAAATTTGAGGTGTCGATATGGTTTTCGTCATCCGTATAAAATTCCTCATCGTCTGAAATTGAATTATGACTTATTTTAATTCTAGGGCCCAGGACAGCTTCCTTGTGCATTAAATCTTCTTGAAATGAAACATTAATCGTTTCAACTACTTTCTGCTTATTTACAAGCCATATGCGGTATCCTTTTGTCTTTTGAGCGTATCCCACCATAATACCCTTTTTGGTTCTCAAATAGAGTTTTTTTCTGAGCTTTTTCGGGATTCCAACATAAGCTACACAGCCAAATGTCTTTAGATGGGTTACTGTAGGTTTTCTCCCACCAAATAGCTCAAAAGGAGTTTTAGTCATATTTTTGTGGCAAACGCGGTTCCACGTATACGTAAAGCATAAAAGGGCTTCTGCCCAAAACCTTTTATCTAAACCACTATGACTTAACATTGCTCTAATGGCATCTACTGCAGTGCAATTAAATTTCTCAGCGACTCCATTTTGCTCAGGAGTGAACGTGTTGGTTCTCTCCGCTTTTATGCCTTGTTCTTCTAAGAAATGGGAAAATTTTGTGTTACAAAATTCAAGACCGTTATCGCTTCTAACATTAATAATTTTAGAGTTTAAAAAGCGTTCAGCTCTCTTTTGAAATTTTACAAAACAGTCAAAAACTTCAGATTTTTGAGTCATTGGGTATACTACGACCTTTCTAGAAAAGTCGTCTATAATAGTTAAAAAGTATTTACTCCCACCCAATGATACTGCATCCATTGGACCGGCAACGTCCATATGTAGTAACTCTAGTGGTTTCGACTATCTTATTTTAGGAATAGGCTTAAATGACACTCTTCTACTTTTAGCTAGCTTACAATCCTCACAATTTATTTTAACGGGTTTAATTTTTGGTATGCCCCTCACCGAGTTATTATTACTCGTTTGGCTGATATATTCCATATTTACATGATTGTACCTATTATGCCATAAAACTAAATTATCACTGCTTTCAGATGCTAAGATTTCGACTTTACTGTTATCCTCATAAATAGTTCTATTCTGTATTTTAGGATAGTGGGGTTTACAGTAATATAATCCATTGATACGTTTAGCATAAAATAGTTTCTGACCTTGTTTATTAAAAACCCATATTTTTCCCTTATTTCCTACAAACGAATGTCCGGCTTTTTCAATGCATGGCCCTGATATAAGATTACGACGTAATTTGGGGGAATACTTCACGTTGTTTAATCTTATTCGGTTAAGTTTACTACCGATACGAACGGTAAAATCAACTGTACCAATCCCCTCAATTGGGCTAGTTACATTCTCTATAGCAAGAGACATATTAAAATTTTTTTGAGGTTTATAAGAAGAAAATATATCCAAATTGTTACAAAAATGGTCAGAGGCTGCCGAATCAAATACCCACGAAAATTTGTCAAGAGTGGTTGATTGATTTACACAAGCTTCCGTTAACAATTCAGTAATGTTAGAACCTTTATAATTACCTTTACTCTGATTTCTACTTTTAGAAAAATTAGATTTGACTTTGCAATTAGCAATTAAATGACCATACTTCTTACATCTGAAACAAGGTCCAATTTGAGATCCCTTATTATAATTTAGATTTTTAGTTACAGGTACATTAGATACACTATCACTACTACTATCATTTTTACGATTGACATTAAAAGCAACATTTAAAGATTTATCAGAATCTATCTTACATTGTTGTAGGCGACTCTCCTCACATTGAAGTTCAGCAAGCACCGAGTCAAACTTGAAGTTTTTATCCGGCCATCTGTATATGGTTTGGATAATGCCTTGATATTCCATTGGAAGGTATCTGAGAAGTTGAAAAGCTTGATATATATCCTGTAAAGGGTGTCCAGAGTCTGCTAATTGTTTCACGATACGTCGGAGTCTTGCAGCAAAAACGGCGATTGATTCTCCGGGGTGAATCCGAGTGTCGAAAAATTCGTCTAATAGGTTTACAATCCTCGCTCGTGTAACAGGTTGAAAGTGATTCTTTAATATTTCCCAGGCTTCTTGTCCACTCGACGTCGATGAAATTAAGGTTCTATAATCTTGACTCACATTCAGATATATAGTAGAGTAAGCTCGATCTCGTCTCAGCTCAAAATCTTGCTTTTCCTTGGTTGTCGATTTCGGATCTAGTTCAGGGGTTTCGGTAATAAACTTCCATGACCCCTTTTCTAATAATAACACCTTTACGTTATCAGCCCACGTAGAGTAATTCTCAGAATTCAGTGGCTCGATTAAACTCTCCATAGTTTTCATAAAGATAGAGGTATACTTATTTCGGTGAGTTCAGGAACAGTTACTTGATTAGGGCTGTAACAGGCCCCCCATCGAGGCAGATATAAACTTGCTTAAAGTCCACTGTTCAGGTTAATGGGCTAAAACTGGCCCATAACCAATGTTAGCTTATTGAAAGCTATAATAGAATAATATTTGAAGTGGAAGCATTTAGCCCTATTAATCCTGAACAGCATGAAGACAAAAGTTAGCATTAAAAAGTGCATTTATTAAACATAAAAGTAAAGGGAAAATAAACATCGGCTAACTGCCGTACACACATGTCAGCAAAACCACACTGACTGACTGATTGATCGACTGATACATAGCCTTTTCCCCCGAGTACTTATCGGAAGGGAAAGAAACGATCTTCAAACGTATGCAATACGTCACGGCTCGAATGAAAAATGCGTGCATAATATATACATGCCAATATCGTCAGTGGTTATGAGATGGGTAATAAAATATTTAAGTTACTTATAAAATAAAGTTACTAATTTTCTAACAGAAGAAGAGGGTATTCACCATTGCGTGTTGTCATCGAGCTTTCTAAACCTCAGTCTCATTGAGCAATTTCACGTGTTGCAAAAAGTAGACCGTAGCACTCCAAATGAAAAACCAGAAGAAAAAACCATATAGAACTTGAGGGATGTTCTACGAAAAAGTCTTTTAGGTGACGAAATAAACAGTTATAACGTATCTTGTTGCTGTTGATAATGCACGTGATCCGCAGGCCTCTCATATTAAGGCAAGGAGTGCGTCTTTCTTTTTGACGGTCACAGCTAGGGGGAAAGAACGATTTTCTCGAGTAGGTCCTCGTAATTTAGAAGCAGGGACAAGGCAGAAGCCCTCCCCCAGGCTTGTCCTGTCACCACCAAAGATATCGTTTGAGAACTTGTAGGCCATTGCGACCACGAATCTATTTCACTCCCAGTCACCATTAACGAACATTTGAATCATAGGCCGGCTCGAGTTCCGAAGCCGCAACCCCTCCAGTTATGAGATCGTTTTGCTTTTGCCGACTGAGCTACCGCTGCTCTATGACATGCGAGCATATATTCTCTTGACCAATGTTGCTCTCATTTGCATATCAGACTACATAAACTTCTGAGCCTATTTTTTGTTGCCATTTCCTACCTTACAGCCTGATATATTAGCAAACGGCATTTCTATGCATTAAACCCATTTTTTTTGTCAAAATATCTCATTTTTTATGTTTGTCATCTGAACTTTGCACACTGTTGTATTAGTTTACGAATATTAGTCTATTGCATTTTTGACTGCTGTGACATTCTTACCTAGGTAGGTGACCAATTCTATGACAGTAGCGCAACGTCAAATAAAATTTTTATAAAAATTCCTAGGAATGGTTCTTAAATATAGAACCTTACATATGAGGTAGCAAAGGGCGTGACCACAATGTGCCGTAAAAAAGCCATAAAACTTTACAGACAATAATACATTAATATCGAAGTTAACTACAACATGAAAAATTTTCACTGAAATGAAAACGTTTTTCAGAACAATTTTCCCGCAGAAGGATGTATCTGTTGCTAACGTTTTTGAACAGATTTATCAAGTCAGGCTGCCAGAGGTATTTCCAAATGTCCATGACTGTTGCATCTACTAAACGCAATTTTTAAAAGCTTACTTAAGATCGGTGATTGAAACGCAATCAGTTAGACTCACTGATATTTATTTCAATTGGAAATTGACTTAACGGACATTTCAAATGATTTTTCTGCTAAGAAATAAAAAAAAAAAAAATTTCTTTGTAACTGAAAATATTATTTTTATTGCTTTGTTGGATCTAAGTCTTATTTCATTTAATAAATATTTAATTTATAAGTATTGAATTTCCCTTAATAAAATTCTATAATTAACAAAAATAGGATAGTAGAATTTAAGATTTGAAATACAAGTTAACATATATTAAAGTATAGAATAACCAAATGATTTTCATTTCTCAATACCATAATGTAGGTTGGTTTGGTTTGGACCGCTGCGGTCTACTGTTTTGCACACGAGGGTAAATGAGATCGGGATCTACTTCTTAAAGCCGATTCCGATGGGCTACGAGCATCCATGCCAGCAGCGGGATTCGAACCCACGAATTCTGGTTCCGAAGAGCAACACCATACTGTAGATGCATGTTAACTGATGAAAAAATCCCCTAAGCATGCTTTTGTTTCAGGCAGCTGTTTTTTAAAATTATCATTATTATTTTCATAGGCAAGGAAAAAAGGATTGCCAGAGCTTTGTGTAATGACTGGTTAGCAGCAACTGTTTGAGGAAAAACGTTTGTCTCACTTTTATGGAAAAGTATAAGATTCATAACAAAACTTCCAGTATGTGAAATCCACTAAAATCGTTCATCCACATAATTAGGACCGTTTTAGTGAGTTATAAATAGCAGAAATTCTTATATAATGATTCAGTTCTGAATACCAACCCTGCATATCTTTATCTTTATCATCAGTTTGTGCATAATTAGTTTTTTTTCAAGTATACTTGCAAAGCCTTTGAAAGAACTCGGGTTAAGGATACCTTTCTCATGGCCTTGAAATAAATACTTAAGTTTTCTGCGGCGTACACGCATAAGAGTTGGTCTCCTTGCCGATACCTGTACCCTGTTATTCTAGTGTTGGATGAAGTAAATTTAGATGAAGAGAATGGGCAAACAAGGATAGGGGTCGCTTTAGAAGAGACTTTTATTTGCAAGGACTTAGCAGAACTTCAGAGGATTTAGTACCTTTCAAGCTGTAAAGTCATCATAAAGAAAAACTATCTGTTTTTGATTCAATATAAAATAAAAATACAAAATAAAGTCTTCGTTAAAACAACCCGTTTTTAATTCAATATAAAATAAAAAAATATAAAATTAAGTTTTTGTTAACAACTTGTTTTTGATTAAATATAAAGTAAAAAATCCGAATAAAGTCTTCATTAAAACAACCTATATTTTTTCAATATAAAATAAAAAATATAAAATTAAACCTTTATTAAAATAACTTAACTTTGAATGATTATAAAATAGAAAATAAAATCGTCATTAATAAACCTATTTTTGATTCTTTATTAAATAAATATAAAATAAAGTATTTGTTAACACAATCTATTTTTGATTTAACGTAAAATAAAAAACATAAAATTAAATCTTTATTGAAACGCCCTAACCTTGATAGATTATAAAATGTAAAATAAAATCTCTATTAAAACAACCTGATTCAGTACAAAACAAAAATCATAAAAATAAAATCTAGCTGAAAGCAACCTATTTTTGATTTAATATAAAAATGAAAAACACAAAATAATTAGGGCATTTTTTATGTTTGTCATCTGAACTTTGCACACTGTTGTATTAGTTTACGAATATTAGTCTATTGCATTTTTGACTGCTGTGACATTCTTACCTAGGTAGGTGACCAATTCTATGACAGTAGCGCAACGTCAAATAAAATTTTTATAAAAATTCCTAGGAATGGTTCTTAAATATAGAACCTTACATATGAGGTAGCAAAGGGCGTGACCACAATGTGCCGTAAAAAAGCCATAAAACTTTACAGACAATAATACATTAATATCGAAGTTAACTACAACATGAAAAATTTTCACTGAAATGAAAACGTTTTTCAGAACAATTTTCCCGCAGAAGGATGTATCTGTTGCTAACGTTTTTGAACAGATTTATCAAGTCAGGCTGCCAGAGGTATTTCCAAATGTCCATGACTGTTGCATCTACTAAACGCAATTTTTAAAAGCTTACTTAAGATCGGTGATTGAAACGCAATCAGTTAGACTCACTGATATTTATTTCAATTGGAAATTGACTTAACGGACATTTCAAATGATTTTTCTGCTAAGAAATAAAAAAAAAAAAAAATTTCTTTGTAACTGAAAATATTATTTTTATTGCTTTGTTGGATCTAAGTCTTATTTCATTTAATAAATATTTAATTTATAAGTATTGAATTTCCCTTAATAAAATTCTATAATTAACAAAAATAGGATAGTAGAATTTAAGATTTGAAATACAAGTTAACATATATTAAAGTATAGAATAACCAAATGATTTTCATTTCTCAATACCATAATGTAGGTTGGTTTGGTTTGGACCGCTGCGGTCTACTGTTTTGCACACGAGGGTAAATGAGATCGGGATCTACTTCTTAAAGCCGATTCCGATGGGCTACGAGCATCCATGCCAGCAGCGGGATTCGAACCCACGAATTCTGGTTCCGAAGAGCAACACCATACTGTAGATGCATGTTAACTGATGAAAAAATCCCCTAAGCATGCTTTTGTTTCAGGCAGCTGTTTTTTAAAATTATCATTATTATTTTCATAGGCAAGGAAAAAAGGATTGCCAGAGCTTTGTGTAATGACTGGTTAGCAGCAACTGTTTGAGGAAAAACGTTTTTCTCACTTTTATGGAAAAGTATAAGATTCATAACAAAACTTCCAGTATGTGAAATCCACTAAAATCGTTCATCCACATAATTAGGACCGTTTTAGTGAGTTATAAATAGCAGAAATTCTTATATAATGATTCAGTTCTGAATACCAACCCTGCATATCTTTATCTTTATCATCAGTTTGTGCATAATTAGTTTTTTTTCAAGTATACTTGCAAAGCCTTTGAAAGAACTCGGGTTAAGGATACCTTTCTCATGGCCTTGAAATAAATACTTAAGTTTTCTGCGGCGTACACGCATAAGAGTTGGTCTCCTTGCCGATACCTGTACCCTGTTATTCTAGTGTTGGATGAAGTAAATTTAGATGAAGAGAATGGGCAAACAAGGATAGGGGTCGCTTTAGAAGAGACTTTTATTTGCAAGGACTTAGCAGAACTTCAGAGGATTTAGTACCTTTCAAGCTGTAAAGTCATCATAAAGAAAAACTATCTGTTTTTGATTCAATATAAAATAAAAATACAAAATAAAGTCTTCGTTAAAACAACCCGTTTTTAATTCAATATAAAATAAAAAATATAAAATTAAGTTTTTGTTAACAACTTGTTTTTGATTAAATATAAAGTAAAAAATCCGAATAAAGTCTTCATTAAAACAACCTATATTTTTTCAATATAAAATAAAAAATATAAAATTAAACCTTTATTAAAATAACTTAACTTTGAATGATTATAAAATAGAAAATAAAATCGTCATTAATAAACCTATTTTTGATTCTTTATTAAATAAATATAAAATAAAGTATTTGTTAACACAATCTATTTTTGATTTAACGTAAAATAAAAAACATAAAATTAAATCTTTATTGAAACGCCCTAACCTTGATAGATTATAAAATGTAAAATAAAATCTCTATTAAAACAACCTGATTCAGTACAAAACAAAAATCATAAAATAAAATCTAGCTGAAAGCAATCTATTTTTGATTTAATATAAAAATGAAAAACACAAAATAATTAGGGTTCATTAGGTACTATGTATGTTCCATTAAATCTTTATCACGGCTGCTATAATTACGATTTTAAATTTTAAAAGGTACTATATTCCCTTAAAACATGTTTTCAAATGTTTTAAGGGGAACAAACATGTTTTATACATGTTTGTTCCCCTTAAAACAGTTTCAACATTCTTGCTCACTAAATTATATGGAAATCAAAGATTAAAATCATTTTGTAACTTTGTATATTTGAAATACAGTAGGTAATGTAGTTAAAAATTATTTGTTCACCTTGATCCTGTTATATAAAATTCAAGGAGCCTCAAATGAGGCTTAAATAGCTAAAGGATTGTAAATGAATGTATATTTTAATAAAAAGTAAGCAAAATAGACTCCATTTATATTGTAAATTTTATATTTATATCAATATTTTACATTGTTTTAAATGATATTTTAAAACACTTGTAATAAAGTGACGAAAAATCCAAACAGAATTTTTTTTTTTCTGTATTCGCTTCTTTAACAAATCTGAGATATTAGCATATAGTCCGTCATATGACGGGATCAGTAAAATTTTTTATTTTCTAAAATTGTAAAGTACCCTTACTGACCGTATGTTAGTTTCCAACTTTAATTTATCTTGTCATATTACGTGATAGGATGAACAGCAGAGGTTTTAATATTGACAGTGATTATTTGGCAATATGTATGAATTGTGTCCAAAATTTAACGAATCGATGGCAAACCATGTGGTTATGTATTAAAAACAAACACACAAACAAACAAACTACTTAATTTTCAAAGATATGTAACTTAAAAGCTAAATATTTATAAGACAGTGAAATAGACTCCTAGACTTTTATGAAAAGAATTTGTTGTTAATGCCGGTGATAAAATTTTCATTTCGACAAAAATAATCTAGGATTAAATTCAAAATTATCACATATGTACCTAATCTATTACTTAACCCAAATATAAAAGAAAATTATTTACGTCATATCGAAGTTCAGCGATAAACAGCATGAAAATAATGCAGACGATATTTAAATAATTTAAAATAAAAATGATTAAATGAGATAGTTACACAGCCATCTAAACACAAGGCCTGCGCGCTGATTTTCCGATTTTCTATTTATTATGTTGATGCTTGTTGATTGCTTGCCTATTACTTCTTTTGAAAAAAAACAAAGACAGAAATTTATGGAAATAAAATAATGCTTGCTTTTATATGTAAGGTAAGTAGCAATTTTGCTACTGTTTCTCCTATTATTTTATGAGCTGTTTTCTAATTAAGTATATCATACGAATGATGGTAATTCTTAAGTTCGACACTTTAGAATGGTTCAAATGTTTTGTTATTAGTATGTGCTTTGTATCGTATTGTATATTATAACTGTCTTTTTAAAAATAAGTTTCATTTTATTGTTAGATCTCATTAAGGAGTTTATAATTATATAATACAACATTTAATATCCGTAAGTTAAATGTATTCTAAATTATGTTAAAGCTTCGTTTTTGCTGTGTATTGCAACTTGGCTATTGTTGATAACTCACAAATTACAATTTTTGTTTTATCCTAAAGGAAAACTATTTATTATTACCACAATAAAAGATTAATGTATCTTTACTTCATTGATTTATAATGTGTTTTTAAGGGGCTTTATTAATAAAAGTTGATGTACAACTTCTTTCCCATACTACAATAGCAACTGGGAAATTTCTATGTAGAATCAATGTTATCTGCACTTTAAATTGTTTCTGATTTATCAACTTCATATTTTTTACGCCCTGAGCTCTTTTTTCAGATTTTCATATTAACTTTCTACAATTTAAAATTTTGAATGTCGAAGCGTAAAGAATACATATATGTAATAAAAATTAAACTACCAAAAGAAAATTTATAAATGTAAGAAAAAAAATTAATCTAAAGTAATCGGCAGAAGCAATGTTTTTACACATTTTTATTATAAAAATATAACCGTTATTCAATGCTGCCATGTTTTTAAGTGCGCAGGCCTTCTATATAGATGGCTGTGGACAGTTAAAGGAATGACGTCATAATGCTAGAAAAAATGTTATTTTTACCTATTTATTATGTGATAAATTGATAAATTTAATCGACTACTCTTAACCGGGGAATATAGGGCTCGAAATAATGGCATTTAACGCTCTAAAAGTGAGGAAGGGGTGGATTTCAAACCTTTTAAAGACGGCAGTATTCTTTGCTGTGATATGAAATATATTGATACCAATTTATTTCAGAAATGGATCGATCGTTTAGGAGAAGATAAACTTCATTCGCTTTGAATTTTGCCAATCCTAATTCATCAAGAATCCAGTATGGATACATCTAACCATTCCTGGTCCAACCACTTCATAAATTCGAGCACAGACAGACAGATAACTTAGGTTATTATTATATAGAGGATTAACTTTAGAATCACGTGTTAGTAAATTTAACTGGAACACAATGAAATTTGACGCTCACAGGAAGCCTCGATGTATATGATGTGTCAGTGAAAATGAGTGTTTCTTGAAAAATGTATTGAGTTATTTTTTATTACTTAAATTAAGAGTTTCATAAGATGCTCAGATGACTGACAGGGTAAAGGACAATAATGTGGGCTATAAGGTTCCTTAAAGGTAATAAAAATAAGTTGATAAATGTTTCAAAAGGAATAATTCATTTCAATCATTGTTAAAAAAGAACTACAGTCAATCAAAATAAAAGGCGTATACTCTGCTTTTTATTGTTCAATGGTTAAAAATACGAAATTCACAAAAACACGCTAAAAGACAAAATACTAGACGTATTCATAGTACAAAAATGTCATCTTTTTTAATTTTTGTAAAATTGAGACTTTTGTATAGGGCACGTGTTTTACTTTGACCCCGTTTATTCAAGTGCAACATTGTTTATCCCCTTGCCTGTAAAATATATTTGAAAAAAAAAAAGTGCAAAAATCGGAAATTTTTTTCTCCTTAATTTTGTTCGTTATTATCATCAAAATGTTAAAAATAGATTATTTTTTTAAAAAATTTGAAAGAAATAACTGCAGTTTTCAATATTTTCACATATGGGAAATGTTAGTGGATGACAGTCATTTTTGCTCCAATGACAGCCAAATAAATCAAATTATATAATTTTCTGGATAAATATAATAAACTAATACAACAATATTATTACCTCTAACAACTGTCAGGAATTTCCTCAGATTCCTCTGAATTTCATAAATCCTTTACAGTATCCTAGAAGTGGCGACAAATAACGCAAAACAGCCGCGGGAAAGTATATCGATCTACAGAGAAAATTTCAAATTAAATGTTATGCATTGGAAGAACTGATTTCAAGGAACTGAAATACCGTTTTTCTCTTGCCCGAACTCAGGTCGGGCATTCCAAAATGGGCTCATTTGCGTTGCTCGAACTGAGTTCCGTCATAGGCAAGGGGTTAAATATTGAGCCAGGCTGAAAGTTCTTTGCCTAAAAATATTTATTAATAGGTGTATTTTTTTAAAGTCGAAAAGAACATTTCAAGATATTCAGTTAGAACCTCGAATCGAATATAAAAGCTTAGTGTATGAGTTTTACATTGACTAAATGTAATGATACTTACATACTAAAAATTAAACCCATGATAATAGTTTATAAATATGCTACAGCTACCTGACAGACCCCTCTCTGTATTTGAAACACGGTGTATAACGTTCTAAATTAAAATACTTATGAATAGGATAAGCACTTTCAAACATTCATTGTGTTCATTTGCGTATTCATCGTCACTCATTCAGTGCGTAGATGGAAATATAGGTATTACCACGGCTTCAAAAAGAGAAGAGTCAATTTCACTTTCTATTTCCATGCATCTCTGAGAAGATACTGTCAGGAGCTGCAGGAGGTGCGCACGTAAAAGGAAAGCTAAAAAAAATTCTCGAATCGCGAGGATAAAATATTTATCCTCCTTCTTTTACTTCTTTGTTTCATCACCACTACTCCGGCTGCACTGGCCTTGAGTGCAATCATCGCCAGAAGCTATAAGAGCAGAAGGATCAGCGAAGAAGCAATCCGGAGGGAGAAAAAAGTTCCGAGACTAACTGGTCCACTCCTTTCAGACAGGTGGACAAGCAATAACCCTTTGCTCAAGCTGAAAGCGAGCTGCACACGGTGTCCCCAATTGGTGAAGCTAGTTTCACTTTTCAAGATCGAGCGTGCAGACCGCAAAGGAATCCGGAGGATGGAAACTTGCTAACGCGGCGCGTTTCTTAAATTACCCTTGACATAAAATTGCGGTCTGCAGATATATACTGCAGAAAATCGGTTCAAGTATTGGGAGATTTATTAGCGCAGGATTTATTTAAAGGAGTTTTCTTCAAACAATGGATATCACTGCACCGCCTAGATAAGCATTTTAGATCTCTGTTTGAAAAGAAAAGCCCGGATCTTCTTTTTATTTCTCTCTTCCCGCAAGAACTGAACTCTTCCTCGAGATGAAAAACTGGAGCATCCTTTCTCCCGCTCTTCTCTTGATCGTTGTGACGGTCTCCAACTGCCAAAAGTCGAGTATCTCGCAGACTGTGCCGGACCCTCATGAGCCGGACGTGAAGCCTGTCCACGCTCGTCAGGCGTGGATACAAATGGACCGAGATTTGAAATCTGCGGTCAATAAAGTAGTAAGGAGAGCTATGCCCCTCGTCATGAAAGAGATCTACAAGAAAGAAGTATCCGCACCTTGCCTCGGAGCACTCATGGGTTTCGTGAAGGCTCTCAGAGAATCCAAATTGTGGGCTTACCAAAGTAAGAACATTTATTATTTTTTATTCCTGTGATCCTTTTGTTATGAGAGTTCTGGGTACTCAATACATTTTCAATTAAAAAAAATATTTAAATTTATTTTTAAAATATACATTTTGAGGGGACACATTTTATTGAAAAGGGTGTTTCTTCCAAGGCTTCGAACCGGAACTGAACCGAAAAAAAATATCGGTTTATTTCGATTCGATATACCTTCAGTCGTTTTGTTACTGTAA
This sequence comes from Pardosa pseudoannulata, assembly GCA_032207245.1. Lineage (NCBI taxonomy): Eukaryota > Metazoa > Arthropoda > Arachnida > Araneae > Lycosidae > Pardosa > Pardosa pseudoannulata. The sequence goes on from CM063498.1 coordinate 2,533,150, forward strand.
ACTACTTATCCATGTTTTCTAATTTAACATCAAGTGTATCATTATCGTATACATTGCTTATCGATTTCCTATTTGGATGTTCCCTAGTACTTTTCTGTTTCATTTTCGAATGAAACTACTTGTAGAAGGCAGATTTAATTCATTTGTCAAATGCGATTTCTGTAATGGATAACACTGCTAATGGTCACCGTATCGTACGTCTAATTTTCAATAGAATTACATTTTTTGTTTACAATAGAATTATAGTTATGGTACAAATAAGAATATACATAAAATAAAATTATTCAATCGGAACTGAACTGAAAACCATTATTTTTGGCGAAACGAAAAACGGAACAGAACCGATGTATATTTTTTTAGTTGTACCGGAACGAAAAAATTACGGTTGGAAGCCCTGGTTTTTTCAATGTGCGGGAGCTGTATGTAAAAAGCTATTGCACTTATTGATTTCACGGTAAATAAGTTCTCGATGAAACTGATTATTTTATTTAGTGTTTACAGTATTTGAAATGGAATTTGTAAACATTAGTGTAGCCTTTTTTGAAAATTCAATCCCATGGTGTCATATTTCTGATTTTTTAAAAATCTAACAGTAGAAGTTGGGGAGTTTCGGTGTACCTCAAACCGCGAGCTGCATCAAACTTACCGCGATTAATATGAATCCGTCTTGTTATTCAGAAAGTGCCCTGCATTTATGGTCAATAACATTGATTCATTTTTAGACATTAAATTAGTAGAATAATTGAGCAAAAATAATAAGATATTACAATATCGAAAAGTAGATAGAGTTAGGAAAAATATAGACAACTTTAATGAAATTATTTAGTTTTTTACCAGTCGAGGCTTCTTACACAGTTCGCTTTATATATATATATATATATATATATATATATATCTTTCGTATATTTTTTACATATCTGTATTTTACAGTTATAATAAATATCTACAGTTTTGTTTCCACGCTTGGAAGTTTAATCATGAACCACTTTTCCCATAACCGCAGATTCTTCAATATTCTATTTTCATTGATTTTTATTGGTATAAAGTTAGGAAATTCAAGAAATTTATTTCAATTTTGTTAGTCACTTTTCGAACAGAAATGGACACAAAATAATTTTCGTGTCAGAATGACCCATTCCGTGGTTCTAGTGTTAAGAAGTTTCTTTTCTCACCAATCCCGGGTAAATTATATAAAAATTGGGACTAATCGAATTTAAGATTTTCAATTATACCGAAATTAATAGTATTATTCTAGTTTGGTCATGCGCTGAAAAAATATGACGTGTGTATGTGTGTGTGTGTTTATGAAATTATTGAGGTATAGAATTCGAATTTCCAACGTTAATACTTTTGCACCAAATATCGAAATACGTACGTTCCAATAATCGAAATTCGTTAATAATCCAACCAGTTCGTTTGATTAAAATAATTTTTTAAGCATTTTAAAACACTGATACCTTTATTATAAATATTAAAATATTCATGCTCTAATAATCGAAATGCATCGATATTGAGAGTTAAGAGAGATTCTGCAATCGACACGAAGAGATTGATTTTCTTTTGTTTTTAATGTTTTAATTGTGTAATTGTTCGTGTTTTAATGTTCTTGTAGTTTTTATGAACTTTGTTACTATTTTATATTTTTGTAATTATTTACGGTTCCAATCTTATACATCTGTGATATATGGAAGCCTATGATGTAGAATCAAGAACTTTTGGAATGGAAAAAAATAATCGAAATGCTATTATTTTTACTACAATAAGAAACAAAAATATTAAAATACGAACAATAAAATATTAAAAACATTAAAAGAAAATCAATCTATGGGTGTCGACTGCAGGATCTCTTTTGCCTCCTAATATTGATCCTTTCGATTATTGGAGCGTACATATTTCAATATTTGGAACAAAAGTATCAATGTTTTAAACTGTTTAAAAAATTATTTTAATCGAAATGTTTTCAGTTTAGAATACACACACACACACACACACACACATATATATATATATATATATATATATATATATATATATATATATATATATATATACGGTTATGTAATTCTGTTTTGTCACTCGCACTGTGTATGACTAATAAGTAATCACTACATTTTCATAATATTTTATTTGATTACTAACACAACTATGGAAGTGGTAAGTGCTGTTAACAATTACATTTTTTCCTATGTTATCCTTTTACAATGAAATAAAAATATTTATATGCAATACAATATGTAAATACGCTCTGGTTTCTACAAAATTCCCTGTCAGATTGTGAAAGATGTATGAAACTTTTAGTGTCTGTATATCATTCATCATTCATATTGGGCTTAAAACGCTTCGATAAGGCCACAAAAGCAGATTTTCCGCGACGGTTTTATCCGGATAAAACAATGACTACATAAATATAAATTTTAAAGAGCATTGTCGCGTTGTGCTGCAGAGATTTATTACATTTTACTAGTTAGCCTGATAACGGGTCTCAATGAACTTATTTAAAAATATTATCTCAACCGTTAAAAAACTACATAATTACAATAATTATTTATTTGATATGGAAATTATTTGTACCAATCTCAATGGCCTCTCTTTGGTAACTTAAAAACGAAATCATATACGTAAAATAACTGTTAAAATGTTATTTCAGTCATCTAATTTTATCTTCTGCAACATATATTTTACATACTTTGTATTTGATTGAATTTTCGATAACAGTTGTAGTATGAGACTGAAAAGTGGATGTCTTCAATTTGGGAAGAAGTGATTAGAGAAGGAAAATTCTGTTTTATATTTGTTTTTTTACAAGTAATATTTTTATAAAAAATGTTTGTAACTATGTAAGTGTTAGTTATAAGTATAAAATTTATCTAAATGCACTGTTTCGCTCAATTTTTCTAAATGTACATGCCCTTAGCCAATCGAGCCTTTGAATAACAGAATCAGGTTCAACTATTTTTTTCCCTGCATAATATAGTTTCTTAGACAGGACTGGGGGAATAAGGACAATCGAATAGGAGGAACGTAAGATTTTTATTGAATGCTCAACACTCGGTTGACAGAAATAAGAGCTACATCCTGTTTTATACCTTAAGGGAATGTTCTGAAGCATTATTCCAGTAAACTGTAGAATATTATAGTAAATTCTAGAATTAACCAAAGAAGAATTAGAAATTAATTTAAATTTGCCACAGCTTTTGTGCGACGATTTGAACCAGAAACTCCTCGCTTTCAACCTTACCAAGGAGTACTTCATGGGAAGCAGCAATATATAATACCGTTTTTAGTACAACATTTAACAAAATTATATTTTTCTCTTTTATTTTCATATAGCATGTAAGCTAGAAGATTAAACACTTCTGATTCATATCCAATGTTAAATTATTTTCGCAGGATGTAGGATGGTAGTACATGGTAGATGGAGAAACTAGTGCGTTCTATTATTTTTGTGAAATAAATCCTCTGAATTTTTACAAATGACAAAGCAAATTAATAAATTTAATTTGATTGGAAATTTTTGCCGTGTTAATTGTTATTTTGAATTTACACCGGAAAAATGTATGTCTCCTAAACATTGGATAAGCACTTCCTAAACGTCACCAGCAGGTCTTAAACTTTCCCAGTTGCATAAAAAAACTCGTAATGCGGATTACATATTACATCTCCTTTGTTCTCCGACTATGAAGTAATATCTGAAGCGTGCAACAAAGGCGTTGCTGTAATAATATAACACTCACCGTTTCAGAGCACGGAGGCAAGAAAAAATAAGTGGAAACTTTTAAATTTTATAAAAAGCTGTAGACAATAAACCCCGGAGTAAAGGTGAGATCATTGATACGGAAGAGGTCAACTAAACCCGTATTGTTTTCTCACAGGCGCGTAATGCACTGGTCAGCCGTCTGTCGAAAGAAGTGAGCTACTGAGGGAGAAATGGTTTATTACGTAAATAAAAGTATTCTGATTGTAAATGAACTGTCAAGTGCCGGCTGAAAGAGAAAGTAGTTCAAGGAGAAGATCATGAGAGAAGTTACTGCGATAAGTGAGTAATGATTCAAATGATAATTCAAATAAGAATGGTTTATCCTAAAATACCACAATTTCAGGTAGATAAGCATGGAATAGTTAACCTAAATGAATTAAAGTTCATCCCATGAGCCGCTCTCCGTATACGCCACATACACTTTTATAACTGACACTATATACTCTTCAAAAAGATTTTAATTTTCACATTTTGATCAATTATTTGGAAAGCGAATTTTAACTGCTGGCACTGATAATTTCCAAAAAGATTTTAACGTTCACTTTTTAACCAGTTATTTTGAAGGTGAATTTTAACTACTGACACTGATAATCTCCAAAAAATTTTTAAAAACTGTCCCCTTTTTGACCAATTATTTTGAAGGGAAATTTTAACTGCTGACACTGATAATCTCCAAAAAGTTTTTAAAAATGTTCCCTTTATGACCAATTATTTTGCAGGCGAATTTTAACTACTGGCACTGATAATCTCCAAAAAAAGTTTTAATTTTCATTTTTTGACCAATTATTTTGAAGGTGAATTTTAACTGCTGATACTGTTAATTATTTTTCTCTCTGTTCTATTGTTCAGTTCTCTAAATAGTCTGGCCGAATGACGGAAAATGACTAAGGTGACTACAGATTAGCAGTAGATATTCTCAAAGAGGATCCAAAAGTGAAACGAGACTTTCAGTACCTAGACACAACAGGTTTATTAAAAGAGAAGCACTTAATTTAAATTCCAGTTAGAAAAAAGTTCTCCAGTTAAACAGCGACGTCGAACAGCATAGCAAAATACAGTGATTTCCGAAGTCAGCTAATATATAGTCAGTATAGGAATAGCTCTCGCTTATACTGCAAGGCTAGCTACATCGGCTGGCACAGTATGAAAATATATCAAACAAATCGTGAAATAGAGACACGTGATCAAAGTTTATTAAAAGCAATTTTCTGGACTGGTAGCATGAAAAATAAAATAAAATTCCTGTAGATACGTCTCAGACATCAAATTTCACCTTTTCAATGCGTATAAGCAATGGATTATCCACGTGAATAAGAGAATTAATTTTATATGATTTGTCATGAATTGAGGGACGAAAAAGTTTTTGGAAAAGTTTAAAAAATAGTCAGTGGTCGACTGAAAAAAGGTCCCCATCTCGAAGATTTCAAAGGTACAAAAAGTATAAATTAGCATTAAAATTAATAGAAAATTCGTAAAAATTTCATTCTTTCTATGAGCCGTTTTCTTTGAAAGTAGTGTAAGTGTATTTCATTTTATATGGAGATATTTAAGGTTTTGCACTTGAATAATTTGAAAAATATGGATATATGTTATTACACTAATTTCATATTTTTATATAACACTAGTAATTTTATATGAAACTTATTTTTACATGAAGTTCATAATAAATTGCATTCATTTTTATCTTAACTAATTTTTTGTCAAAATGGACTAACACCGCTTTAAAAAAACAAACGGCTCATATCCGAGAGTTCGTCGTGTGACGCGTTCGGCATTACAGTAAAGTGAGATACTTATAAGTTGGTTTGTATTTGTAAAGCAGAACTATTAACAAATTGATATATTCATGAATTATCCTTTTAAAAGTACAGTTAGTTGAGTTACGAGTTTAATTATTTCCACGACGAAGCTCGTAACTCAAACTACCCAATGGTCTTATTGTGAGGCAAAACGGTAGCGTTCTAAACAAAACCAAAATACTCATGTGTTAAATTATTTTTTTTCATTGAAAAGTATTGAAATCGAATTAATATGTTTCCAGATATCTCAGACAAGAAAATATCACATATTTTTTAATTAATAAAAATGTATGTAGTTTAAATTAGTAAATTAAGGAATGTTTAATTAGTATCGATAAATAATGAATATTCTATAATACACAATGCTACGGAATGAACTACAGTAAAAATGGTCTTAGTATTCCCAATGTAAAACATTGACCGCAGTTTAGTCTGATCCGCTACGGCCAATATTTTGTTACAAGAGAATTTATTGGACCAGGTTCGTTGGTTGAAAGCGTTAAGATCAACTGTTTTCTTACACAAGATAATGAGACCGGGGATTACTGTTTAAAGCTATTCCGAACGGATACGAACATGTATGCCTTCAGCGGGTTTCAATCTAGTGAACTACACTATCAAATAGCAGGACCCTACCCATTCAGATCTCGTTCGGCTATTAGAGCAGGACCTATTACCTAAGGGGGTCATATGACTCAAAAATCGAAAAATTGTAAAAACATTATCATTTTCTACTTCTTATACCTTTAAAACTACCAATTTTACAATGGACGATTGGTTAGGTCGCTTATCGTCAGTACTGGAGTTCGTGGGTTCGAATCCCACTATCGTATGGATGTTCGTAGCCGTTCGGAATCGGTTTTAAGCAGTAGGTCCTGGTCTCATTAGCCCTCGTGTGCAAAACAGTAGACCGTAGCGCTCCAAACCAAACCAAACCAATTTTACAAACATAATTTTTTTAACATAGTGCAAATTACTATCTTTACACACATATCTCACTCATTTTTGAACCTTAAAAATTATTTCGTTAGAAAGATTTAACTTGGTATTCTAAGCATTATTTATTACGGAAATCGTTAGTCAAAAATCATGTTCCGATTTTGGAATATTGGGGGGAGGGGTTGGTTTGGAGCTTTACGGTCTATTTGCAACAGGAAGGCTAATGAATTGGGACCTACTGCTTACCGCCGATTCCGAACGGCTACGAACATTCACACCACAGTGGGAATCGAACCCACGATATCCTGTACCGACGATCAGCGCCTTAATCGTTCCTCGTAAATCGAAGCCCCACTGAATATATAACAAAAGGTAACTTTTGTTACAAATCACTCAAAGTACAAGTTGAAGAGAGATGTTAAGAAAGAAAATAGTAACTCGCTGTTTTAACTCAAAGAAACAACATTTTTATATTAAAAGCAAATTATTTTTATTTAGAAATAAAATTTTTAATTAGTTAATGTAATAATACAGTACAGTTTGATGCAAGTGAAAACTGACAGCTAGTAACAATTTTTAAAGACGATACGTTCGTAAGATTCGTGGATTCGGTCAGGTCTATAATTTTGTATCTACAAACACGTGACTTTATTAATGATTCGTTTTATTGTTTTTAACTTCAATCAATTTCTTAATGTTAATTTTTTATGCAGATTACACAGCATTAACTCCTGTTGCATGTTTTAGTCACCCATTAAGCGATGTATTTTAAAATTCACTCGAAATACGTCAACTCATTTACCTTTGTGCTTTAAGCATAATGTAATATTTATTTGAATAATTTCGTCTCCTTTTCCTCCACGAAAACAATCTGTTATTATGCCATTAAGATCTCATTGTCTCTAACCAGCTACGTATTAACGTTTTTATTTTCCTCGAGCTGACCGATTCTGAAATACCTATGGATATTTTCTCAAATTTTATTGTCTTGCTTTGGCATCACAATCAGGTATCATTCTACTTATGTAACTGTTGTTAAAATCAACTTACCATCTTTCCATGTTTTCCGATACTTTTTTTTCCTCTTGAGCAATAGCTTGCGATATTGTTTGCTGGAGAATCATTCCGTGTTGCCAAACGAGCGAATGGAATCGATATGGTTTAATTACAATTTGAGGGGATTTTTGAAGGAAACGCGTTTTAAAAAATCAGCATTTACGCGGTTCGAATATGAATTTTTCTATGCGTCCAATTATGGGAAGTCATTTTCAAGGTGTATCTATTACTAGTGCTACCGTTTAAGATTCTTCAAGAGATATGCAGCGACTCAGTTTCAAGTGACATTTCGGAGAAATTATTACATGATTAGCGTTAAAATTTTCTGTTTATTATACTTATACTCTCTTTCATCCTCCGAACCCATTTTATACACTTTACAAGATTATACTCTTCACGTTTTTACAAGATTCTTCGAGAGATATGCAGCGACTAATAAAGTTTCAAGTAATAGTTCGACGAAATTATTACACGATTAGTGTTAAACTTTAGTGTTTATTTATTATACTCATCCTCTCTTTCATCCTACTCACCCATTTTATACACTTTATAAGATTATACACTTTACTTTTTACAAGATTGAGATATATCCCGAGACTAATAAAGTTCTAAGTGATAGTTCGAAATTATTACAGGGTTAACGTTAAAATTTTCTGTTTATTTTACTTATCATCTCTTTCATCCTCCGCACCCGTTTTATACACTTTACAAGATTATACTCTTCACTTTTTTACAGGATTCTTCGAGAGATATGCAGCTACTAATAAAGTTTTAAGTGATAGTTCGGAGAAATTATTACACGATTAACGTTAAAATTTTCTGTTTATTATACTTATACCCTCTTTCATCCTCCGCACCCGTTTTTATACACTTTTACTTTTCCATACTTCTTTTTATGTCGCATATTATGCAGTTTCTCAATATCTGTTCTGTCTTACAGATACGATTATTAACGATCAATTATTGGAATAAAGGACTTTTCGTTTTTTGCAACGAATGCTTTGGTAACGAATGACGTTAAAGTCGAAAACATTGTCCATTGTCAGTGAGTTTGTAGAATATTCCATTTTTTCCTCCTGGTCAATTATCATTACTATCCAGGCAGCTGAGTGTAGGCCAGTGCCTTTCCTTGAAGCTTTTGAATGATAATTTAATTCTTGATCTTCTCCATTCTGATGATTTTAATCAATCTCATAACGATAGGTTGTTTGTAGGCTTTGTAGAAATCAAAATTGGATCTTCTTTTCAAAATATTTCCCTGCTTTATACCACGAACAATGCTTCTTAGATTTTTTTTCAAAGCCACAAAATTCAAAAGTATATGTCATCGACTTTTTGAAGAAGTAAGAAGGCAAAGCAAACATTTTATTTGCATTTGATATTTGACTCTGTACTGCGATAACTGGCTAGTGCCTTTCTTTGAAGAATTTTCCATAATATAATTATTGATCTCCAAACTCCAGTTCTTTCCATCAATAGATGATAAATGAAATTCAATCGAAACGACTCATCTCTGTCTTCTCGTTTTTTAGTTATACTGCAGGTCTCTCTTATTGTTATTCTCTTATTTTCAACCTTTTTTTAGATCCCGTGCCACTCGGTTGTACATCGTGCTCAATGGTACCACTTTGTAAAAATTATTTATTTCGTGAAATTTCTTACTTCGAGTGTGTTTGATTATTGACATTATACATTTTATAGGGTGAACATGTATTCGCATCCCATAATGAGACAAATTACATTGAAACACGATCACAAACATTAACCTGTCAGTTGTAAGCCATTATTGATTATTTTTTGCGTATCACCCACCAGCAACTCGCTTACCACCTTTGGTACGCTTACCCCATGTTGGGAAACGCTGGCTTATTGGTATGAAATGGTCTAACCAATACCTTCATTAATTTTAATCTATCTCAGAACGTTAGGCTGTTTGTAAATTTTGTATAAATAAAAAAAATTACTTTTTTTCAAATTTTCCAACTTTAAAACACGACCAAACGATGATTAGGTTAGGGAAATGACCTTCGGTACGGAGTTCGCGGGTTGGAATCGCACTATGTCAGGGATATTTGTAGCCGTTCGGAAGTGGTTTAAGCATCATGTCTCGGTCTAAATATCCCTCATGATTCTGAAAATTATAAGGTAGCACTTCAAACAAAACCAAACATTCTTCAAATATTTTCCAACAGATGGTCGAATGTTAGAGATCTGCTTTTCAGTACCGGAGTTCGGAAATTCGAATCCCGTTTCTGCCACGGATGGTCGTAGCCGTTCGAAATTGGCTTTAAGCAGTAGACCCCGGTGTCATTAGCCCTCGAGATCAGAGCAGTAGATCTCCAAACAAACCAAACCATTATAACAAGAACAATGTTTTGTAGAGTTTTTCTTTTCAAAACTATAAAATGGAAAGTGAATGTATTGTATTTGTTAAAGAAGTGAATACACAAAGAACACTTTTTATTTATTTAATTTTTGTCTCTTTGCTACTAATATTTTTAAATACTAACTATAGTAATATGTAATTTTAATATAAACTCTTGACTCTTACGAAAGAACTGTTCGCAAAACATGTACATTATGTTTAAATAACTGTTTGTGCTAACTAGTCAAAAATTATAAGTTACGTGGGTCAGGCCGATGACGAAATTTAAGAGTCAGAATCTATTTTTCGTTACTTAGGAAACCTGAAAGAATCCACAGGTAAACATTCAAGAACAAAGACGTTCGCTGAGGTTGCTAGACAGGAATGCCAGACAGATAGAATCGAAACCGAAAATGATAGAAATATCATTATATCTATCTATCTATATCTATCTATCTATCTATCTATATATATATGCATACATATATATATATACATATACATATATATATCTATGTATTATATATATATATATATATATATACATATACACACACACACACACACACACACACACACATATATATATATATATATATATATATATATATATATATATATATACATATTTGTATGTGTGTGAGTTCAAAGTTTCATATTTTGTCACATTTCGTTTACTAATAAATAGTTTTAATAAAAACACAAAATTATAAAAAACAATTAATTTACTTTCTTATCAAATATTATATAAAAATTGAATGAGATCTTTGTGCATGTTTTGAAGAACATCCTTTTTTCAAATTGGGTTCAAAAGAGTCTAGGTTGCCGGACGATTGCCGGATTTTCGATCATCTCTGTACCTATTAACAACTTTACTGTATAATAAAATTAATTAAAATAATTTTTATGATTTAAACGAACAAACGTTTTTGTCAACGTTTGTTATAGTTTTTATTTATTTTTTTAAATGTTATATGTCCTCTATTATTGTTTATTTTTTGCATACCACGGGTTGGGAAATGCTGGGTCAAAGGATACAGATGGAGATAATCAAATATAAGACCTAGAGAGATAAAATGCAGAAAGCTTCGCGAAAAAATAAAAAGAAATTGTAAGGTGAATCCATTCCAAGTTTACGTTTGTCAAACACGAAAGGTCAGTAAACAATTGAGGAATTTCCTCACGTTCTTTCTGTGACACGTGTGAAGCGTTATGGTGGGATTTATCAAGGAAATAAAAACACTTTTATTGTGTTCGCACGAAGAAGATCTCAGTATCTATTGTACGCAATGTAAAACTAGAATTATCTGATTTAATATCTTGTATACATATAGATTACTTTTTTCCCTTACTGGGCATTGGGTACTGGGCAATTTGCAGTCAGTCCACTGCATGGAAAATAAACAAGTACAACGCGGAACTTTAAACTTTATTTTTGACTGCATAAAATATGTCTTTTCAAGTCGAGGGATCAGTGACGATGACGAAAATACACTTTTACTACAAATTTCGCCCCACAGCGGGGTTTTTTCCCATGACACCAGCAATTTAGTCAACGTTTTAAACAGTCAGAAAGGAACTTAGACAATAGAACCTCTGTTCTTGAGACAGCTGGAAAATAGGGATAGTGGACAGAAATTGAGCATTTAATCAAGCTTATTAGATTTGAGAAACGGGTACATAGAATTTAAGTCGTAGAACACTCTTTTAAATCTGATATTTTAGAGAGACATTAAGAGATTCAAGATTTGGTTTGGTTTGAAGTGCTACGGTCTACTATTTTGCAACGCGAGGGCTAATATGATCGGGATCTACAGCTTAAAACCGATTCCGAACGGCTACGAACATCTATGCCACAGTGGGATTTGAATCCACGAACTCCGGTACCGAAGGCCAGCAGCCTAACCAATCGGCCATCGTTCGTCTAAGACATTAAAGAATTAGACATTTTAGAGATCTGACATAGATATTTCTTGGGTAATAATTTTGATATATATATATGTATATATATATATAATATATATATATATATGCATATATATATATATATATATATATATATGTATGTATGTATGTATATATATATATATATGTGTGTGTGTGTGTGTGTGTGTGTGTGTGTATGCAATCCAATAAGTATAAAAGTACTGGACAAGGAGAAAGCTAATCAGCTACGAGTAATAAAAATGCAGTCGGCCGACATTGAAGAGAACGCCACAAGTCTAATTAAAATTTATTTCAGAGCTGCTAAAACGGACATCTTTACTACTCAACGACAGACAAAGCAAAAGACACAAAAATCCCTCTGCTCGAACGAGGTGCACCCAAGAGCGAAGACAGAAAGAATTTTCCCACTTACTCAACGAATTTAAGTGTAAGATCAGAGAAAACGCGAAGCTATTGGCCGGTGACATGTGGGAAACGTGTTGAATAGACAAAATATTTACATCTATAGGATAGAAAGCTTTGGGAATTGTATCAAAAGAATTCTAAGCCGAGAACGCTCGTTTGATTAATATATTTACAGGCTGGGAAAAAGATTTTTAAGGAATTAAAATCGGAGACAGGAGGTTTTTAAGGAAATATTACAGTTAAATAACTTTCATATATTATATATATCTATATATGTATGTATATTTATATATATGCATAGATATGTGTATATATTTGTATATATGTATATATATATATATATATATATATATATATATATATATATATATATATATATTTATATACAAATGTGTGTGTATAACCTATGAAAATATTCTTTATTCTTTTACCAATTACTCTCGAAAATTAGCTCCTACTTTTTAAGCTATCCGGATTTGATGGGCAAAAAGAACCCTAATCAGTGTGCTCTCATGGAGCCATCATCAAACTTAATTCATCGTTGCGGAACTTCTTGTTTATTGAAAATCGAAGAGAATCGGTCTAATCAACTGTCTGTACAGTGCAGCTGCTCTGCAGAGAATGCCCCAAGAAGGATATTCTTTCAATTGTACTCACATATGGACGTATGTATGCATAATTGTTCCCTGTATACTTACCGAATTTTGTTCAGATATTCTTTTATACAGCCTAAACATACTATGGATATTAAAAACTTCTTGTCCGCTGTGATCCATGATTTCATATTATATTATACTGAAATAAATTTACAAAATTTTAATTAAAATGAGAGAGCTATAAATACTTATCATTAAAATCCTGTAATAAATATATAACTTAACTATTTATAAGTGTTATTTGCATAAGTATTATCTGGGGGAATAAAGGAAAATCGGAATGTTTACTTCTCATGTAAATCCAGTTTAAACAAGTATATTTCAAAGGGAATAATAAAATATGGGAAGTGCCACGATCTGTTGCTAGTGTAAAGTGTCTAAACTGTAGAAAATTTAAACAAAAAATCATTCCTATGTCTTTTGAAAAAGCAGAGAAGAAAATTTGAACAAGTGTTTTTTCTGCGAAATCACTGACAGGTAATGACTCAATGGAAGAAATCATAGAACTTTGCATTTCATCCTTGTCAACTGACGATAACTGACAGAACATGCATATTATTTTAATATAAAACCTCGTAAAAATATATATGTTAATAGTACATATATATATATATATATATATATATATATATATATATATATATATATATATATAAATATAACTCTCTCTCAAACACACACACACATATTTATATATACGAGTATATATTACTTTGAACATTACACTTATCTGTACAGAAACGCATAACATGAGAATGGAGACTTAAAAATAGAGATTTTAGGAAAATAGCTTCATTTTGAGATGTGCGCATTAATTCTAAAATAACTCAAACAATGGGAGTAGATGTGAGGAAATACTCTAATGATAATTTGACATCTGTATTTACGTGAAGGTCAGAAAAGATAAAAGAAACGAAAAAAAAAACAGAAAATCATAAATATGTCATTTAATGAAATGGATTTTACATGAGAGTAGTGAAATGTCACTACGCAATTTCATTGTTTATTTAATTGTAAGATTTGCAAATTGTCTTCTATTAACGTTAATATCAAATGAGAGGAAGCTGTTTTAAATAGATTTTGTATTTCTTAGTTTTAGGCCTCGGTTTCATTTTGATCTGGAATAATAAAATACTTCTCAGAAAACAAATTTGTTAAAAGTAAGCGTAATTATTTATCTTTAATAATTCCCACTTGGTTAAAAATTTCATTTATGCCTCTTTTTTGTCTGTAAGTTTGTTGAGTGGGATATTTCGTGTGAATGAATTGTCAAGGAAGGAAAATACTTTAAAAGTCTGTTCCATTTCTCAACATCATCATCATCAGATTCGTCTACATTCTTGTCTTCCAACTGTGATTTAACTTGTGTTTACTGTTTAGAATAGAACAGGTCCTACTATTTAGAATACGTTTCTTATTATCTTTTTTTTAAATGAAAAAGATGGAGAAAAAGCTAGTGATTATTGATGCTTCTTAACTGAAAAATACGCTGAAGAATATTTATTAAAAACAATTTTACCTTTAAAATATTTTATTGTTCCACGTTTAAATTTTACGGCTGATATTATTTAGATTTCATTGAGGGGGTTGAATCTCAGCTTAACTTAATGTTTACACCTTTCCTAAACCCTTTTCTGGATGAAAGACTGAAAAAAGCCAAGGAGATATGGTAACAGTGGCAATTGGAAGTTCTTTAAATTTCACTTCACTATTTGTTATAATCTAGAGCTTTGGAAAAAGAAACGTAGGATTCTTGCATCTGAATACTAAAGTACAGAAGGGTGAGAAAAGTCCATAAAAGTCATTCTGCTGAAAAGGACTTCTAGAAATGACGTTTCCTCAATCGGGTCAATTAAGACTCTCCTTCTGACAAATAGCCAGCTGCCATTTGCTGTGTTCGACGATGCGACGTGCATCTATTCGTACTATATCTTCTTCCGATTATTCCTCTCCAGATCTTGACTTCCATTCAAATGATCTTGACCCATAACTTTTCTATTTTCCATCCGAGTCGGCAGTGGTTATTAACTCATGAAGAGGTCACGAAAGTGAAGTGCGCCAAAACAATCATTATTGAATTTGGCGACTAGATTCTGAAAGAATAAGAGAAAGTTTTTTTTTTCCGTTACTCGTCACGAAGAAGTCAGAATTCCATTATTCTATTTTTGCTTTAGTCTCTCTGAAACGGCGAGAAGAAATTGACCATGGCATAGTTAATTAAAACTGAGAAAAGCTTCAAGTACATCTTGTTGAGATTTTCCTTTCAATAACATTGATTTGTCATATGCTATCTTAATTTTTGTAATTACAGGATTTATAATAGTTGACAGTATTTTTCGATTAAATTCGCGTGATTGATAATCGAAGATGTTACTGTATTTTTATTAGAACTTCATTAAAAGCATTTATAAGTATACAGAACATTTGAGATGTTCTTCTCTATAATATTTTTCATACGAAGGTGCATTTTATTTTATAATGTTTTTATTTTACAAATGACGAACAGTGACCGCCTAAGCCAGAGATGAGCAAACTACGGCCCGGGGGCCAAATCTGGCCCACCGGAAGGTTTTATCCTTCCCGCGGATAGAATTTTAAGTTGCCGATCCGAGGCAAATTAAAATAAATATATATTCGGACATAATATATCAATCCTCTTTTCCACTTTGTTTAAATATTATATCCCATATTTATTATCTCACTCCCAGAAGATCAGCGGTATATTTTCTTCTTATATCTGAACAAGTGTTTCCAACTTTGAGCCTTAGAAAGAATAATTTCAGAAGTAGACTGACAGATGAGCATTTATCCTCGTTCCTTAAATTCAGTACATCTCACTTCGAACCTCAGTATAAGGAACTTTTAAAAATGAAATCGCAATTTCATTTGTCCCATTAACGTATTTAAACCGTTAGGTACTTGTATATTGTTTTGAAAATGTTAGAAAAATTTTTCTTGGCCTGCTAAATTTATTTTCTTTTGATTTTGTCCATCCCTGGCCTAAGCCTTTAGTTCGCGGGCTCTCCAATCCTTTTCAAGAATGCCCTCATACTGATAAAGACCACATAATTATTTTAATGTTCCAAAATCATTGGATGACCAGAGTTACACAAAACTCAGTCCGGTGAATCCATCCCTTCAAATCTGTAGAGATGGTCTCGTAAACAGTCCTGTCCAGCCAGACCCCTAAAAAGGGCCACTGCAGTCTTTCTCGAGAACAGCTAGTTCTCTCTTCCACCAAAATCCTTTATCTCTTATTCTCGTTTCGTGTTGAACCCTATCTTGTTTAAGAGTTTTCTTAAGCGTCAGATTAACAAACAATTGAGTTATATGAAATAAAAGAGGGCTATTCATGAGTTCATCTCTTAAGGCTCCTTTTCAGCCAGTGTATCAGCTTTTTCGTTGTCCAAAATTCCACAATGGGCAGGGATCCACTGGAAAGAAATTCTGCGTTACAGTATCTTAATCAAAGGCCTACATTGTAAAACTCTTTGGGAACCGCCTTGATTATTTTATAATGTAACATGGGCTCTTGCTGTTAGCTTATACACATATACGTGTTTCAGTTTCTTTTTAAATATTATAACCTACAATGTTTTGAGTCAATTACAATTTGTACTTAACACTTTTTTTTCCCGAAAAAATTATTCGGCATTAAATTATAATTATTTTTTTCATTTAAGAAAAGAAAACTAGCTTTTAAAGCAAGATAGTCAAACACTTTAACCACACCTTATTCAAAGGTCAAGGTCAGTGTATTTGGGTTTAACGGAGTACCTAGCGAAGTGGAAAGTCTTCATTTTAACCTCCGAACCTAAGACAGATCAAAACATCAATTTAGGTCTCTAGGCAAAAAGTAATCCAAACAAAAATTTAATCACACCTTATTCGTTTATTAGCATACTGCCCGTCATATGACGGGATCAGTAAACTTTTTAATTTTCCAGAATTGTAAAGTACCCTATGAGGAAGGTAAAAAATGTTTTTTTTTTTTTTTTGCCGGAGAATTATCTGGTATACGCTCAATAATTTGTTTATCTTTACTGACCGCATGTTGGTTGCCAACTTTAATTTATCTTGGAATATTACATGATAGGATGAACATATAGAGGTTTTAATATTGGCAGTGATGATTCGGCGGTATGTATGAATGATGTCCAAAATTGAGCGAATCGATTGCAAACCGTGTAGTTATCTATAAAAAACGCACAAACGAACAAACTTCTTAATTTTCAAAGATATATAACTTAAACTCAAGATATTTATTACTCCGTGGAATAGACTCCTATACTTTTATGAAAAGAATTTTCATTGTAACAAAAACTAATTGATGATTAAATTTAACATTATCACATTTGTACCTAATATATCATTGAAGCCAAATATAAAAGAAAATTATTTACGTAATATCTAAGTTCAGTGATAAAACGTATGGAAATAATGCAGACGATATTTAAATAATTTAAAATAAGAAATGATTAAATGAGAGGGTTAAAGGAATGACGTCATAATGCTAAAAAAATGTTATTTTCATCTATTTATTATGTGATACATTGATGAATTTAATCGCCTGCTCTTAACAGGGAAAAAATAGGTCTTGAAATAATAACATTAAACGATCGAAAAGGAGGGAAGGGATGGATTTTGATAGTTTTCGAACTCGCCTTGAATTTGGTTAACTCTAACTCATCAAGAATCCAATATGGATGCCATTATACATTCCAGGTCCATCCGTTTAACAATTTTGAGGACAGACGGGCAGATAAATTAGGCTATTATTATATAAGGGATTACATAAAAATCAAAGAATAATTTGCGCAGCAGGGTTCTATTAGGTAAAATTCAAAGAGCCCTAAAGGATTGAAGCGCTAACAGATTAAACAAAAAAAAGAGCTGTATTTAAATGATAAATTTTATACTCAATAAAATTTTTGCATTACGATAAATGGCATATCAAACAGTAATATTATGAAAGAAACACAAAAAATTTCAGAGACAGACAAAATGTTTAGTTTCTGTATTCCCTTTTATCGAAAATTCAATCAGATTTCAAACCCTGTATGAAGTTTAGATGCATAAGGGGTGTCACTCGTTAAAACCTTGCCGGAAAAATATTTTTAACTATTTTTATCACTTAAATTAGGAGTCTCATATGAGATTATAATGAGCAATAGCGTTAACACTGCATTATTTTCAGATTCATCCTAACACATCTTAGCACATTCGCGACCCATGATCTTAATTTACGTCATTTCGAGTTCTATTCCTGGTTGACACTACCATGAACTCATGTCATTCCAGTTTTCCTTTCAGGTTCTCCCTGACAGGAACTCAAGTCTTGAAATTTCCGTTTATGACTGTGACACCACATTGTCACATATATGTATAGTCATAAAATATAAGAATAGCAGAGAGAAATATAATTTACACAGTTTCTTTATATTTTGACATTTCACTTCTTTCCTGTTTGGACTTGCTACAATTCAATTTTCCTCCTTGTGTTAACGAGACAAATATTCAGCAAATTCCTTCAGAATTTTATTACTTTCACTGATACTCAGTATTAGGAACGAAAATATTTGGTCTCGAATGTGTGAAAAGCGAAAGAATGTAATGACGACCTGGAAAAAAAAGAAGGATTGCAATCTCTGCTGCACGATCGACAACATGTAGACAGATAGACAGATTCCGTGTATTTGATTTAAAATTAAAAACAAATTAAATAAAAACTGGATTTGACCACAACACATTCAAAAACGGGGAAAAATGAAAAAGTTAACATGTACTCTGCCGTTTCTAATAAAAGATAAACTTAAATAAAATTAAAAATAAATCCAAGTTCAATTTATGTATTCGAAGGAAAATCCTGTCACTTTTTTAATAACGCTATTCCGGGAAAATTTAATTCAAATAAATTAAGATCTGTCGGTCAAAGAAGATTTGCAATTCCATCCATCACTAATTTAGAAGGAAGAACCCTAATTACCCTCAAGCCTTTTATGGCTCATTCATATATTCCTTTTTCGAACACCTATTGAAACATCGGACACGCCCTACCCACTTCATTTTATACTTATCGGAGTGTCTTACTTCAACATTAGAAATATTAAGCGACATACATATAGTATTGGATTTCATGTGTTGAAAGCTCACTGTTTAAATATTGAATTTTATCTATCAAGTTTTGAAAGTTCGTGAAATAATTTTTTGTTATTAAATAAGTCAGTTGCAATTTAATCATTCAATAGTTGTTGAAGAGAAGAGAGAAAGATATTAAGATCAAATGAGTGTTTATAAACCACATTACGTGTTTAGAGTATTTACGTGATTTCATTATTATTATGGGACTATTTGTATAATCGAATATTTAAAAGCCGTTGAAAGGTGTTATATGAAATTATATGTGAATACATTTTAGTAAACACATTAAACTCTCTCTCTCTCTCTCTCTATTTATTAATTTATATATGTATGTGTAAATATATACATATGTGTTTGTGTGTATGTATATGTATGCATATATATATATATATATATATATATATATATATATATATATATATATATATATATATGTGTGTGTGTGTGTGTGTGTGTGTGTGTGTGTGTGTAATCATTATTTCCTCTAGTCACAATAATTATGTAGCCCCTTTTATTTTTACTTTCCCGGGCTGCTGAGCAAGATAAAGCCTAATCAGGTAGCAGTAATAACGAACTATGCAGTCTGGCCACATTGAAGAGAACGGCACAACTTTAATTAAAGCTTTATTTTAGAGCTGCTGAAACGGACATCTTTACAAGTCAACGATAGACAAAGGAAAGACATAAAAATCACTCTGCTCAAACAGAGGTGCAGCCAAGAGCGAAGACAGAAAGAATTTTCCTACTTACACAGCGAATTTAAGTGTAAGATAGGAAAAACGCGGAGCCATTGGCCGGATACAGCTGGGAAACGTGTTGAATAGACAGAAAATTGACATCTATAGGATAGAAAGCTTTGGGAAATGGATCGAAAGAATTTTAAGTCGAGAACGCTCCTTTGATTAAGACATTTAGAAGCTGGGAAAAAGATTTTAAGGAATTAGAATGGGAGAGAGGAGGTTTTTAAGGAAATATTAAAGTTAAATAATTTTTGATATATTGCATACACACACATACGTGTTTGTCTGTATGCCTATGTGTATGAATATAGACAAAAAAGCTGTTCAATAAACAAGGATACGTCTAACTTGAATTAATTTTATGATAAGCTGTTCAATAAACAAGGATAAGTCTAACTTGAATTAATTTTATGATATTATCGAACGTAAATCTAAAAGATAATTAACAAAAAAATGTGCGGAATCAATAAATATCTCTAGGAATTTTTGTGTACAAATACTTTTATATAGTGTACTGAGCAAATCACATGTCATCTGTATATGTTTTTTTTCCTCTATCACACACACATATAATTAATAATTCATAATATTTTGATACAATTCCAGTTTCTTTATTTTATGCTAATCTATCCTCGAATCAAACCCATTTCATAAATATGCAATCTGAGTAACAACGTAGTTTTAGTCTAGAAGGCATTTAATTTAGTTCTGATTTATTAACCGATAATTACACCGTAATGAGTCTGTTTCACAATGTTTTGAATCTAACGTATCGTCATTTGTGCAACTTGACGTAAATGGATTACGTAGTAACCTCGAGTTTCCCGTAGAGTTGTTTCGTTACAATTTTTGTCACGTAAGTTCTATTATCCC
Source organism: Pardosa pseudoannulata (assembly GCA_032207245.1). Lineage (NCBI taxonomy): Eukaryota > Metazoa > Arthropoda > Arachnida > Araneae > Lycosidae > Pardosa > Pardosa pseudoannulata. Next base: position 2,553,828 of record CM063498.1, read on the forward strand.
AATAAACGTGACGTTCGAGGCTCTTATTCATGGGCAAGACGGCTGTTTTTAACCCCTTGCCTGTGGAATATATTTGAAAAAAGCGTGCCAAAAATGGAAAATTTTCCTTTTATTTTGTTTGTTTTCATCATCAAACTGTTAGAAATGTACTATTAAAAAAATTGAAAGAAATACCTACTATATTCAATATTTGCACATTATGGGGAATATTAATGGATGACAGTCATTTTTGCTCCAATGACAGCCAAATAAATTCAATGACGCCGTTTTCTAGATACATATAAAATAATATACAAATTTAATGGAATTATTGAGTTTCTTATGTATATATATAAATATATATATATATATATATATATATATATATATATATATATATATATATATATATATATATATATATATATGTCAAGTCTAAAAAAAGGGTAGTTGGAAATTACTTCAGTTAAAAGCGATTTTAACAAGGGAACTCTTTTATAATAATAAAATAAATGAAAAAGACCCACGCTCGCTTAAGCTTTTGGGATAATCCGGTCAAAAGGAAGCATTTTTGAACTATTTGATGAGCTTGCAAACAGATAAATTTTCGTCAGCGCCTGGACATGGAACTGTGAACACACTCTACGCGTGTCTCCGCCACGAACAATGAAAATGACGCAGGTTTTGCTTTTAGAAGAAACGATGATTTAATAAACTTATTATTATCAAGAAAGACTGTTTTCCATCCGCCTTAACAGTGGATCAAGACCTTACACACACACACACACACACACACACACACACACACACACACATATATATATATATATATATATATATATATATATTGTGCTACTTTTTAAAATTTTAAATAGGTGAGAAGTATACCTAATAATTATTGTTCACAAAAAGTAAAAATTATTAATGAAACTCGCTTTTTGTTTTTATAAGTCTACAAAATGTGTATAAAAATGTTAAAATTTTTTTAAACAAGCTCTTATTTTCATTTTATGTAAATGTTTTTGTATGCTGTGCTTATGGTACCGCAAGCCTTTCTATTAAAAAAAGAACTTGACAAGGTGCTTCATTTGTCTCTTCGTATCTGCTCCGGCACTTTTAGGACCTCACCTATACCCAGCCTTTAAATTACTTGCCATGAACCCTCTTTAAATCCCATTTGTAAAAAAATTTCATTTAACACATACTTTCGAAAAATCTCCCATTCTAAGAAACGTCTTTTTAGATACTCATCTGGATCGCCTTTACTCTCACCGCCCATCTTGTATTCCTTCTTTTGGATTTCGAATTCGAAAAAGTACCAGCAACACTCAACTTGCTAATATTAATATTTTATCTTGTACCTTATTTGGACAGCCTTGATTTGTCTTATCATCAACCTTTTAAGGGCTTCGCTAAGAAAAGCACTGACCCTCATATTATTTACATTATCATTTTATGTAATATATGTAATATATTTATTATTATTTTATGTCTTATATTTTAGATGCAAAGTCATTTCAACAACACTAATTAAATAAAAATAAAGAACAAATATTTAAAATGCCATATATTTACAAAAATAACTAAAAAGATATAAGGCGAAAGATAGAAAACTATTTCATTTAAAGAAGTCTCACACGACTCTTAAAAGTCGAAAAAATGTAAAATAATTATTGTTTTCGACTTATCATAGCTTGTAAACTACCAGTTTTGCAAGCATAAATTTTTTTAACGTAGTTAGAATAAGTTATTATCTTTACATACATATTTCATTCATTTTTGAAGCATAAAATATATTTTTGTTAGAAATTTTTAAACAAGAGACTCTTTGTTATTAACAAAAATGATCAGGGTTGCATCGGTTTTAACCATGGGTTAACCAGTGGTTTTAACCGTCCTGGTTAATATCAATTTTGACCAATTTTGACCACTGAAATTCACTTTTCAATATATTTGAAACTAATCGAACATAGTTTACTAGCATATGGTAAAGGCAAGTTGCATTTGTTAAAAATGTCATAATATAAATAACACCAGCAAAAAATAAATAAATAAATAAAATATATATAACATAACACCAAGATACAAAAAAAATGTTTTACCTATTTTTTTTTATATGTAATTTATGTTGAATTAAAAAAAAAAAAAAAAAAAAAAAAAAAAAAAAAAAAAAAAAAAAAAAAAAAAAACGGTTACAAGTAACAAGTTTTGTAGTTTTCTGTAAATTTAAACGATTTCGTAAGTTATTTTGGATTACTCCAAACTTTGAAAATAATCTTTCTATAGACGAAGAGCTGGCACTTCATTTGATGTATTTTTAAATCAACAAATTTTATGTTAATGTCTTTAACCTTCATAGCTGCCCACCAGACATCAGGTCCAAGTATATCTTTAACTGTACTCTTTTTTAACTGAAACTCATATTTTATGTTTTTTACTGCAACTGGATTTCATTTTTACAATTGCATGTGCATGGTTCATTTTTAAAATTCAAACATTCTTATTATACTGTATAAGCATGTTAGATATCATGAACTTGTTAGTGTAATATTTTGTTTAACTGCACTACTATTTTTATTGCTTATTAAAAGTCACTTCTAATTACAAAAGATATTATACATTAAAATTAAGACCATTTAAAACTATTTTTAACTCTCCGAGTGGAACACATTGAGGAAAAATGTCTCAAAAAATTGTCTAAAGGCTTACTGTGTCAGTGGTGAAAACGTTCTATGATTTGTCGTCTAGAATGGAATACGGGAAACCCACCCTCGTTATTGTCCCTTTACTTCCGGTTATAAATAGATATATAAATAGATATTATAGATTGTTAACTTTTAATATACATAAAGCTCGTCAAGCCTCGAAGATTATTCCATAAGAAATAATGGATTCTAAAAGTACAAAAAAAAATTTCTTTGAGAGACTTATTTATATTTTGTTACGAAAGTCATCGAAGATATTTAAGTGGCGCAATTAGAGATACATCTGTTAGCGCAAACGAAATACTTCGAAATAGAGATTTACAAAGCCATGAAAAACTATCAGCGTCTTTGTGCCTCAGGGATTAGGGGTTCATCTCTCAACAAATATCAGTCAATGAGAGGTGCAGTTCCTAAACAATCGACCTGATCATCCTACCGCAAAACTTCATGGGGGATAGCACTGGCAAAAATGTACTTACATCCATTTTCAGAGCGTTTATGAAGGTCGAAAATTATACGTTTTGAAGACGTCATCGGTTTGGTGGAATTGTACGTGAGAACCGCTTAGAGGGTTAACACTACTGACCACTTTTGACCAGTTTTGGACGGTTAAAACCACTTTTATCCAGTGTCCTGGTCAAAATCAGTTTTGACCGGTCAAAATTACAACCCTGAAAACGATATCGAGGCTAAAGCGCTCGATAACTAAAAATTTCATTAAGTTTAAGACAAACGTATTCTTTTAAAACATACTACAATATCTCAAAATAACTTTATTTGTATATATTTAAAATCCATATACATTTTTAAAAAATATTTTAAAAATGAATTATTTTTTTAATTTAAAATAAAAATAAAAAATATTTTGAGAAATATACAAGAAAATTTAGGTTTAATCGTATGAAAATTATACTGTATATACAACTTGTAAAAATTTCACGAAAAAATATCAAAAACTTTTTGAGATAACATGCGCGTCACATGAAAAAAAAAAAAAAACCCCACCATTTGAGAAGAATCAAGTTAAAGTTTTGTAAGTTTAATTTCTTTACAGTAAAAAACCTCAAACGTTTTTATTCCTACCCCCTCTTAATATTGAAATTTTTTTACGCGGATTGCTTTAAAATGTTCAGAACTGAATTCCTTTTCACATATATTTTTTCTGAAAAATCTAATTTTTCGTCAATTTAACAGTCGTATGACACTTTGATGGTGATGCACCCCCTTAAATAACTACATTTATTGTCTATTTTATCTTTCACAATAATTACGTAATTTATTGCGTAAAATCATATTTTTCTAATATTTACTCGAACATATATTTAATATTTGTTCTAAGAGTTAATTTGTCGCGTCAGAAAAAGAGAGAGTAAAAATAATCGTTATTCTACACAATTAAATAGTTATTCTACGCAAATAACTATTCTTTAAAACAAATGTAAGCTTTTATCTCGCTTGCAGTTTAAAATAAGCCAATAATTACGAGTGTTACTCAGAACAATTTGAAAGTAATTTCTAGTCAGGATCGTCCATCAGTTCAGCTATCCTGCGTTTAAAGTAATTGCACATAATTGAACATGAATGCAGGAAAAGTGTAAAATATATAAATAACAATTTTCTGACGTCTGTGGTGACAAAATGGCTTTCTTGTCTCTTGAGGTATTTCTCCCTGCATGGTGCAACTCATGTGATATATTATCGCGTAAATTCAAGGTCATCTGATTTTCTGTTTCCAACGCTAAAGGAAACAAGACACATATTCATTCACTTCGTTCGAAACTAAAGACGGAATTATTTAAAAATAATTTAAGGAAATAGGTATATTTGCTTCTCCTTTGAAAGGAATAACTTGTTGATTAACCTGTAGGCACTTAAACTATCGTTCACGAACATTTATTCTTCAGCTATATTTCGAATCTATCTACTCTTGAACAAGATTATCCTCGTAGAATTATCATGCTATACGCCTTTTAAACAACAATTCAATAAACTTGAGCCTACTAACTTATGCTTATATATGTACGTATGTATGTATATATATATATATATGTATGTATGTATGTATGTATATATATATATGTATGTATGTATGTATGTATGTATATATATATATATATATATATATATATATATATATATATATATATATATATTATTGACTGGAGCCACACAAGTCACGTGGATGACGCCGATGACGTAGTTTAAGCGTCAGAATCTATTTTTAGTTACTTATGAAATCGGGAAGAATCTACACAGGAAACAAAGATGTTCGCTAAAGTTGCTAGAACGGGATGCTAGAAAAGATAGGATCGAAACCGAATATAAATTCAAGATAGATATAATTACGTTGGTTAATTTTTAGAATAAAGATATCATGACATACATACATACCCCCATCATATATATATATATATATATATATATATATATATATATATATATATATATATATATATGTATATATATATATATATATATATATATATGATATATATATATATATATATATATATATATATATATATATATATATATATATATATATATATATATATATATATATATATATATATAATGACTAAAGAAAATGTCTTTCCAATGCAGCGAAAGTTTTGGGAGTATTTACATTATTAATATAACAAAATGTAAATTTTTGACATAATATACATATTAATTTTAAGAGTCTTTTATGATTATTAAACACTTTAAAATTGATTATAGTACTGGGAGAGATAAGTACTCTATTACCCAATTTATTACCCTCTATTACCTATATTATCCAGTTTACCCAATAGATATAATCCCTTTAATGCGCTTGTGTAAATCTACAAAAACACAATATTACTTTTCAACATATTTTGAGCGTTTCCAGAATTCTTTTCCAGTATTATTCTTTATTCACATTAAAATAATTGTACCTGGAAATAGTTTGTAAATTTTTAACTTTTAAAAAATGTTTCAGTAAGTGACATATAATTTTTTTCACATATAAACTCCTATTTTATTACCGAGTTAGGTAACTGAACTTTCCTCTCTCTCACACCCTTTCCGGTTGAAACTAGTTCTTTCCATGTTTTTTTTTGTTCACTGTTTATTCTACATCTAAGAAATCTCCAGTAAACATTCCCTGACGTCATTACGAACCTCATGTAGACTAATGAAAATTCATCACCATGCTGTGTTCCACAGAAGTAAATCTACAAATATAAAAAAGAGAGGTAAACAAACTCTTTATGTGAAGAAGCAATCTTGTTGCTTATTCTTCATTTTGAGATGAAACTAAACTAAAATGAAAGCCAAAATGTTCGTCCTTTTTTTATTGGTTCGATCTTTAGAACTGATATGTTTGTAATTAATCTCCTTTTATAGTTGTTACTTCTTCTGAGTTTCAGTTAAGCATGATGTATTCAAATTTGAGGCAACTTAATTTCTATAAAGAATTATGCTCTTAAAAATATTTATTTCATAATGAACACTAGAATTTATTGTGTTTCTGGTATAACTAAAATTATAGTGAGGGACACTTGTCAGTCCTGTATTATAAAATTTCGTATTTCAGAATTTTTATAGCATATGATTATAAAAATAACTCTACTCAATATAAACTTAAGAATTTGTTAATAAAGTGTATTGAACCATCCGTTAAACATGTATCGTGGTTTTCAATCAATTGTCGTTATATAGCAGACAAATAAATTTTAAAAACTTGATTATTTTCATAAATTTACATTTTAAGCAAACTTTAATTAGAAAGATTAATTAATGGAAATATGTTAGTTGGTTTTTTTGTTTCGTGAGCTACGGTCTACCGTTCTCTTTGCGAGGGCTACTGAGACCGAGACCTACTGTTTAACACCGATTCCAAAAGGCTACTAACATCCATGCCATCAGTGGGATTCGAAACCGCAATCTCCGGTACCGAAGAGCAGCGCTCGTCCATCGTCCGGTCTGGAAATATGTTAAGAAGGGGCCAAAAATTATCTTCATTTCAGATTTAACACTTTAAATAAAATTTAATGTGTTGGTAAAACGCACGGATTTAAGAAATGTCAAGGAAGAAAAATATTGTTAAAAGTAATACAAATCTTACACCTGAAATAAGTCATGACCCATTCCGTGATTTTAGTGTTAAACTACAGTCGATATACCGCAAAAATTTTCAATACTTCCTCAGATTTACAATAAAACTCGAAATAAAAGACTTTCCTATGCAAAGATGGAAAAGATTTAGGCTAAATTTAGTATTAGATCGGTGTTAAAAATACACGCAAATGCAATTAATTTGAAATGAGAGTTTCTTAAAATAAATTTAAAATTCTACCTTCAAATTTAACTAGTAAAATAATACAAATTTCAGCCTTGGGAAATCTGAGGAAATTCAATTTGTTGGTTCAAGGCAGTTTTTCTTATATGAAGTGAAGCAAATGAAAGGCATATCTACTTTACCGTTAGTCTACTATTTCCGGTAGCTATTGTCTGCTTCTGAATAGATATATAGTCTTTAGTTCATAGACCAAAAATATAAATCAATAATTGATCAAAACTTTATTTTATAATATTTTATTTTTACTTTAGTAATTTACTTTAACTTTAGAAATATATATTAGGTATAAAACTACTTATCTATATTCACTAAATTATAAATACATACATACACTCAAAAGCCAAAACATGATCACGTGTCAATAACGAGTTGGTCCACTTTTGGCTCGCAACACAGCTTCAACTCGCCTTGGCATGTATGCCACAAGTCCGTGGTAGATGGCCTGAGACAGATTGTACCAGATGTTTAAGCAACGGTTACGCAAATCCGAGATATTGCGAATTGATGGTCTTTGACCTATGAGCTGCCGTTCCATGACATCCCAAATGGCTTCTATCGGATTGGGATCCGGTGAGTTAGGCGGCCAGGACATTAACTGGAATTCAGCATCCTGTCCCTGGAACTACTCCAACACAATTTTAGCTTTGTGACATGGGGTGTTGTTCTGTTGGAACATTCCATTTCCTGCTGGAAAAACGGAGGCCATGTAAGGGTGCAACTGGTCCGCAATGATGTACAGATACCCTGTAGATTTCATGGTCTGCTCTACCACAACCGCGGGTTCCAGAGACACCCAAGAGAACGTCCCCCAAAGCATAATACCGCCACCACCGGCCTGTATATGATCTACTATATATTGATGGAGCAACTGTTCGCCTGGAAGACGGCGTATCCTGACACATCCATAGGCGTGAGGAATGACAAACCGTGATTCATTTGGCCAGACAACTCTCTCCCACTGATCCATGGACCAGCCGTGATGTTTCCGGGCCCAGCGTAGACGCAGTTGTCGATGACGCTTGGTCAGCAAAGGCACAATAATATGACGTTTGTTGTGTAGCGCCATATCCAACAGTGTCCGCTGAACAGTGTGCACAGATACTATTCTACTTGGCCCTGCATTGTATTGGGTTGTCAGCTGAGCCACTGTCTGGCTCCGGTTTTGCTCCACCATGCGAGACAGTCTCCGACGACCTCTTTCTTTGATAGCGTGTGGACGTCCAACACCATGTCGTCGACTGTAAGTTTCACCGTTATTCATCCTCTTTGCATAAGTACTAACAACTGTAGATCCCGAACAACCTACGATTTGTGCTGTTTCGGAAATACTTCGATCCATTACAATCTGCCCTCTATCAAAATCGCTTAGATCCACAGTCTTTCTCATGATACACAGAAGTAAGTGAAAGAAAGATTCTTCAGACTCTCCAGCAGCAGTTAAATACCACTTCCACCTGATTACGTGCCTTCGATTTCACCCAGGCGAGTTCATTGCAAAATGTAGGGGTGGTCATAATGTTTTGGCTCTTGAGTGTGTATATATATATATATATATATATATATATATATATATATATATATATATATATATATATTTAGTTGAACCGAAACATAAATCCGAAAGAAAAAATGCGGTTCGAATCCTTGCATATATCCCTTAGCCATGGAGGAGGAACACAAGGGGGATGACCAACAACAACAACCTAATACTTAAAACTTATTTCGAACGCCTTCGAACATTTATATCCGTAGTGGATTTGTACTTATAGTTTCTGATACTAACAGGAATGTTTTGTGTAGTCTCCATACTATGGCCAATTGTTCACCACTTCTTGATGGTGAGCTTGAACAATGGTTTACGGGTTGCATGCACACACTGGGCTACTAAATGAGCCGAGAACGTGGATTCGCCCAAAAGGGTCTGCTGTGCAATTAAGTTGCGCATCTGTTTGCCTTTGATCTTTGGAGAAACAACGCCTCCGAAGCCTTCGTCCGCCAAGGCTATTTTATCGTCTGCCACCATCGACCACGATAAGCCATACCCCCTCCAGTGATGGCGGTAATGACTTGCAGTGCACTATAGTGTGAAGGGGCCTTTACATGATCGGCTATCTTCCAGTCACATATTAACAAGGAATGACCAAAATAAAGAAAAAAATTGTTGTCATAAAAAATCATTTCAAAATTTAAAAGTTTCATTCTTCATTTGAGTGATTTTGCACTCAGTTATTCTTCAATTCGCCTAATATGCTATTCGACATATCATAAAATTATCACACATCTGTCGACGGACTCAGGTATAAAATTGTAAAGAAATGTGCATAATACACTTGTAGAGATTGCCTATTTAGAAAATTCCAAATGCCAGGAAGAAAATTGGCGGTTAATTAGTAGGTAGGAACGAATGAAATGTAAGCTTTCAAATGCATAAAAGGCAAGATGTTTAAGATGCCTTATCTTTGGTGCCATGGAGGGAATTCATGCACACTTTCAGTCTTCTCTCCTTACATTTTTTAATTCTTTTCTTTTCCTTTTTTTTCCTTTGTGGTGTTATTAGAGTTAGGGGTTGGGCTTATTACAGTCCGAAAGGGTCTTGAACCTGCGTGAAAGCGAAGAAGGATCTTTTGTGTGACTGATATCCAGTGAAATGTTTAATGCGATTTATTTCATCCTTATTTTTTTTTCTTCCGCTTTATAGATATTACTGACAGACAAGCATTTCTATGTGAGGAGTTTGGAAAAGATTCGAAATATGTAATTGAGGGTTGGGATGACATCGCGTTTCCTCTTTTCATGTTAGAAATGCCTTGGTATTTTCTTGCCCGAAGTGAAAAGTCAAAATGAAAGTTTTATTGCATTATCCTATTTTCTCTTAAATTTCAACTCATTTTGAAATATATTAATGACTAACATTTTTAGGATATTCTGTAATAGGAAAATGAATGACGAAATGGTGTGTAGCGAAATTTTTACCATTACTTTTTACTATTATATTTGAGATGGTCGATTAAAAATCTTTTTATACAGAGTAAAAAAAAATTTTTGTGGATGCAAGGGGTTACCTCCAGGTATAGAGCACCAGGTTTATCTATGTATGTCTCACTCACACTCTCTCTCTCTCTCTTTTGATATATATATATATATATATATATATATATATATATATATATATGTGTGTGTGTGTGTGTGTGTGTGTGTGTGCAATGTCGAGTGTTAAAGCAAATGGAAAACAGTCTTTTTTGATAATAATAAATTTATTAAATCATCGCAACACTTGAGACATTTTCATTTATTTACCGAAGACACGTGTAGAGTGTGTTCGGTTTCGGTTTGGTCTTGGAGTGCTACGGTCTACTTTTTGCAACACGAAGGCTAATGAGACCGGGATCTACTGCTTAGAGCCGATTCCGAACGGCTACGAACATCCATGCCATAGTGGGATTCGAACTAACGAATTCCGATTCCGAAGGTCAGCACCCTAACCATTTGGCCATCGTTCGGCCGTGAAGTGTGTTCACACTTCCATGTCCAGGCGGTAACTGACTCTTATCTGTTTGCAAACTCATCAAAATCTTCCAAAATGCTTCCACCTGGCCTGATTATTCTAAAAGTTTATGCGATGGGGGTCTATTTCATTTATTTTATTATTATAAAAGAGTTCCCTTTTTAAAATCATTATAACTCACGTAATTTCCAACTACCCCTTTTTTAGACCTGACACACACACACAGATATATATATATATATATATATATATATATATATATATATATATATATATATATATATATATATATATATACTTACATATGTATACATACATATATATATAATTACATATGTATACATATATACATGTACACACACAGATATGAATGTATGCATATATATACATATATATATATATATATATATATATATATATATAGGTGCATTCGTGTGCATGCGTGTGTTGTGTATGCAAAGAACATGTTTCCGTTCACTTTATGTCGTAAGAACTGTCCGTTATTTCCCATTTTGCGTGTCGTTCTGTAACGCCATGAGGGTTTAGGAGAACCTGTTAAAAGACTAACTATACACGTGTCGCGGTTGTTGACTGCGAAGTGGCATGATCTCTATTACCCCCTTCCTCCCCAGTCTCTCCTCCCCTCTAACAGGTATTTCAGACATCTCTCCCCATAACTAGACTCGCGTGTCTGGTGAACGTAATTTATGAAAACGGATAACAGCTAGACACAACATTCGTAAGTACGAATCTTAAGTTGGATACCTGCCGTATTTCGTTCCTTTAACTACATGGGGTGGGGGGAGGATGTTTTTCATTCTGGGTAGTTCGTATTCAAATATTTCTTAATCAAATTTAATCGTGGGATTGAACAAATTAATCTTCAGGGTAGTAATGAACCCTTTTCAAAAAGAGAGATAAAGATGTATTTAATTTTAAACGATATTGAAAAATTTTTAAGATTGACCACCTAACCGGAACTTCGCACCTCAGGGCCTTTGGTCACGAAAGCGGAGATTGGCACCGTAAGCCTTGGTCCCCTAGGGACTGTTGCGCATTTAAAAAAAAAAAAAAAATTGAAAAATTTTAATACAAACTTCTTTGGGATGCAAAAGATTTTACTAACATAAATTAAAAAAAAAGGCTGGCATCACCCAGTAGAATGTTCTAATCTATGTCGTGGTAGGGTTTGTTTAATTAAATCTTTCAGTGTAAGCCGCCTAGGAGTAGAAACATTTTCCTAACAGCTCAACATCGAACTAGAGATATTTGAAATGGCTGATAACCAAACATCTTCACTCCTTCTTAGTCTATTTTTTTTTTTTAATTTTATCCTTAAACAAATTGTTGAAAACTAATGTGTTTTCTATATTGAATTTGAAACTTCAAAATATCTTTTTGTTGATAAGCTTTTTTTGTCTTGACCGGCTACCACGTACAATATACTTCCCGCAATTTACTTTAATTTTAAATATATAAAATATTTTTTGATATCATATTTATGACCCTTGTTGATTCGAGTTACCTAACATCAATATCTGCATTAAAAGAATGATTAAAAATAAGCAAAAAAAAGTTTGGGAAAATCATATCTCTTTTTTGTAATAACGTCCTAAATTTATTACAATTTTAGGTAACAATGTGGTAATGTTTAAAATGGGCTTTGAAATCGTGTAAATTTTAATATATTTTTGTGCCAAGATGAGTTTAGTTATTTAAACTTTTCTATCTTTATTTGGTATATTTTTTCTATTATTGTTTTGTCATTTTATCCTATTGCACTAAATTTCGTCGCAATAATTAACTGAGTAACCGTTAGTAAAATCAAATTAATTAAACATTGTATTTATATCCCCTAACTAACATTTTTAGTTTTTGATAGCAACCTCGGTGTTCTCGTCAATTACAATAATCTCGTCCATTACAGTAGAACTTCGATTATCTGTAATAATTGGGACCGAATCTACTTCAGTTAATCGAAATATTTGGATAATCGAGAATTCATTAATAATCCTTTAGTTTAATATGTAGTATCGTCAATGGTGCAATAACATTCTATTGTTCTGGGACTCGGCAGTATGACCTTCCAAATTTCGAAATGGGGTGTGTTTTCGTTTAGAACAGGGATATTTGAAAGTGGGGAAGAGTACACTCATACCGAGAATTGTGCTTGGGAGAAGGAATTCTAAAAAAGAGAATTCCAAAATATTTATCTCCACTCGTAGTTTGGAAAAGACGGCTTGCATACAAAATTAATGTGGGTGGGGGGGGGAAGAAACTTTAAAAATGCATGTTTGTATGTAAAGAGAAAATTTTGGATGATAGTAGAAAGATGATAGTAGAGTTTTGGGTTAAACAAGGTTCGAATAATCGAGGTTCTAATGTATGTAGTTACTATTGTGTTATACAAAATATTAAAAAATTACACAAAATATAGTAATTAAATTGAGTGTCCACTACTTGAAATTCTTCCAACTCATTTCCCAAAGCTTTCTGTGCAATAGATATAAATTTTCTGCCTATTCACGGTATTTTCCAGCTGTCGCTGGCAAATGGTTCAGTTTTTACCGAGTTACTAAGTTACTTTTATTGTTAAATTCGCCGACTAAACTACTTTCACTGGGAAACATTTCGTCTCCGTCTCACTCTGGCGTCCTACCCTGTTCCAGCACGTGTTTCCATGATTTTTCTCGTGTCTGCTGTTGATTGTTGAAGATGTCTTTTTAGCAGCTCCTCAATAAAGGTTGTTCTCAGAATGGCGCGTTCTCTTTCAATGGAGTCCCGACTGCTTTATTCATTATAAGCTAATCGCTTAGGCTTCTCCTTGCCCAGGAGCTTGGGCAAATAATAAAAATAAGGGCTATAATTCGATGTGACCTGTCGTTAAAATCACCATGTTACACACACACACACACACTCATATATACATGTGACCAACCGTAGCCGTCACATCCATCTATCAACACCCACGGAATTTAGTTGTGTTCATTGGGAGTCCGCCTAGGGAAACGCAGAGGCAAAATGTGTTTCAGCTTCGGCAAACTAATTTATTTCCACTGTTACATGATTACAGTTACAAAGCACACATCTATACCTTCTGCCCTGTTAGTAGGAAACAGAAATTCAAAAAATCACCGAACAACCGAATAACCCCTTCGAACCTTGGTGCTCGCCTATTTAAAACATTTTAAAATCGGAATCGACAAGTGACAGCCAATCATACCGCATAGAAAGTTCTCGCGAATTCTAAAAACCATCCCACTGACAGAGTGCCAGGTGCAAATCCCGAAACCAGAAAAACGCCGCCATTTTATAAGAATTGACATATAGAATTTTCAAACCACAACAGAAATATCTTAAGCAACGCGCCCCATTATTACATACATACATACATACATACACACACGCACACACACACACACACACACACACACACACACACACACACACATATATATATATATATATATATATATATATATATATAAAATATAATTTAGCAAAAAATGACCTCTAAAACCAAACTGGACTAAACCAAAAAAGGGACGGACACAACTAAAAAAAATTATTTTAGTTTTACATAATTGCTATACTGAATTATCTTAAAAGTTATGATATGACTGGATCAGTAAAGCATGTCACGAAGGAGCAGGTAGTGGACAATGGTTTCAAAGTCACATCAAAGCAGTATAAAACATACAGTCATACAGTCGTACTAGTAATTTAAATATACATTGAATTGTAATTTTAAAACCAGTCCCTTTGAATGGTTTAATACATTTAGTGTTAGTGTTACTAAGATCTAGCTGATAATTTATTATAAGGGTACTGATCTGGAATATTTTGAACTTTTAAAATCATTCCACGAATAATCAAGGAAAAAATAATGAATTCAAATCTACATGAAAGAGAGCACGAACATATCTTGCAATATTTTGCTTATTTAATGACATCGACCATTTCGCTGAGATTGTAAAATAAGAGAACAAACTTACGGATTTGATTATTTTCCCGTCTGAAAAGGAAATTTAGAAATCATGAAAGCATATTCAGATGTCTAGAAATGCAAGAATAAAAAGTATTTAATGAGTGTTAAATACATGTAATGACAGTCGTGGAAACGCCTGTCTCCTCCCATTCTTAGCTGTCTGGGTAGGACTAATTATACACCCAATTCCTAATTGCTTTTCAATGTTTTACACCTTCTGTATTGATGCTGATTGAAGAAACTTAACTCTTTTTCTTTCTTCTACTTCCTGATAATGGCAAATGTAACTATATATATATATATATATATATATATATATATATATATATATATATATATATACATATATATATATATATAGATATATATATATATATATATATATATATATATATATATATATATATACATACATGCAGATAGTAATAGAAACAAAAGCAAAAATGTTCAAGGCATGTTATGTTAACTTTTTAAAACTACATGGATCAAGGACGCTCTATTGATTCGCTGAATTTATAACAGTTTTTGGTCATTCCCTGAACAAGAAAGGGTGTTACTTGGTTCTTTCAGTATTTCCATCCCTAGAGCGATCAAAGAACTCGCTAAAACGATCGACGATTTTGGAAATATGCTCCAGGCTTATGCGTAAGGATGATATATATATATATATATATATATATATATATATATATATATATATATATATATATGTATATGTGTGTGTGTGTGTGTGTGTGTGTGTGTGTGTGTAATGATGGACAAGCCGGAACCACATTTATAAGGGAAAACCCCTTTAAATTTCCCTTATTATTTTCCTCATCCTGGGCATACTTCGCTGCCAAGAGTCCAGTTAAGCTTCTGTCATGAATAAATACATCACTTGTCGAGGCCGAACTTAAATTTTTATTTCTCATATCAAAATTAGTACAAAATCCAGAGAAATCTCAACCGGATGGTGCCAGAATGCTCTCTGCGTAGATCTCGCAAATTCAACCTGGAGCGAGAGAGAAGCAAGTACCTCGTGATGTTTAAGTCTGGTGGGAAAATGCTGAGACAACAATTAATTGCTTAAAGAGAGTAACTTTTGACGACAAACATCTGACAAAGTGTAACGTTGAGGATGGATATTATTGCTGATCGTTGCAGATTTTTCTTAGGAGAGTTATTACTGTCTTATTAAATTCCCAGCAATATCATTTTTAGGGAGACTCAGCGAAAGAATTTTGGGGTTCGTCAGAAAAAAGGAAAAACTTCCTCAAATTGATGGCTAGTTCGAATTTGAATGCTAAAAATAGGATTAATATAAATAGGGGAAATTAAGATTTAGAATAATGAATGGGGAAAAGGAATGATTTTGAATAGACATTAGAGGCTTAGATGTTGATATTACACACACACACACACACACACACACACACATATATATATATATATATATATATATATATATATACATGTGAACTATGTTATATTTATACATGTAATGTCGGACTATAGCGGGAGCTCAATTATAAAATTTGAAACTTAGTTTTATCTAATTAGGAGATTAAATGTATTCATAATCGGAAGATAGCGCGCGGACAAATGCATGAGTTCCGATTCATTCAGGAATCTCCACACTTCTTGAACCTCCGAACAATGTAACATGCTTTAAAATTTTTCAACGTTATGCTGAATAATCATGCAAAATTTCTTTCCAATCGGTTTAGCCGTTTAGGAAATCATAGCGAACATACGTATTGCTCCTCTATATGGAACAATTTTTTAAGGGGATTACGTTGCAAAAACAAATTGTTAAAAATACTTTAAAAAATTGTATTTACGATTTTTTAACAAGGATTTTATACAGAATGTTCCTTTTTAAAAGCGCTACTTTCTGCGAGAACTAAGCTTTCATAAGAAACCTTAATTTTCTTGGTCAGCAGGTTTGTTTTACACATGGGTTGGAAAAAAAAAAGAAAGAAGAAGCGAAATAATTTTTCACACCGTAATTATGACAGTTCTGACAGGTGCTAAATGAAACTTTAAAGCGCACTAGAAGGAAGTTAGAATGTTACTTAAGAGATTAAAGTATCTGCTTTTGTAAATAAAAGTTCTTTCTGAGAAAATTCTCCTTGGTTTTTATATTGTGAGGTTTGCTTTTCAAGTAACTTTGAATGGCTCATTTAAAGATTATGGTATTTGCTAAGTAGCTGCAATCTGAAAGTAAATACTTTCAGCTTTTAATCATTTTTTTACTTTATTGCAATTTCACTAAGTAAAGAAATGGAGGGAACTTACAGACCTTGATAAACATTTTGTATAATAATGCCAATTTAAAGATTTAGATGAACAAAACCTCGTTAATGCAACTGATTAAAAGAAAATATTTTTATTTGTTTTTGTAAAGAAATATTAGTATTTTTAACATTAGATAGCGCATTTATATTAGGAATTAATAGTGGAGGCCGCATAAGTTTATTATGTAACCAAAACATGCGAAATTATTGCAGTTTTGTATAATTTCACCAGTTTATTGCTTTATATAGAAATAATAAAAAAAATTAAGTTATTTATTTATCATTTAAGGCATTTTAAATTTCAGATTTTTCTTTTTTTTTATATATTAAACTACAATCTTTTCTATGCATTTTGGTACTATTCTTTTTTCGAAATTCCAAATAGAACTCGAGTCATTATTAAATGTATGACTATTATTTCACAGTTAAAGAGAAGCATTTTTATCTTTAGTTACATTTTTTTCAATTTCTAAAATTTGACTCTTGCGCACATTGTATTTCCAAAATTATAAGAAATAGTTTGATAAAATTGGGTAGAAATATTCCGTTTGTTATGTAGAATAACTTACACCTCAAGTTAATTGGCACGTTCAATAATTGTATTTTATACTTACATGTACTTTCAAAAAATATTATTTTTTCAAAAATATTTTAATCATATTCGATAAAAAAGTATTCATCTTGTTAAAATGCTTCTGTTTGAGGTACATCTTATTCTTTTTCGTAACAAGGTGGAAATTTGTTTCTGGTACCCATACCTTTATTAGAATCCTGCGGGGAGATTTAAGTTTAAATTTTGATTTTAAAATAGGAATTAAACTTTTCAATATTTTTAAGCATTAAAGTTTAATTTTTATGACTTAAAAATGTCATATATTTTGGAGCATTTGTTCGTAAAAATTTCATATTAATTTGATGAGTATGTGAAGAGGAAAGAAACATAATTTGTAACATGCAAAATTTAGCATTCTGCGGCAAGTAACACTCTTTAGACCCCTTGACATGAAAAGCTAAAATATAAAACATTTTTGTATTTACTTTAAGGGTTTTAAATTGTTAATAAATTAATTATTATTTTGTAACAAACAGCTAAATATTTAAATACTACAGAAATATAAAACTAATTTTAAATAAATTTATTATCAAATATTTAATAGAAAAAGAATGATATTAAGTTATAAAAACTAACATGGAAACAATAAGTAAAATAATTTTAAAATACCATGGAAAATTTAAGAGGGATTCTTGCTTTCGTTTCTTGCAGAAAGCAATAGAATTGACGTAGTTTGTGTAATTAAATATTAATTATACAAAACTTTTCTGAAGGCTGCACAAATTAGTCCACCCTTGTGGCTTAGAACATAGATTGTCAGTATTTTTGTAGCGTATTGGAGATAACGAAAAATGTAGCGGGCGCAATTGAGTTAAAAAAAAATAAATAAAAACGTAATACTTATTTTATATAAATAATTTTGTAACATATATTTTGCTATATGATATATTATATTTTTTATAAAAGGGAAATCAGTACATAAAATATTGCCCCATATTGACAGCAAATGATGAATACGAATTTACAATGACAGAATGCCGCGATACCATAGTGGTATTACAAGTTTGGGGTGTAATCGATTTCCTTCGTGACTCATAATTATACCATGGAATTACTTTTACATTCGAAATGAACTGTCATGTATATTTTAATGCCTGTTTTGCTTGCTTTGATCGCGAAGAATTTTCAGCCTGCTTTTTGTAATAAAGTTACTTATTTTTAACACTAGAACCCCCGGAATGGTCATTTTGATTTAAAAAAAAACCTATTTTGTGTAACGAAATTGAAATAAATTTCTTGATTTTTCCTAATTTTATGCGCATAAAAATCTATCAAAATAGAGTATTAATTAGTTTCGTTTGGAGTGCTACGGTCTACTTTTTTGCAAAACGAGGGCTAATAAGACCGGGACCTACAGCTTAAAGCCGATTCCGAACGGTTACGAACATCCATGCCACAGTGGGATTCGAACCCACGAACTCCGGTTCGGAAGGCCAGCACCCTAACCAATCGGCCATTGTTCGGCAATAGAATATCGAAGAGCCTGTTCATATGCTGAAAATGGTTCATGACTAAATTTCCAAGTGTGGAAACAAAACTGTAGATATATGTTCGAACTGTAAAATACCGATATGTAGAAAATGTACAAAATATATATAAAAATGGCCCAAACTGCGCCTGAACCCCGTAAGAAATCTTGACTGGTGAGAAACAAAGTATTTCTATTACAGTTGTCTATGTATGTTTCTAAGGATATATACTTTTGAATATTGTAATATCTTATTATTTCTTATCAATTATTACAACGATTTAATGTCTGAAAAGGAATAAATGTGTTTGCGTATAAATGCAGTGTACTTTTTGACTAACAACGGAATCATAATAATCGGGGTCAGTTTTAATATTAATATTTATAGTCAACGACAACACACTAGGACAAATATTACCAGATAACTATCAGAAAATAGAGGTGACAAAAGTCACGATTATAACAGACGTGAAACAGTGGTCGGTGTAGGCAATTCTGTGAATTTCTCACGATCGAAATTTTGAAAATGAATGTAGATTTTTAATTTTCTTTCATTAATTCAACGTTTAGAATTCTTTGGATAAGGGCTTCAAAAACTGCAAACGTGATCTTGTGCATAATTTGTTAGTAGATAACTAATAATATTAAATCCTGTGCCATTTTGGATTTGTTATCTGTGTTTTTAGCATAGAGTCATGTGCAAAAACTACGCTGTGATGATTTGTGATGAGATTTATAATAAAAAGTTTCCGAATGTTTCAGATAACGAGAAGCCATGTATGTTTAATTTACTATCCCCGGGGCATCTCTGTAATACCATTAGGCCATTCAGTTTTGAAAGTGACCATCCCGAATTTCGTGGGAACACCGGCTTAGGCCGGCCAGAACCGGTATTTTCCAGTTTTGCGTCTTGTGGTACTTCGGTTTTTTTTCGTAAGGACGACGATGTGCTAGGCCTGCCGACCTTTAATATTCTAATGGGGAGCAGATGAGAGGAATTTTCAGTGGAAGGAAAAAGCGTTGGGCACGTACTTGCACATACGATGTTGCCATTGGTGGATCAGAGATCTATTGCACCTATTTTGGAATCAATTATCGTAGCTTTATCTTTATGCGCTAACCTTGAGAAGTGAAACTATCTTACTGCGTGTTAGTTTCAAATTGGCAACACCAGAGAGCACAAATAAAGAGAAAACAAACAAACAAATAGTATGTCGTATTGCAGAGACTTCCCTGGTATAATAAATAAAAGACAAGGAAATCTTAATATCACACGTTGAGAATAAATTAAAAAACTGTGAAGGTTGAAAAAACCCGAAAAAGCTTCTCTTTTAATACGCCGTCAAGTTTTGTACAGATAAAATATATAATTATGTATATAATTATCACAATTTTTATATTTGCACTTTACTGTACTTCTGCTTATCCCTTTCCCCTGACAGGCTGTGAGTGTTGAAATCGTATTATTTCTGCTTAATCCAAAGATTCGAGACACCATTCGAGTTTCGGACTGCTATTTAATATAGAAGCCTCGCAGCAATTTTGATCTTTGAAAACAATTACATTTAAATGTGTTTGTATACAGATATATATATATATATATATATATATATATATATATATATATATATATATATATATATATATATATATATATATATATATATATATATATATATATCAAAATATTGAACTTTAATATTTCCTTAAAAACCTACTCTCTCCTATTCTAATTCCTTAAAATCGTTTTCCTAACCTCTAAATGTCTTAATCAAAGGAGTGTCTGCGACTTAAAATTCTTTCTATCGTAAATTTTCTGTCTATTCAACACGTTTCCCAGCTGTCGCCGGCATAAGGCACCGCGCTTTTCCTGATCTTGCACTTAAATTCGCTGAAGAAGTGGGGAAATTCTTTTTGTCTTCGCTCTTGGGTGCACCTATGTTCAAGCAGTGTGATTGTGTCTTTCTTTTGTCTGTTGTTGAGTAGTAAAGATGTCCGTTGTAGCAGCTCTGAAATAAAGTTTTAAGTAGACTTGTGCCATTTTCTTCAATGTGGCCAGACTGCATCGTTCGTTATTACGCTAAGCTGTTTTAGTTTTCTCCTAGCCCAGTACCCCGGTCAAGTTAAAGCAATAGGGCTACATACTTATTGTGACTAGAGAAAGTAATTGTTACACACACACACACACACACACACACACACACACACACACACACACACACATATATATATATATATATATATGAGCGTAATGGGTAATTTGTTGCCTCGCAAAGGGATGAGTATACATCTTTATTTAATTACAGTCGTTAATAAAAACGTAGTCCAGTGAATACGCACAAAAAACTTTGGGTTAAAGGGAAATGCAGTTTATTTTAGCATCATCTCTCATGCACTTCTGCCGCGAAAATCCCGTACACCTCAATTTATATGTGTATGAGCCAACCAATCAAGATTCTTAATCGCCAATCCCGAGGTGAAGTCGGTGATGGGGTTTAAGTGTATCTAATTTTGTAAAGCAATTATGTAAGAGGATCTTTAGTGTTTTCAAAGTAGTGAAGTTGATAGAAAGAACAAAAGTAGTCGCCAAGTTTGCCAAAAAGGGATAAAATGGTCCGAAAATTATTTTAAGATAGACATAATTACGTTGGCTAATTTTTAAAGATAAAAATATCATTATACACATACACACACATATATATATATGTAGATATATATATATATATATATATATATATATATATATATATATATATATATATATATATATATATATATATATATATATATATATATATATATATATATATATATATATATATATATATATATATATATATATATATACATATATAGCTTGTAGGAAGCATTTTAATACCTGTAAATTTTAAAATTTGCAGTACAACAGTAAGACGTATATGCAAATAATTTGGTTCTTCGAGTTATACGATTCAAAGATTGCTATATCCCCCCTCTTGAAATCGTCCTTTATCCTTCTTTGAAATAAAAAATTACGAAAAAGTAATCATAATGTGATTTGTGAATTTTTATACATGAAATAAAATCTAGAACTGTTATTTCATTTACGATTTTCCCAGCAGCTTTCAATTCACTGATTTCCATTTCACTCATTTTACTAGAATTTTAGGATTACTAAAATATTGCGAAAATGTTCTATTCGGAATTCTTTCCTTTTTTTCTTTTCGCCAAGAATTTCGTGTCCCTTGGCAGCTTTCTCTCATTCATTTTAAATGTTTTGAAAATGAGAGTGAGAGAGTATTCAGGTTTACGAGAGTAAACATTTTAATGCACAAAAGAAGAAAAAAAGAACACATGTCAAACATCGCAAAAAAAAAGGAGGAAATTTCCTAACTCCCGCGAAGAAAGAGATCCTAGAGTGAGTTTCGAAATGTCCCCACTTTATGAGCGAACTCAGTTCTTTATAACGTTTACGCATGTCCTTTTTTTAATGTGTTCTGTAAAAAATAATAACTCCGAGGGTAAAATACATTGACGTAACCACGTGGCACAAAAAGAGGTCCCAAACAATCCGGAATCAAAACAATGAACTGCACATTCAGTAAGGATTCTTACATCGATGAAATACTATTACGCTGTTGTAAATTGTGAAAAACAAGGGGATTTCCCGTTTGATTTTTCTTTTGAAAATCAACGAACACCGGTTAAAGGGGTCACAAAACCCTTAAACCTTCAAAATTCTCGATTTCTTTAAAAATATATGTTATGGGTTAAGATGTTCTACGCATTTTAAAAATAAGGCATAAAAAATTCCGCCTTGTTTAAAAGTTATGAATAAAAATATAAAAGATACCCTAGTACTTGGCAGTTGTTTACTTCTTACTTTAAGTTGATTTTTCTCAGAAAGCAAATTTTTCACTTGGCGCGCAAGATTTCTCGAAACTTGTTTCATATTTTTGCACAAAATTTTCGGCATTTTAATTTAATGATGTTTTCTCGTCATATAACTAAAGTTATGTATCATTCAATTCTGATGTCCCGTCTTGGAAAGATGTATATTTTATATATTCTTAAATACAGTAAAGTTCCCCTAAGGACTTCGCTACTTCGCTGTATTGGAGCCACAACTGTGTATTACTTAGGCTCATTCATTGCCCAGTAAGCCCCTGCAATTAAAAATAACAGGGGCTATTTTCTTATGTGACGGCGAGAGAAATTTCCCACATTACATATATGTGTGTGTTTGTGTACGTTTATACATATATATATATATATATATATATATGTGTGTGTGTGTGTGTATGTATATATACACACATATATGCTATTTAGTATTGCTTTGAAATGATGACTACTATACTATCTTAATTTAAATGCAATCTTCAAAACGGAACATTTAGATTAAACATGTTATATCCAAGGTGAAAATAAAAGAGAACTTGATTTTAAGCTTTTAAAGCCTTGGCCTGGTTCTTGAGCAATAGTAAGGTATTAACAAGTAACATACAGTTTCATTTTCGCTACTTTTTAAAGCAAACTTCATTGAAAACGTAAGTAATTTTAAAAGAACAGCCGTATGAAAATAAAACTTACTTACCTGTATCTGAAAACTTTCGAATTCAACTTTACACAGTTTTTTTCTGAAACTAAAAAAAAAGAAGATTTTCTTTAAAAGGTTACAGGGGGAACAGTAAATTAAGAGTTTGCCAGAATGAACTCATAATTAGAAACTGAAAAAAATTCCTTATTCACTATGAATTATTATTAGCTATTGCATTAAAACGTTCCTGTTAAATGAAATTTGATTTCAAACAAACTGAAACTATAGAACTTATCTAACTATATATATATTTTTTATCAAAATTTTGGAAGGTTATTTTGTAGTTTAAAAGTATAACAATGTTATTAATAAAAATACTGCTTATAAATAAATATTAATATCAAGCTGATAATTAATAATTAATAACTTTAAACATAAATTTTATTAATGAGGAATTGAATTGTTTATAAATATGTCTTTTGATAACGGGCATTAGTGGAGAGCTGTGGTTGATTGACCTATCCGGGATACACTACACTCAAATCCTGCACACACACAAATATTTACATTCATACGTGTGTGTGTGTGTGTGTAAGGAAAAGCAAACTAAATCGGGAAACCATTGTAGGTATTCTGTATAAAACCCCGAAAACGGCCCCTTAAGGAATATAGTGTCTCGAAATTTTCGGTAATCTAATAGTTCAAACATGCCGACGTCAATTTATAACCGAAATCCCTCATTAAGGCCAGAATAAATTCTCAGGGGTTTTCAATTCAAATCTAATGTCAAAGGAAAAAAAAAAAAAAAAAAAAAAAACCACGTCCCTTTGCGTTCCCTTTTTTAACCCCTAATCTAATCTAGACTACTGGGGTTACAGTTCATGCCTTCAGAGAAGCGATCTAACCTATTAAACCTTTATATTTCTCTAGCGGCCAGTTTAGAAAATTGCCGAATGAAAAGGAGATGCACGCTGTCGGAAACAGATTTTTTCATAGATTTCTATTTAGATTTTAACCCAGATATGTACTTAGTCTTTTACTTTGTTTTCTAGTGTTAGCTTATCTCTGTTTGTCCGGTCGCTATATTGAAGTGGAAACACGTTCACCCGACGATCTGCTAATATAGGTGTTTGATTGTCTTGTTCTGGCTGACTGCAACTATCCGTCGTCCACTTTCTGTTATTATATATATATATATATATATATATATATATATATATATATATATATATATATATATATATATATATATATATATATATATACATATATATATATATATATATATATATATATATATATATATATATATATATATATATATATACACATATATACTGTAACATGAGTTACACTGCTGGACAATGCCAGCACTGATATCATCCTCGTCCCCCGGTCAATCTCCCGCGCGCGCGTTTTCCAGCAGTGTTACTCATGTTACAATTACATACACACACATATATATATATATATATATATATACATATATACATATATATATATATATATATACATATACACACACACACACACACACATATATATATATATATATATATATATACACATCTAAAAATAGTAAGAAGAAATATGTAATAGGAAATTGAAAAAATCAATAAATTAAGCGAACATAGTAAATATGGACGAGATAATTGTCAACAATGCGAGTTCGTTTTTCTGTCTTGTTCTATTCGCATAAGTCTCTTAAGAATATTATTTCTTCTATCGCACGTTCAATCGAAAAAAGATCAAATGCTCCGCGTTATAGTAACTACCCTACAGTAATGTACGATAGCTGTGCTATTAGTGTATTTAAGGAAAGAGGGTGACATCCTGAAAACGAACGAAAATCTAGAAGTGTATTTGTTATTTTATTTAATTTTTTAATTTTTTTTTCTGCGTTTTACTTCGGGATTCATGTGTTCGTGTGTAGAAAAGAACCACCATTGTATAAAAGAGATATCTTACTATATAAGAGAGATTATGGGCACGTAGATTGTCGCATAAAAAGAAGTGGTTACTGTCATCAAAATTGCCAGATCTAATCGCTTACAAATCCTTCTTTTTAGCAACTTACAACAAAAATTTAAATGCAGGTATTCTGCAGGGAGTGGTGCCATCTTAGATTTATAAAAGATTTATTTGGAGAATGATACAACACTCAATTAACACGTTCATTCCGGTTCGATGCGAGTTCTCACCAAATGGCTGACCACGCGCTATCGCGTAGAAGTTGTTTTTAAGTTTGCAAGGGGAATAGCATTGTGGCCACGGCGAAACGGCATGTAATATTTATATTTCGATTCTTATTAAATATGGTTAAGTAATATTTAATACTTTATATCGATGTATGTAATAATCGATAGATTATATATATTTATGTTATAATTAATAGAATCGGTAAATATCGAACGTTAAATATCGATTAAATATGTTTACGTAATAATCAATATTTTTTATGTAACTAGCATATAAGCCGCCATATGACGGAATCAGTAAAATTTTTAATTTTCTAGAATTGTAAAGTGCCCTATAAGGCAGATCAAAAAATGGTTTACTTTTTGGATGAAAATTATCTGGTACACGGTCAATCATTTGTTTATCTTTACTGACCGCATGTTAGTTGCCAACTTTATCTTGTCATATTACGCGATAGGATGGACAGCAAAGGTTTTAATATTGACAGTGATTATTTGGCGGTATATATGAATGGTGTCCAAAATTGAGAGAATGGATTGCAAAAAGTGTGGTTATTTATAAAAAACATACAAACGAACAAACTTCTTAATTTTCAAAGGTATGTAACTTAACGATAGATATTTATTAGTCCGTGAAATAGACTCCTAGACTTTTATGAAAAGAATTTGTTGTTAATACGGTGATAAAATTTTCATTACAATAAAAAATAATGGATGATTAAATTTAAAATTATCACATATGCACCTAATCTATTATTCAAGCCAAATAGAAAAGAAAATTATTTACGTAATATCTAAGTTCCGTGATAAATCGTTTGAAAATAATGCAGGCGATATTTAAATAATTTAAAATTAGAAATGAATAAATGAGATAAATTGGCGTCATAATGCTAGAAAAATGTTATTTTTACCTATTTATTATGTGATAAATTGATACATTTAATCTCCTGCTCTTAACCGAGGACAATAGGGCTTGATATAATTATATTAAACGCTCAATAAGGGGGGAAGGGGTGGATTTCGAACTCGCTTTGAATTTTGCTAACCCTAACTCATGAAAAATCCGATATGGATGCCTCTATCCATGGCTGG
Source organism: Pardosa pseudoannulata (assembly GCA_032207245.1). Taxonomy (NCBI): domain Eukaryota; kingdom Metazoa; phylum Arthropoda; class Arachnida; order Araneae; family Lycosidae; genus Pardosa; species Pardosa pseudoannulata. The sequence goes on from CM063498.1 coordinate 2,580,498, forward strand.
TCCAACCGCTTCATAAATTCGACGAAAGGGGGGCAAATAATTTAGGATATTATTATATAGGGGATAATAGATATATTATATAGATTTATGTTTTAATTGATATAATCGGTAAATATCGATTTATGTAATTAATCGAATTATGTAATAATCGATACATAAAATTATGTAATATGTGTATATCAAAGAGATCGATTTTCGGATAGTGGGAATAACTGCCATCCATTGTCTATTGTTTATTTTGGCCAGTGAATAAAATACATGTTCTTAAAAGGCGACGACGTGAAGATTTTGTTTAGTTATTCGTAGATTTAGAATGCTTGAAGTTTGGTTTTTCTTTGAGTATTTTTTAAATGTGAGCCACACTAGGACATTCGAAAAGACAATGCAAAAGAAAAAAGTATAAAAGTATAGAAGTTTAAGAATTATTGCTGGATTCGGACGACGATTTTTATGCAGGAAGTAACAGTCATGCTATAAACTATGAACTTGTTAATAGAAAATGTTTTAGCATATTAAAAGCTAAATAAAAATTAAAAAAACAAAACTGACCACCACGTAAAATTCTAACTTTTAGCTTGGCAATTATTGTGTTAAAAAATCCTATCTTGTAAGCTATTTTCAATTTTGTCGAACAAATAATTCAATTTTTATAGTTGAGTAAGTTTTTTTAGTAGTTTGATTAAGTTTGCTTGTGACAGATTTTTAGCTGATATTGATGAGTATTTACAGCTAGTACAAAATAAGCCTTAATATTCTTAAACTTTGTTTCGAAGAGTCCAGAGTCCGATTGAACTAATATACAGATTTTGACGCGTATAAGATATTTATTTTTATCCTGTGTACAGCTGCGATTATAAACTGGTTTGTATAGATTAGTTAGTACTCAGAACATTTTTCAAAAGGCTTACCCTTTTTTGTTACAGTAAAAGAAAGATCCGAGCTGAACTTGCAGTAGAAAAATATTCGGAAAAATAATTTTAAATAAATTACTAAACCGTTAAAACAAAAAAGATTAATTTTATTTTTTTGTATCTCTGAAGAGAATTTTAGATACATTGTATCAAAGACGAAACAGCTATCATTTTCCCCTAATGAATCTCTTTTGAACCAAAGCTTGAAAAGATAAACTTAATGATCACGCTAAATCCCTGTTGAAAGTGCTAACATAAGCATTACACCTATTGTCTTTGTAAGGTATCGTTAAAGGGGATGTTTGTCTAGAAAGCCGTTAAAATGGAACCGCGGCGCGGTGATATACACTTCAAGCGTGTATTCTTTGAGCGATTTCGCGCTTAACAGACCGGAAACGTTTTACACAACAGCATTACACTACTGTTCTTTGCGTAAAGAAGGAATGATGTAACAACTTATCCAGTGAGAGTAGAACGATTAGGAAATATAAATCCATCTAAACGTATTGGCAGTAATCTAATACATGTAATATTTATTATATTTTGTTTTATTTGCATGTATCCGTACACATCTCTTATTTTAATACCAATTGATTAGCTTCATTTATGTATGTATTTTTAATTAATAAATTGGGATATAATGTAAAGGATAATTTTAAATTAAACGAATCAACAGTCGTAGTTTGTAAATTCTCGTCTAATATTGATAAATATGAATTTAAGAGACGCTTTCAATGACAGATCCTAAACAGCGCTATTAAAAGTGTTTGTATTGTTGTTATTGTTTCTAATCCCAGTTGGTCCAGCCGACTAGACTAACTCCATGAGTCCACATATATTTAAAAAATCTAAAAACAGAAGAGATTTTAACATTGCGGATACATTTTGCAGCGGAATTGTACCGAAAGCGAGCGTTTTGAGAGTAAATTTAGTTATTCAGGTAAATCTCAATAGATCGAAAATTATTTAATTTTTGAACCAACTTTTCGTATTTTATATCGAAATATATAAATAAATACATAAATAGAAATATATAAATAACAACCATAAGATATTTGTAAACAAAAAAATATGTTTTTAGGGGATAAATTTATAATAGTATTGTAAATATGAAAAATTAAATAGAAATAGTAGTATATAGTTTTAATATAATAATATTTTTATATATAAACATATTTACATTATAAAAAAATGAAAACTAATAAGCAATCATAAAACTAATAATGTTTTACAGTGTGGTAGCGCTCAAAGCATTTTCCTCTATGAAGAGGTACACGACCTTACTAATAAGTGACCCGCGCTCAAGTATCAATCGTTAGAAAACGTACTAGTACGTGTCCCGCATACAGTTTGTTAAGAGAATCCCATTCAGTTTAAAATCAATACAACCCATAATGTGCTCAGCCGTAGCGTGTGCTATACCCTGCCTTTTGTGCAAAATCTTGAAGTTTTTTATCTTTGTACATAAGAGAGACACTTGAGGTGGCTACTGGCAAAGCGAGATAGGCATGTCTGATCTTTTCTAAGTCCCTGGAAGCGTAGAGCTCCACCAAGACGTTTTCTAAAATATCAATTAAGTGTTTGTTTAAAAATGGAACAGTGGGAGTTTCAGTCTACCTAAATCCATGAATCCATGTTGTTATTCAAAAAATGCACTGTATTTAGACGCAATGACAATTTTAGATATTCATTTTTAGACATTCAATTATTATAACAATTGATAACAAAATTGTAAGGTATTACAATATCGAAAAGTACATATAGTTAGAAAAATATAGAGACAACTTTAACGGAATTATTGAGTTTCTTATCTGTCAAGGTTTTTGGCACAGTTCGGCTCAGTTTGAGCAACTTAGATATATGAAATAAGATGCTTTTTTGCCTCATCTCGAAGTAGAGCTCCGGGCGGTTATTGCTGCCCTGCAGTCGTGGAACCTTGCAACGAGAATGACAAAGAAATAAAAGCAGTCGAAAATGGCAATTTCAATTCAAATACTGGAAATGTAAAACCTAAAATCTAACAAAAATAACCTAAAACGATTATGGTGAATGATTGCTCTTCATCATATCCAATCTTGTTCGTAAAACAAAACAATCACTGCCCGTCTCAGAGCTGGAAACGACGACCGATGAAAAGGTCCACAATGAAGATCCTAATTAAGGCTTTATTTAATTCACATCCTACCGACTATTGAAATAAGGCTTTTGGCTTCATTTCGAAGTGGAGTACCTGGCGGTTATTGCCGCACTGTAGTCGGGGAACATTGCGACAAGAATGATAGCGAAATAAAAACACTCGAAAATCAATTTATCGTAATTTTACCGAAACTTTACCGAAAACTGTTTTCAAATACCTTACATCTGCTGCTATACTTTTAGATGCCATCCAATTAGCGATCGCTACATCACACGTGGGTGACATAACTTACGCGTCAGAACTCTACTTTTATTCATGCTACAGGGAGGAATTTACATTCGAAAACATTCGCTAGGGTTGGTAGAAATGAATTACCGGAAAAACAGAGTCTCAACCGGAAGGGATAAAAATATCACCAAATATATATATATATATATATATATATATATATATATATATATATATATATATATATATATATATATATATATATATATATATGTCAGATCTAAAAAACGGGTAGTTGGAAATTACGTGAGTTATAAATGATTTTAAAAAGGGAACTCTTTTATAATAATAAAATAAACGAAAAACACCCATGCTTGTGTAACCTTTTGGAGTAATCCGGTCAAGCGGAAATTTGTTTGAAGCTTTGATGATTAAGTGAACCGATATGAGTCAGTTAGCGCGTGGATATGGAGCTGTCAATACCTTTCCACGCTTAGCTCCGCTACGAACAAATGAAAATGGCGCAAATGTTGCTTTTAAATGAAACGATGATTTAATAAACTTATTATTATCAAGAAAGACTGTTTTCCATTCACCTTAACACTAGACCATGTCATATATATATATATATATATATATATATATATATATATATATATATATATATATATATATATATATATATATATATATATATATATATATATATATATATATTACAATTTCTACTTATCAGTATTTTACAGTTAGAACAATAGTTTTGTTTCCATATTTGGAAGCTGAGAAATGAACATATGCATAGACTCTTCATTATTCTATTTTCATAGATTTTTATAAGTATAAAATTAGCAAAAATCAAGAAATATATTTCAAATTCTTTAGTAATTTTTTGAGAAAATTAGACACAAAAAAGTATTTGAGTCAAAATAACCCATCTCGCGTTCTGTTCTTAAATCTTCTATGGGATTACAGGAGAGCAGTCCTTTAAAATAAATCTATTTATAATAGTACAAAATGCTGTAAAATATTTTTTTAAAGAACTGTTTGTTTCATTCATTTTTTTACATTCTTCCTTTAAAAGTAAAGTTCATTAATCTCTGTCTACCACAAATGATTATTCCAAATTTTGTATAAGTTTTGCAGTTCTGCCAAATTCTTAAAGTGGGTATGTACTTCCCATATTGGATTTCTCTGTTTCAGTGTTTATCTATTGTAAAAATAAGAGTTCTTCTGCATAAAAAAATATACCACGGGATAAAACAGCGAATTCTCTAGAATGCTATCTTTCCCTTTTTTAATGAACACCAAGAAAAATTTACGTATTTAATATTAAATTATTTGAGAGAAATTTTGGCATACTCTTTTTTCAATCGCAAAGAAAAGCAATTAACCCACATAAATTAAAATAACCTTAGAAAAGTGGTTGCTCTATCACGTGCTATATGTTTCTTAAAGAAATCTTTAAGTACTAGCAGACCAGAAATAGTTTAATTTTTCTCATAGGTTAACAATGAGCAAGAGAAACCCATACGTAAAGTACAGACCCAAGTTTCGAATGTAACGTCTGTTACTTATGATGAATGGTTTTTGGAATGGATAACCTTGATTTTTTTATGTTTTATTTTGTTTTTAATTTTACCTTTTTCATGATTTCTGTCTAAGCCTCCTTTATTCGTTCGCTTCATTTTCTCCTTACCTTGATGCAAATAGCTCAAATGAATTTTTCCTTGTATGTAATTATGAAATTGAATAGGAGAAATTTGCTATCGGTTCACAGGTATGCTCAGATAATGAGGCTGTGATAACATGCTGTGATTAACAAAGCGGTAAAGGAAATTAAACAAGGTGTTTCCTTAATCTTTCCCCGAAGCACTGTCGGCTTCATTTCTTGAAAGTACAGAGTACTTTTCAGCATCTTGTGCAGATACTTATTAGTACTATTCCATCTGTGCCTGAAAAAATTTAGAAGTGCAGTCTATTCCAGGCATGCCCAACCCCGGACCATGGCCCGCATGCGGCCCATTTAAAAACTTTTTGCGGCCCAGTTGAAGTTTTCAACTGTCTATATAGTTTTAGTCATTTTGACTATATACAGTTGAAACATAGAATTTTAGTTGTTAATGTTTGCAATAATAAATATCCCATATTATATACGTTAAGACTTGATAGTAACCAACGTAAATCTGGTCTTTGAGTAGGGTTGGACAGGTTACGTTGAAATTTGAGTGTTCTAGAATATTCTGTCAATCGGCCATTACTTATACAACCAGCTGATACGTGCACGTGCTCTGTCCGACCAGTGAATGGAAACTTTATGAAAATCAATTGCGGTCAAATAATTTGATTCATTTACCATTATTAAATGACTATAAAAGTGACCATAAAAACTTCTTCAAATATTCTACTGAAATAGCAATATTACTTAAAGAATTCAATACTAGATTCTCATACATGCAAAAGTTTGAGGAAATCTTTAAAATATTCTTAGCTCCATTTAATGTAGAGGTTGAATCAGCGCTTCCAAATTTATAAATGGAGCTAATAGAATTGCAATGAAACATTGAGCTAAAATGCCTCTACGAAGGGATTGAGTATTATCAAAAATATATCGCCCAAGATAAATTTTTAAATTTCCAAATTTAAGACGATTGGTTATGTGTATTATATCAGCATTTGGAACTACTTATCGCTGCGAATCATTTTATTCCATATTAAACCTGGTAAAAACAAAGTGTCGTAGCAGGGTGCTGGATAAAAACATGACCAATCAGCTACGACGCGCGTCGACTACATTATCCGTTGATATTAACAAAATCTCTAGTAAAATACAAAAACAAATCTCACATTAATTTTAAAAATATACATGTGGTAGTACTTGTGAATAAACTACAAAATATATTTATAGTGTAAATATAATAATAATATTTTAACCCTCATGATTAGGGAGGAAGGTAAGGTGATTTATAAATACAGTATAGTTAATGTTTATTGTCCTTGTAGTTATGATATATGTATAACACAACTTTTATGTACAGTCGCAGCTGGCACTGTAAAAATGCATATTTTGAATATTGCACGATAATAAAATATTTTGAATAATTTGATGTTTTATTTTTATATATGCGCCCCACCTCAGTTCAGTAAATTGTTTTTTGGCCCATCAACCGATTTGGGTTGGGCCCTCCTAGTCTATTCCATAAGAGCGTGTCGCTCATAATTTCGTCAATAGATAGCGCGCAGATACCGGCTTATTTACACATGTTCTTCAAACATTAGAAAAGAATGCTTTATGATTATATTCTTTATTCGATTTGTTTTGCTGTGTTTAAATCAACAATCGAAGTCGTACGTGTAACGAGTGGAAGCGTGAAAATGGCATCACCACAATGAATTGGCCCTCTTAGTCGCCTGACGCCGATCCAATTGAAAACGTGTGGTCTCCCATGAAGATGAAGCTCAAGGGTATACAATATAAAGCTGTAAGTCGCCGGGTACGACAAAACTGGAGGTCTCTACCTTTAAAATTAGCCAAAACACTTGTCAAAAGTATGTCTTGACGCTGACAAGCAATAATCGATAATAATGGGGACTGGACAACGTATTAGGTGAAATGCATTTCAGTTTAATATGTATACTACACAGTACAAATGCATTTTTAACTAATTCGTTTGTATTTTCAGAGAAATAGATGACAAGCTCTTATGGAACAGACTGTAAAATAAAAGGTTATGTAAATGAAAAAGTTTTGCATATTGTCAGGCATAAACTATAAAAAAATGTTAAATCTATCTTTTGATCCATAACTTTATCTTTTTATCAGATAGTCAACATAATATTTAACACTACTTTTCGGCCTACCTCAGGGGCAAACTAACCCCAATTAATATGAATTCGTGTTGTTATTAAAAAACTACACTGTATTTAGACGCAATTAGTTTTTAGATATTAAATTATTATAATAAATCATGAAAAGTCACAATATATTACAATATAGAAAAGTATGTATAGTTAGAAAAATATTTAGAAAACTTTAATGGAATTATTGAGTTCCTAACCAGTCGAGGTTTCCATGGCTGTAACTAGGGCGTGGCAAAGGTGGCATTTACCACGGGCGCATCAGTCACAGCGGCGTAGCACTGTGATGAAAATGGGATCCGAAAGAAGACGATTCGATCCGAGTAGGAATAAGAAGTTGAAAAATATTTTTTTTATTATAAAATCCGATTTTATTTATAAAATACAAAGTGTTTAGAAATTTTTTTTTATGAATTTTCTTATTTTTTAAAATGCTTCTAGAGATTAAATTCGTTATAGATTCTTATAAAATGTTTGCCAAACATTCCTATAAAATGCCTTAATATAAATCCGGGTATTCGTTTTGAATTTTAAATTTATTAAAGTAATTAAAACTAAATTTAAATTTAGAAATTCGTCAATATTTTATAAAAATTTAACGTACAAATACAACATATTCCCCTCAAATAAACTATTTCGTTTATCAGCAAAATATTACCCCCAGACTGTTCTAAAATATTTAAAGTATTAATCAGGTAAAAATAGAAGAAAAATTAAAAATTAATATACTAGGAATGCTTTAAGAATTAACAAAATATTTTGTTTGTGAGTTCATTCTGAATATATGATAAAGAATAAAACAGCATGTTTAATACTACATTTTCTCACTATATTTGGCAGAAGGGGCGCAGACCAGTCTTTTGACACGGGCACCAAAGGACCTTGTTACAGCGCTGGAGGTTTCTGACACAGTTCAGGAGCAGTGTATGAACTTATATATATATATATATATATATATATATATATATATATATATACATATATATACATATATATATATATATATATATATATATATATATATATATAGATATACATATATATACATATATATACATATTTATATACATATATATATACATAATATATACATATATATATATATATATATATATATATATACATAGATATATACATATATATATACACACACACATATATATATATATATATATATATATATATATATATATATATATAGATATATACATATATATACATACATATATATACATATATATATATATATATATACATATATATATATATATATATATATATATATATATATATATATATATATATATATATATATATATATATATATATATAGTACATATTCTACACATCGGTTTTTAAGAACAAATATCTACAGTTTTTATTCCACTCTTGGAAACTTAGACATGAATATTTTGCATATGCTCAGATTCTTCGAAATTATATTTCCATAGATTTTTATGGGCATAAAAATTAGGTAAAGCCCAGAAATGCATTTTTATTTTGTTACTATCCTTTTCAGAAAATTGGACGCAAATAATTTTTAGCTCAAAATGACCCATCCGCGGTTTAAGGTTAAGCTAGTCGGTCTCAGTCTAATCCTAGTTCTCGGTGTAAAGCATTGACCAGATAAAATTCTATGACATCATGACAATCTAGGGCTATGGGCAGAGATTAGTTTAGAGGCCCCTTAATCTATTACTAATGGAATGGATCGAAAGAAAATAGTAGCTGGACCCTGAATTGCAAGTATTATAACTGCACGTGCTTTACTTTATTTATATCTTTATTTATTCGTATAAAAAATAATTATTTTAGTTTATACTTTCTGTTTATACAGCAATAGTATGCAAGTGAATGAATTTTATATTAGGTTGTTTGGAACGTGCTTTCTCGTTCCTGAAAATGGAGTGTTTTCTTTTACATTATAAGTATTTTATTTAGTTCTACAGCAACAATTATGTACAAAATCTGAATATTAACACATTAAAATGTGGTTTAGAAGGAAATTTGTTGATTAAACTTTTTTTCTAAAATATCTCAAGGGAAAAGTGAAATTGGTTACTGAAGTAAAAAGATCTTATATCAGTTATTTGACCGCCGTGTACGAAACAGTCGCCACTGGGAGCTGTTTGTCAGATTTTTTCAATTGGTGAGATTACAAGATCTATGCAATTTTAGATTTCTCGTTATCACGAAAGAAAAAGAATGAGTAATTTGGATAGTGCAGTCTCTGATGATTCCCAAAACGGCAATGTTTTTCACATTCTCCTGCATTGAAAATTCCTTCTCACCCGGATCTGCAACAGGTACGTCCGAGGGCATGACTGGAGAAGGTAACGAACTAGGGACTTTCACTTTCACTTTCCCAACTGTCTTTTCTTTGGGAATATTCGTTTGAAAAGGGATAATTTTTAAAGATAGTTTAAAGAAATGGTCCTTCATGAGACCTCTGAAATATAATATCAACACTGACAAACTAGAATGAAGAATTCAGGGATGATTTACATATACTAAAAAATAAAATAGACAGCACATGTCTCTCTTGTACGCCGATTAAATTATGCCCATTTTTTGTTGTACTTTATTTAAATTTATTTTATTTGAAGATGAGATAGGGTCCTCAGATTCTTTCTTAAACTGAACAGTTACACTACTAATAAAATATTACTTAGTAAAAAGAGAAAATATGCATCATTAATTGAAAATTGAGTAAAATTGTATTCAACAATGAGTAGAGTTTATGTACTGCCCCCTGACAGCAAAAATGAACATTTAAATATTTGTTATAAGGAGAGTTTTCCGTAATACAGTGTTTAGATTGCAAAGAAAGGGAAGTGCACAAACAGATGCTACAACTGCACTAAATGCTAAATTTCGACATTCTACATTTAGTCATATGAGAAATATACGTGTCGCGTGCTCGAGATTGATTCGATTTTAGTTTTTCGCGATTGGCAAAGCAGAGAAAAATGAAAAAACAAAATGGAGCGGAGGTTGTCGAATGTATTATTTTTAAATGCTAAAGAGCTCTTCCAAAGACTATTATTTAGAGAATAGAACAATACGCGGGGTACAGACGTCCCGAGGAAATTATCAAAATCCATTCAGGGCTAATAAAAAGAGTTTTTTTTAATTTCTTTTCACGTACGTACAATCTATCAAAATATTTACCGAATATATTGTTTAAAGTGAAATATGTCATCTAGTTAGTTGAGGAGTTCTCAAAAATTCGTGGATTTATTACGTTGATTTGTGGAACTATTCCATGTTTCCATTCACTATTTGCAGAGTGGTACATCACCATGCATGATTCAAGCCTAAAATCTGTTTCTTACCATTGGTGGAACTTTAATTTTTACAGAATTTAAGCACCTAGCGCACATATTTAGACTGACATGGAAAAAAAAACAGGATTAAAGTAAGACTCTTACGTTATAAAAAATTCTTACTTTTAGAAAACTTAAAATCCTGATATTTTCACTTTAGTACTTTACGATATCGATATTTCAGCCAATCATCATTTTCATAATTTGTTATTTTAACTTATGGCCTAAATTTTCTGCGACTTTCAAATAGAATGACAAATGGGAGTTTAATGACTTTAGAGCTACAAGCAGGAATTGGGAACCGATTGGGCCGTGTAGCAGATTAGTATGGGATTAGCGCGGAGATTGTCACCAAATTGTAGGACCCAGTTCTTTTTTCAACCTTTGCTCTTCTTTTTGGATTCTC
>CM063498.1:2596360-2601360 GCA_032207245.1 Pardosa pseudoannulata
CTCCGGACTCGGTAATCTTTTCCTTCCTATTATTTTTAAAAAAGAAACATTTGCCATTTTATGAAACAATAATTTGTGTACAGTACTGGATCACGTAAAGAGGTTTTTGATCACAAAATTCCTCCAAATTCTCAAATCATACCTCTGGCGGTGGCAGGCCTAGCCTGGGGGTCTTCTGCGGGATCCTTGCTTCTAATGACAAGGTCCCCCATTGGCCAAAGTTATTCTTTGCTCTTGTGCAAATTAAGGCACACCCCTTGCCTTAATTTGAGTAGCGCATTGTTCACGTCCTTAACTTGTCCATGGAAACAACAACTTTTTATTTAGAGCTGTAGTTCTCAATTTTTTTAGTCTTAAGACTCCACCCTCCCTCTTGAAATTTCGAAAACTGTTTCACAATCATAAATGTTCAGTTATAAATAAAAATTCTAAAGATGTCATTTTTTTTTTATATTTCACATAACCAACAAATTTTAATTCAAAATACTCCAACAAAAAGAAAATTTCATAACATAAAGTTCGCCCGAGCTAATCGATAATGCCAGAAGAAAATAATATGCAATAGAATATTTTATAAAGATAGTATGAATCCAAATTGGTTTTTAAAAAAGTAATTGCTTTTATCAGGCTATTTCAGTTTTCAATGTTGTGATTTAGTGATTACGTTACAGTCTAGGTGATTAATGTCACATTTTCAAACAGCTAAAAAGAAAAACTAATATGCCTTAGATTTTATTTAGTCTATATTAATATAAGTTGAAGTATTATATCACGAAAGGTCTGTCAGTCGTTGAAATTGTAAATATGTTACTTATTACATACATTTATATACTTTTCGATGGTCAGTTTCTTGATATTAAGGATTCCAAAAAGGAAGTTAAGGCATTCGCCATTTTGTTCTCCAGGGGTTTTAGACTGCTACGCAATAGTGTGAATGTGTTTTTATTTCGACAACCAATAATTTAGTACAATATTATTACAATTATTTTTATTACCAGCTTTTAATAACATTTTCAAATTTAATATTTTTAATTAACAAATATTTATTTTATTTTTAAAATAAAAAAATATATAATATATTTAACGGAACAATTTTAAAAAAATTTCGAGCATCATTTGCAAGCCGTAAAGTATTTCGAGTTCTGATTAACTTATGTATCTTAATGTTATATTAAATGGATTAGAAATATATACTCTATGGCATGAATTAATGACATTATAAATTTAACATCACTAATTATTTTAAAAAATAATTCAAAGTTAAAAAACAAGAAATATACAATTTTAAATTTCATTTTGGTAGAAAAATATTGAAGATATTAAAATTTTCGCAAAATATTAATTTATTTTATAGATAATAAACAGGTATTCAAACAAGAAAATTTTCGAACAGATAGAATAAATAGAGTTTTTTAATCTTACGGAGAGTGGGAAAAATTATACTTTTGAGAAAAAAGCCTCTAAAAGAATTAAAAAGTGACATAATATATATATATATATATATATATATATATATATTTATATATATATATATATATATATATATATATATATATATATATATATATATATATATATAAACTGCCTATGGGACGAGTAGTTCTGAAATAAGAGCTAAACGTTGCAGTGCTTTAACATAGTATGTGTAAGACTTAAGTTGCATGCATATCACATGTTTCTAAAGTATATGCTAATACTATTGGGGACATTTTGGCTTATTTCGTCAACGTATAGTAATCCACAATATTGTAAATATTGATGTTTTAAATAAACTATTCTCATATTTCCTTTTAACTGACTTTCGAATAAAATAACTCATTCTATTTTTCATATTCTTATTTTTTCTGATTTTAGAATTGAATCGAATCTTGAATTTCATTTAATAAATCTCGATTGTCCATAAAGATGCCAAAAAACTGATTAAATGCAGCAATGTTTACATAATATTTAAAAGAGATATTTGAATTTAAACTCTGATATTTTTAGAGTGAGATTTAATAGAGTGTCGGTAAAAAAAGTCATGGGAACTCTATAATTATTCTTATTGTAATAAAAACTACAAGAATAAAGGTTTAACAAATGGTAGCTGAATAGCTTTATAAAACATTTTATAAGAAGCGATAAAAAAGTATCGATGCCTTCTCTGATCTAAAGATATCTACAGTGGAAACTCTTCTGAATCATTATGTCATAAATAAGAAAAATATACAAAGTGATTGCAGTAAAAAATCTTAAATCGAGTAAATTTAACTGCACCACAAATAGTTTGGTGTCGCCATCTTTTGTCGAAATGGTTCACTTTAAACAACAAATGCTTTATAATAAAATATTTATAATAAAATTCAAACCAATGTATTATTAGTATACTGCATTTATTTATTTTTTATTTAGTATGTAGCACATAGAAATTACACTGAAGAAAAAATTTTAATTAAATATAATTTATTCCACTTTCTTGAGCGTTGTTTAGTGTCGCTCTCTAGTGAGAGATTTTTTAACTAACAGTGAAAAAAAATTTCAAACCTTTTTTTTATTTATTTAAAATTTAAAAAAAAAACTCTTTGCAAAAAGTAATGTTCTCAATTGATTCTTACTGCAAATCACCATCAGCCAATCTTAACTTATGGTCGACGAAGGAATTAATTATGTAAAAATACTCTTTTGCAGTTCATACAAATACACATTCATATATTTATATATATACATACAAACACACATATATATGTATATATGCATACACGTCAGGTCTAAAAAAGTGTGAGTTAGAAATTACGTGAGTTAAAAATGATTTTAAAAAGGGAACTCTTTCATAATAATAAAATAAATGAAAAAGACATACGCTCGCGTAAGCTGTTAGGATAATCCGGCCAGGTGAAGCAAACAAGTTAAATAAATTAAGATGAAATACATTTAAAATAAAAAGAAGAAAGTTTAAGAATAGCAAGAAATTTTTATTTATTTATTTTATTTTTTTAATTTAAATTTTTATTTATTTATTTTTATTACTAAATTACTATACAAGGCAGTGAAGATATAGGTGAATGTTGATGAGAGAAATAATAAGTGAAATTACATTAAGTTAGTACAAGAAGTAAAATTAAAGTTAAAAAATTAAAAATTAGGTTCAGCTTAAAATTCATGGCGAGAAAAGCTCAGAGCAGGTTCTGTGGCGCCATCTGTTGGATGTCCTCGCGTTCGGGAAGTGCATTGGGGAGCGTTAAGAAGGGAGATGAAATTCTACCAGTTTAAGGAATCATGGCGGCTCTAGGCCGCTTGCGATGTTTAGCTTTCCTATGATCATAGTCAGGTATATATACATACAAACACACATATATATATATGTATATATGCATACACGTCAGGTCTAAAAAAGTGGTAGTTAGAAATTACGTCAGTTAAAAATGATTTTAAAAAGGGAACTCTTTTATAATAATAAAATAAATGAAAAAGACATACGCTAATCCGCATAGGATAATCCGGTCAGGTGAAGCATTTTGGAAGTATTTGATGAGTTTGCAAACAGATAAGAGTCATTTAGCGAGTGGACATGCAGTTGTCAACACCTTTTACACGCTTGGCTCCGTCACGTAAATGAAAATGCGCAAGTTGCTGTTAAATGGAACTACGATTTAATAAGCTAATTATTATCAAGAAAGACTGTTTTCCATTCTCCTTAACACTGGACCATAACATACATATATGCATATGTATATACATACATACATATATAGTAGATACAGAGAGCTTTTCGGAAAACACTGGATGCTTCGATTGGTTGTAAATGTAATAAACAGGTTCAGTTTAATAACTTGAGATCCGTCATTAAGCTATTGTTTTGTCTCTGAATGCTTTTAATTTTTTCCTCTTTTACTCCAATAGGTGATCACTTATCTTATGTCATTCATTCATAATTTACACGTGACAACAATCAAGATCGGCTTATGCACTCCCTCGAAATGTACAGAAGAAGATGTCGATAAATTGGTAGACATAAGTAAGTATAAATTTATTGTGTATATCAAAGAGTATCAAGAGAAGAATGTTCTCGTGAAAATGACTTTTTTATGGAGGTTTTTATTTTTCATCACGTTGAACAATGGAAAATTCATGATATTTAGATCGATGGCAAAAAATCTGCGGTCAACACAATACAGCTAACATCATAGCAACTTTCTCCTTGAAATGTAATAGATTCTTGTGGTTTGAAAACAGCATCCAGATGTATATACATATATATGATGAAATTTTTGTCTCATCACACAGGAAGAGATTCCATTTTGGATTTCATGCAGTCATGGCGAATCGTAGTCAAGAGAAAAAAAAAAAGACAGAAAGAGAAATTTGGGATAAAAAAGAACTGAGTTTATTCAGGCAAATTTTCTCACGTACGTTTGCCCCCAAATGTTTAAATCTCGGTTAAATAGTTGTCTCATCCAACCAATCAAAGTTTAATTACCAATTGCGTCACCAATTGAGTGAGTGACGGCGATGACGTAGTTTAAGCTTCACGGACTATTTTAATATACTTATGCAACAGGAAACTTGGAAGTTGTCAATTTAATACTGAAAACAGAGATATTCTCCAAAGTTTCTAGAAAAGGATAGAATTGCCAGTAATTTTTTAGCGTAAAAAGAGCGTTACAACAATTCTTTACTAAAATATAAAGACAAAATTTGCTTTTTGAAAAAAAAAAGGAAAATAAAAATATTCATTTTCTGTACAAGGATTTGAAAATTTGACTGGAGTTACATTTTTAATATTTTGTATATTTTTACCTCAACATCTCTATTTTACTTGGAACCTGAATTTAGGAATATATTTAAATTTGTTAATATTATTTACGGCTTTTATAATTATATTCGTTAATTTTACTTTAGATTTTTTTTTACTATACACAATTTTCTATATCAAAAACTAGGCTGAGTTCAGGTACAGCCTAAAAGTATACTTATAAATTAGTAATCTGAGAAATTTGAAAATTGTATTATAAGTAAATTCT
>CM063498.1:2606360-2646360 GCA_032207245.1 Pardosa pseudoannulata
CGCCGGCGAAAATGATGAAACTTGATTGCGGATGATCTGAACGGCACAAAATAACAATCCATCACTGTAGCACTGAATGACTTACTTCATATTTATGCCTGGGAATTTTTTTTCATTTCGACACCTGACACATAAGGATTAATTAATGAGTTTTTTTTTTAAATCTTGTATTTAGTTGTTTTTAAACCCCAGACAGAAAGTGTTGGGGATTTCACAGACATTTCAAGCTATGTGCTGAAACTACAATTTCAAAACATTTTACGATCATGCAGAAAAAAAATAATAATCATAGTAACTTTAAATAGCTTACTTCCCGATATTCCCAGACTAGGTTTCTCGAATTACGTTAAGCAGGCGTTTCCCAACCTTTTTTGGCTCCCGTAGCACTTGGTTGTACATCATGCTCAATTTCTTTAATTTTATTCGTTATTATCACAAAATGTTAGAAATGGATTATTTTTTAAAACAAAATTGAAATGAAATAACTGCTTTAATGCATGACAGTCATTTTTGCTCCAATGACAGTCAAATAAATCCAATGATGCCATTTTCTGGATAAATATATTGAACTAATACAACAATATTATTTCTATCAAGCTGTCATGAATTACTCAGATTCCTTTGAATTTCACAAATCCTTTACAGTATTCGAAAAATGGCGACAAATGGCCGCGGGAAAGCATCTCTATCATTTGGAAAAATAGCAAATTAAAAATGATGCATTGGAAGAACCGATTTTGGGATTCACGGAATGGAAATACCGTTTTTCCTCTTGCCCGAACTCAAGTCGGGCATTCCAAAATGGGAGCATTTGCGTTCCCCGAACAGAGTTCAGGCATCAAGGGCGAGGGTGTTAACACATTGTGTGCGGGTACATTTCGCAGCGGAATTGTACCAGGAGCGGGCGTTTTGCGCGTAAATTTAGTCATTCAGTTAAATCTCAATAGATCGAAAATTATTTAATTTTTGAACCAATTTTCGTATTTTATATTGAAATATTAAAACAAATATATAACTATACAAATAAACAAATATATATATATATATATATATATATATATATATATAAATATAATATCATTTTCGCAAAGATAAATAAAAAATTAGTTTTAAATCTAAATTGATGTTTTTAATCAACCTTCCCGTTCTGTGGTTCCGCATCGACTGATGTAAAAACTAGTTTTTATTTGTCTAAATTTTTCCAGAATCTACGTAGTAGACAAGAACATTCGGCTTGTTTTCCTTATATACTGTTACTTTTGTTCCCACAAACAAACTATGTTGTTGCACTAACCCGTACTAGTACGTGACCCGCGCTCAAGTATCAATCGTCAGAAAACGTACTAGTACGTGTCCCACACTCAAGTATCGATCGTCAGAAAACGTACCAGTACGTGTCCCGCACACAAGTATTAATCGGCAGAAAACGTACTGGTACGTGCCCCGCGCTCAAGTATCGATCGTCAGAAAGCGTACTAGTACGTGTCCCGCACTTAAGTATTAATCGTCAGAAAACGTACTAGTACGTGCCCCGCGCTCAAGTATCAATCGTCAGAAAGTATACTAGTACGTGTCCCGCATACAATGGGTTAAGACAGATATAACTGTAAAGAAATCTCCGCTCTGTCACGTGGTCAATTTTGTCTCACGAATCTCTTGATGTAAGCTGTCCACCGGAAGGAATATTTTCCCTAAATTGAGTTTAAGGAATCCAGTATTCCAGTACTCTGCCCTTAAGCGATTGTTTCTACGATAGACCAGGATTACAATGAGTAGGAATGTTATTCCGTTCATTCCAGATTGTTAGGGCAGGATCGTATTTTGTTCTGTACTCTTTACGAAACTTCTCTAAATACATTCATAATTCATGTTCCTAACGTTCGATTTTCCTTCTTTATTTGTTGCAGGTACATCATGGGAGTCGTTTGTTTTCTAGTGGTGGTAGGAACAATCGTGGATAAAGTCTGTTCATCTGCAGAAATGGATAAATCCAGCTTGAAATGTAAGGCCCAAAATACGTATTTCAATACACCTTTTAATGGATTTTATTTACAGGGATTCGAACCGAAACTGAACGGAAAACCGGAAAACAAAACCGTTATTTTGGTCGGAACGAAAACCGGAACTGAACCGAAAAAGAATTTCGGTTTATTTCGGTTCAGTATATCTTCAGTCATTTAGTTACTGTAACCAACTTTTCAATATTTTCAAATTTAACGCCAACCCTATAATTATCGTGTCCATTGCTTCTTGATTTCCTGTTTTGATGTTTTCAGTTTCAGTTTCGCGTGAAACTCGTTGTAGAAAGCAGATTTAATTCAGTTGAATGTTCAATTGTCACATTCGATTTTGATAATGGATAATAATCCCAATGCTCACCGTTCCCTGCTCATCGCTAGAATCGTACGTGTTGGTTCATTAGATTCATTTACATAGTGTACGAATTAATAAAAGAAAAATCTTTTAAAATTTGATAGGATTAATTTTTAGTGTTTATTTTAAAATTAAAATTTTATTATAAATTATAATGTACATGAAATAAAATTATTCATTCAGAGCTGAAACGAAAACAGAAAACCATTATTTTTGTCAGAACGAAAACCGGAACTGAACCAATATATGTATGTGTATATATATATATATATATATATATATATATATATATATATATATATATATATATATATATATATATGTATATATATATATATGTATATATATATATATATATATATATATATATATATATATATATATGTATATGTATATATATGTATATATATATATATGTATATATATATGTATATATATATATATATATATATATATATATATATATATATATATATATATATATATATATCCTATATAATAATAGCCTTAGTTATCTGTCCGTCTGTTCTCGAATTTATGAAGTGGTTGGACCTAGAATGGATAGGGACATCCACGTTGGATTCTTGATGAGGTAGGGTTAGCAAAATTCAAAGCGAGTCTTTAAAACGTTCGAAATCCTCCGCCCCCTTTTTAATGCCTTTATTCCAAGCTCTATTTGCCCTGGTTAAGAGCAGGCTATTAAGTTTATCACATAATAAATAGGTAAAAATAACATTTTTTGTAGCATTATGACGTCATTCCTTTAACCATCTCGTTTAATTCTCTCTTTTTGAAATTATTTAAATATCGTCTGCATTTTTTTTATTCGTTTTATCACTTAATTTAGATATTAAGTAAATAATTTTCTTTCATATTTGGCTTTAATAATAGATTAGGTACATATGTATTAATTTTAAATTTAATCATCGGTTATTTTTTATTCCAATGAAAATATATCACCGGTATTAGCAACAAATTCTTTTCATAACAGTATAGGAGTCTATTTTACGGACTAATAAATATCTAGCGTTTAAGTTATACGTCTTTGAAAATTAAGAAGTTTGTTCGTTTGTGTGTTTGTTTTTTATACATAACCCCACTGTTTGACTAAATGAATTCAACGTGATTCTGAAATGCATTCACAGTATAGGGAGACTTTAGAGGAGTATGAAGATAAACAAATTATTGAGTGTGTACCAGATTATTCTCAGCCAAAAAGCAAACCATTTTTTTACCTGCCTCATAGGGTACTTTACAATTCTGAAAATTTTACTAATTCCGTTGTATGATGGGCTATATGCTAGTATATATATATACATATATATATATATATATATATATATATATATATATATATATATATGTAAGGAAAATTCTCAGGGGTTTTCAAAACTTAAATCAAGGGTAAAAATTCCCGCGTCATTTTCCATTCCCCTTTTTAACCCCTAACCTAAATTGACCACTCGGGCTACAGGTTACGCCCTCAGAGAAGGGGCCTGGCCAATTATAAACCTACATGGCCCTAGCGGACAATTTAGGAAATTACCAAATAAAAAGGAGATACACGCTAGTGGAGACAGATTTTTCTAGAGATATTTTCCCACAGATGTTGACCCAGGTGTTACTTGTCTTGTACATAGAACTTCATGCTAGCTGACCCTTCAGTTTGTCATGTCCCTATGATGAAGTGGGAACCCGTCCTTCAAAGTTCTCTTAATAAAGGTCTTTAGCTGAAACGTTATCATTTTTATGGCCATGACTGCAACCCCCCATCGAGAAGTCAGTCTCATTACATACACACACACACACACACACACACACACACACATATATATATATATATATATATATATATATATATATATATATATATATATATATATATATATATATATATATATATATATATATATATATATATATATATATACTTGAACAGGAACGAAAAATTTACGGTTCCAAGCCCCGGTTATTTAATTAGCATGATGATACAGATAACATGTAAATGAAGAATTATTGACTGTACATAGGGATCAATGATTACTGATGCATGCGATATAATGTTTTTTAAACACATGAATATTTAAATGATTCTATCAAACGGGTTTGTAAACGAAATCTTCGAAAGTTAAATTTGCTAACGGATACTGCAGGAATGTTATCAATTTTGGCAGTTAGTTACGGAATGCCATTATCGGCAAATTAGAGAGAAAGTTGTAATGTATCCTGAAGATAACTTTTGTTTTCGCAAAGGATTCACACTCAACTGTCTTCATTATATTTCTTCTTGTCATATCACTGAGATTTTAGACAGGGAGTGACGCGAGTTACCACATATAAACAGGGGTTGCCAACCTGCGGCTCGCTAGCGACATGCGGCACTTTGTAGGATTATTTGTGGTTAATGTACTTGAGTTCCCTTTTCATTTTTGTGTTATTATAAAGAAATATTACAACTGATGGAGCTTCGGCAATACTGGATAATAAACTCGGTCTTATTGGGCTTTTAAGAGATGATTCTCAAATTCCACAATTCATACCGATTCACTGCATAATTCACCGAGACCCTTTCGTTACAAAATATCTTGATGTTATGAAAACAGTGTAACACATTGTAAATTACATTCGGACCAATGCAATAAAATCATCAATTCAAAAAATTCCTTAAAAAATGAAAGGACGAAGATTTTCCAAATGACATTCATTAATTATAGTTTCTATAAAAAATGTTTTTCAATATCTTTCTTTGCACACCTTCTAAATATGTATTTAATTGCGGCACCCAAAAAATTTCAAACTTTGAAAAAGAATTGCGTTTCTTTATATTGTTACAATCTTCAAAGCTGGGTTCGGGGACTGAATGGACTTTAAGTAAGATAGCACGAAAACAATAATTTATTGGCAGTCAGTTGGAAAATACAATGTCAGAAAGGCATCAAGGTTAAGGTACTGCAAACTCGTACCAAACTTACAAAATCATCGCGAATTAACTCGAGCAGAATGCCTATGGCTTCCATAGTTCTTTCCGCATAAAACAAATCGGAATTACCGGTAAAACACAACACACCGTGCGTACTGTGTAAACCGAGAAATCTACTTAACGACGACTCTGTTTTCCGAATTGTAGCTTGTTTGAGGCACCTGGGCTTGAGCCGAATCCCCATTGGTGAAGGTGAGAATTACTCTGTATAGTGTGCATCTTGAAATATGGAACTATAGTATAGGTGAAAATAATTTGACTGAATAGACGATACTGGGATTCAGCGTGCCTTATATAAGCCCGAAGAAACTGCTGGAATATTCTAGAAACAGGAACCGGAAGTTGTCACCTATCGCCACACTTGGCGACACTTGGTGACAAAACTGTCGCCAACTAGCCGAGATAATACCCATAGAGTCCCATGTTAAATTTAAGGTTCATTAACAAATTCATAAATATATTATATAGTCTTCATACAATTATAAATATTCTTTCTATTATATTCATTGATTTCATTCTCAGCAACCTTCACTATATTTAATAGAGTAAGATTATTATTATAGATACATGTAACGACGTGAAAGTTACTTGCCGCTACACCAGAAAGTAGCCCCTATTTTTTTAATTACCCTGGCTCACTGGGCAATTGGCAGACCTAAGTAATTTTCAGAATTATTTGCAGTCGTTTCATTCCAATAAAAGGAAGCCAGCCCAACGTAGAATTTTAACTTTATTTTAGTTTAAGAAAAATATATGTCTTTACAAGACAAGATATCAGCATCGAATGATGCCGATAATACATTTCTAGTACTAATTTCACCCCACAGCAAGTGTTTTTCCTACGACACTTAGTCAGCGTTATTATCAGGAACTTAGATTATTGGAAGGATTTAACTATTTTACTGAGATGTGGAAAGTATGACTAGTGGTCAGCATTTATTCCAGAGTTAGCTTTGGGAGAGTGGTAAGAAGAATTCAAGTCAGCGGACACTCCTTTTAATTCTGAGAGTTTGTGGCTGGGAAATGAGGCATGAAAGAATGGGAAGGAGAAAAGGAGAATTTTAGAGAGATATTTTAGATGTAACAATTTTGATATGCTACATACATACGTACAAAATCGTAAAGTTTCCTTCGAATTCTTCAGATCCAGTTAATTTATTAACCTATATACGTAAGTTATGTCGCGATTCTTTTCTTATTATTACGACCAGGAGACAGAAAGGTGTGTTTTCAAACACTAATGTTTCTTTCTTCTTTCCAGCTACGCTGTTCCACGTGGCGAGGTCGTTTTCCTTTACCGAAAACGCCAAGAAGCTCTCCGATTACAAGTGTTCCGAGAAAGAGTTGAGTTTCATGTACGGCATCATCGTGTTCGCGTTCTTGTGGAACGTCATGGCAAACACTTTCCTCTACGTCAATTACGATGTCGCCTGTAAGTATGGAAGGCTACCAAATACAATCATTATTATCATCATCATCAGTAAAAGTAATATGATATGCGGAATATATCAAATTTACACTACATAGCTTGAAAAAAAATATTGCTATGATAAAAAACATTGTTTTGCGATAAAAATCATGTTTCTTTTTTTTTATTTCTTTCTGCCAGCTGCAATCAAGCAAATTGTAATCTTTCTATTTACTCACAATGCTGAGTAACAAACAAGATTTTTGACTTCTCCTGGTTCCAAAAAGCCAAACTTTACGAAGTTTTGGTCTAAAAAATGAATATGTTGATGAACTTTTTTTTTCACTAAATTTTGTTTTCAAGATACACAACAGTTAACAGGAAACATCCTTTTATTATAAACAGAAGAAGAAAAGTATTCCTGGGTAATAAATGTAATAAATATATTCATAATTCATATGAATGGTGTCCATTTGTGCAGCTCTGTAAAAAAGAATGGTCGATGTGCAGTTTTCTTGACATTGTTTTTTACAACTTTTGGGTTACATCGGACAATATATTTTTTTCATATACTTCACGATATACTTTTTAATTCATATTTATATGAAAATGTCATTTTTCTAACTTCTTTTAACAAAAAAATACAACAAATTCTCAATCGGGTTCAGGTCAGAGGATTGGGGTAGAGTGTTCAGTCCCTCGGGACTTACATCTGGACAGTGTACGCATGGAACGTGAAGTGTGTGTGTATGAACGGTCGAGCTAATGACCGTTGGTGATGCCCTTAAATTTCTTAATGTTTCTCTTATTTGTTCTTGTTATTAAAGTTTTTATTGTTGTACATCTCCATGGCGCATGATTTATCCCCACACTACACACACGACAATATGAATGTACTTCTTAGCAGAATTATAATAATTTAGTCTTCCAACAGTGTCTATGGAGATCATATCAAAAGGTTCATTAGCGGGTAGTAATTTTTCAAGATAGCCAATTTTTTTTATTTATTATCACATGTATTATGTCTTTGTAATCTGTATTTATTGCTACAAAACGTATACTATGTATTTTTATTTTGTGTATAATTATGTATGAAATCATCAGTTACTTATTTTGTTACTTAAAATTTTTGTAAAATTTTATGTTAATGGAAAGGTTCTCACTTCGTTCACCCCTTTCATTTTGCCCGGGGAGGATATTGTAAGGAAAATTCTCAGGGGTTTTCAAAACTTAAATCAAGGGTAAAAATTCCCGCGTCATTTTCCATTCCCCTTTTTAACCCCTAACCTAAATTGACCACTGGGGCTACAGGTTACGCCCTCAGAGAAGGGGCCTGGCCAATTATAAACCTACATGGCCCTAGCGGACAATTTAGGAAATTTCCAAATAAAAAGGAGATACACGATAGCGGAGACAGATTTTTCTAGAGATATTTTCCCACAAATGTTGACCCAGGTGTTACTTGTCTTGTACATAGAACTTCATTCTAGCTGACCCTTCAGTTTGTCCCTATGATGAAGTGGGAACCCGTCCTTTAAAGTTATCTTAATAAAAGTCTTTAGCTAAAATGGTATCATTTTTATGGCCATGACTGCAACCCCCCATCGAGAAGTCAGTCTCATTACATATATATATATATATATATATATATATATATATAACCCACTCCTTTGTTCGTTCCTCATTTCCCTAGGTGGAAGAGGGAGAATTCTTGAAAATTTGAACAACATCGAAGGGAAAGAAAACAATAGGTTCCTTCTGAATACATTAGGAATATTCCTTTGCCAGTTAAAATGAGGTTCAAAAACTGATAACATTAACCGATGGAAGGATCCCATAAAGCGATAATTTTAACATACAAATGAATGGAGAAAATAGGAGCCAAGTGATTTCGATAACAATAAGCGATTGATAATATTAACCTCGATCACATTAAGCGGTGTCCACTGTATTGTTAAGATTCCATCAATAATTTCGGACAAGATTACTTGATTTTTAACATAAATTAATTTGTTAAATTTATTTGCAAATTACTAAAAAGAAAAAAAAAATTACAAATAAAATCAAATATATTTCATACTTTTGATACATTAGTTAACATTTTTACAATTGTCAATTTGTTTTTGTAGAATGTTTGGTTCATTAATATATTATTTGATATTATGTGTGCTATATGTATATTATACTTAATTTAGCTGGTTTCCTATTTCTAAATTAAATGGACTATTGGTTATTTTTAATAAATATAATAATCAATCTAGTGACAACTTTTGCATGTTAAAGGCAATTAATTCTATAATTTCAGTTTACAAATAATATATTTTCAGGGATTTTTATTGCATTTTAATTATTGTTTAAAAACATTTTTATTGAAACATCTCTCAAAATGTGTGATTACGTTGCTGTCATTTTCACTGTCTAGTAACATGTTTCATTTTACAGCAAATTTTGTCCGAGCCCTGACCATGTTGCAAAATCTTTTTTACGAAATGGTACTCAACAATATTTTGTCTCTTCAAGCATTATTTTTTCTAAGGTAAGGGAAAACTTTAAAAAAAAGTTAGTAAGATAATTTTTTTTCTAAATGATTCACAATTTATTAAATTTGCTTGAGAATATGAAAATATTTAAGCTATATATACACAGTCCAGTCACATTCATGTGACCACCTGTCAAAATCCAGATTAACCACCTTTCTTAGAGCGGACCGCTGCTAGACCTTTTGGAAGAGATTCAGTGAGTTACCTTAAGGTGTTCACTGGGATGGTGAGCCACGCCGACTCCAGTGCCACAATCGGATCGAGTGCGAAAAACCCGATCGAAGTAGTACCACAGATTCTCGATTGGGTTCAAGTCCGGGGAGTTTACTGACCAAGGGAGTACGGTAAACTCGTCCTGTGCCTGATACATTGCGAGCTTAATGACTTGTCGCATTTTCCTGATGGTGCAAATTCCAGACTTCATTGCCGCTGAATAGCAGTCAGCAAAGGTGCATTAACCAGGCGACTGTTGCGAAGGTTCACACTCAGCAACGTTCGCTGAACCGTCATTGTAGAGACACTGTTACTTCCTTGAGATAGTAACTCTAATATGTTAACTCAAATGCATATAAGAGTTACTATCCCCCCCCGTCGCAAGCACCTACCTGAGCCGCTATGTAAAAATTCACGGTTTTTACTAAAAAGATATTAAAATATAAACTGGGACCATAACGTTTTGTTACTCCCCTGGAGATAGTAACTCTAATATGTTAACTCAAATGCAATGGAAAATAAAAATGGCTCGAGATGATAACAAAAATAACCACGGTCTAAAAGTATACAACTCAATTTAATTATTACTAACATAAGACATAAACTAAGATATTAAATTTAGCGAATATAAGTATAAGAAAAGGAAGCAATTAGTGTATTGGTTCAACGTCTCAACGGTTCAACGTCTATTCGTCCGAACGCATATCCCTAGCCTTTTCCATCTATGGCTCGCAGTTCACCCTATTGTCAAGTCCCTAATTTGGGATAGGGGCATTTTACCTGTACAGTATACTTTTACTATGGTGGCCTGCGACGCGTTTACAAAATTAGCCGTTTCAGAAATGCTTCCACCCTTGGCCCGAAAACCAATCATCATGCCCTTTTGGGACGTTGGATAAATCGCCCCATTTCTGCATGACTACAATAATTGAAATGTTTTGCGAATGCCTACAACACGCTTTATATATATCCACCAAATTTGTTGATGACACGTGCCTCCTGCGATTGGTTATTTAACGTTGACGTCAAAAGTAGGCGACAGTTACATTTATGCGAGTGCACTGTGTATAACTGAATATGAATGTCTTATGTAAGCTTATATTTTGTCTCAAGTTTGAACATTATTTCTTTGTTGACAGTGGCTTCGTCACGACATACAAGATTATAAAATCTCCAGAAAGAGGACTGAATATTATTAAGTTCTTTGTTCTCAATTTTTGGAGGTAAGTGGATGTTCTCAGAAATAATACATTAATATGCAATTTAATTTAATTTCGTCTGGTCGAATACAATGTATTGAATAAAGTCTGATTTCTATAAGGTAACTTTTAATTACTCTATCGGATTTTACAGATACAGCTCTTGCTGTATTTATAATATCCCATAAAAACATATTTAATATAAATGCATTGAAACTTATTTCGCTTTAAAAAATTCTCTCTCTCTAAAATGTAACTCAGATATGAAGAATAATGTTTAGGTTAAAATTGAAATTAATTAATGTTTTTATTCCAGTTACGAAATTAAATTTTACAATATTTTACAATGGTCAAATGCGGCTCTCCGTGAGTTCAGTGCGGTAGTTATATTTTGTAAAGCTATTTATTTGTGATGTTATTGCCGCTGGATCATCTGTAATATAATTGATTTTTATGGAAAATGTGATTGGGGAGCTAAAATTCTTAAATAAAAGAAGCATTGCAAACGCAGCACAGATCGATTTCAATAATAGAGTTTGAGAAATTCTCACCATATTCACTGTTAAAGCTACTTGCCATCTAATTCCAATATTTGATAAAACTTATTGTTGTGTACTCCACGAGGAATTTCTTAAAACCGAAATATCTTTCACAGTTGAATAATTATCTGTCGTCTTTCAAAACGTCTGCAAAGGCTTTTAACGAATTTTTGCTTCGAAATACTAATGTTTGACAAAATATCTTAATTAAATATTTTACAGTTTTATTATATTTTCAGTTTATCAGTAAGGATTTGAAACATCTATTTTGTAGAATTATTACTTTTATTTATATTTTTCTATGCATTTTATATAGCACTCGTGTCTTATTGTAACTACTAAAATGTATGTATTTAATGCTACGTAAATGTGATGTGGTTCCTCATAATCTGCATATAACCGAAATGTCGTTTCCTTATGCGTGTACATAATAGATAATCCTTAACATGTGGGCATTATTAAAGAAATGCGTACTGTTTTTACAAAAACAAATATATGTTTTAAGTCAAATGTATCTAAATCGTGAATCAAATTTTTTGTTTATCATCTCCTACTTTTCTCAACTCTAGGTACACGCCAACGTACGCCCTTTTGCTTGCACTGGTAGTGTTGACTCCTACGTGGGGATCGGGGCCGTCTTGGTACAGCCACATGGATCCCATGTACCAAAACTGCAGGGACAATTGGTGGCGTAACATACTGTACATCAACAATTTGCTCGAACCCGAGAAAGGGGTAAGCTGTAAGGATTATCATATCAATTATACTAGAACCTCGAAAGATATTACCTATAATTTCGTTTTTCCTCATTTGATTCATTTGGTCGAACCCGAGAAATGAGGTAAGCTCTATGAATTATCATATCAATTTTACTAGAAACTCGAAAGATCTTACCCCTATTTTCATTTTCCCCCAATTGATTCCTTTGATCGAACTCGAGAAAGAGGTAAGCTCTATGAATTGTCATATCTATTATACTAGAACCTCGAAAGATCTTACCTATATTTTCGTTTTCCCTCATTTGATTCTTTTGGTCGAACCCGAGTAAAAGGTAAACTCTATGAATTATCATATCAATTATACTAGAAACTCGAACGATCTTATCCCTATTGTTGTTTTCCCTCAATGGATTCCTTTAGTAGAACCCAAGAAAGAAGTAAGCTCTATGAATTATCATATCAATTATACTAGAAACTCGAAGGATCTTACCCATATTTTGATTTTCCCTCATTTGATTCCTTTGGTCAAAAGATCTTACCCATATTTTCACTTTCCCTCATTTGACTTATTTGGTTCTGAATTTATTAACATAGAACAATTGTTATCTTTCCCAGATTTTCTTTTTCTACATCTGTTGTCAGAGCTTTTTGGTTCTGTTTGTTTGTTTCGTGGAATTAGAACTTAGAGTTTTTTTTCAGGGTGAGGAAGTTATAAGAATGTTCGAAGATAGTAGGAAAGTTAAAAGATTTCTCTATCATTATGGAATTTCTAAGACCTCCAGAAGTTTAGCAATTTAAATAATTAGTAGTGGGGGAGCTATGCAGAGGTCAGAAACAAGTTCATGAGAAAGACGAAGAGAAATACGGAAAAGAACATGAACTAATATCGAGTCTATCTAAGGAGCTCTAAACTTTGTCAAAATTAGAATAATTTATGTATGGGCATATTGATAGTGATAGAGGCCGAGACAACAGAATGCTCATTCTTTGCAGTTAAACGATCTACTTACACAAATCAGGTATCAGTTATAAAGTAGGTATCCATTCAGAAATATATATATTTTTTAATATTAAGCATCTTTTAAAATATTAGTTATAGTTTATAAAATATTAAGTACTTCTAATTAGTGTTGTATTGAATTAATTTACTCTTAGTCTTGTATTTTATCAAATTTCTACGTCCAACGTTGTCCATTTCTGTTTCCATTTTAAACGAGGGATCAAGGTACATAAATTTCACAGTGTTCTATCATACTTCTTTGAATGTTTAATGGGTATGACTTATTATGTAATAAAAAAGTTACGTTATGAATGAAATGAATGCTATGTTATGAAAAGTTAACATATTTTTTAATATTCTCTACAGTGCCTGAACCATACGTGGGTGTTTGCAGTAGCTGCTCAGCTGCACATAATCGCCATATTTATTCTCATTCCACTGAAACTGTGAGTAAAAGGACAAAAAATTTGATTAATTCTTTATTTTATTTTGTGTGAACAGTAGCCGTCTAATACAAAAGACTTTGTAGGCCCCTTTAGAAATGCATGTTATTCCAACTGTCTAATTCAATTTCCGTAATCCTGTGGTAATCAAGAGTTTAATCCAGACTAAAGGGAGACAAATCAGAGAAAAAATTCTGCAATGAGTTGGAAAGTAGAGCAATACATTTCCTCTAAATATATTCTCTGAACTCATATAGATCTTATTTTATTATGTGGGAATAGTAGCCATCTAATTCGAACACTTTCTATGGCTCTTTAGAAATGCATGTTATTCCAGGTGGCTAATTCAGATTTTCATAATCATAGCGTAATCAAGAGTTTACTCGAGCTTCAAAGGAGACAAACTGACAAAAGTTTCTTTAATGATTTGGAAATTAGAAAAATGCATTATACATTAAATACATTATTTAATACATTATCTCTAAATACATTATCTGGACTGACATTACTTTTAATCTATGTTCTACATTGAACAAACACAATATCACGGCCAATCTCTCAGCGTCATAGCTTCCGAGGCTAAGGGGACAGGAAAACCTAATTCACTAATAGTAAACTGCTAACAACCGAGCTAACTTAGTTAAGTCAGCCCAGTTGGAAGGTTCTGACAGCATTAACTATTACAAAACCAACAACAGTACAAGATATTGATAAAAAGCAGGACCGATAAGCAACCCTCTATTCGTTTTTTCTCGCACTATGGCATATCATAACGAATAAATAATTTGAGGTTTGGATCCAGGCAACAGGGACAGCAGAAGCTTCCCAAACTTAGTAGTGTGATCAATTTATACCGTCCTTCCTGGCGGTCAGTATTATAATTATACTGCAATATCAATAACCTTTGTTATAGCTCTGAAGACTAGTATAAGATCCTGCAGTAAAACCAATGCAAAATGGTACGGTTCAACGTTGTTTGAGTGTGTCAGGTTAGGGACCAAACAACATGGTACGCTGGAATGTTGTTCTATTACAGCTGTAAAACATAACATAAGATCCTGGAGTAGAACCAATGCAACATAGTATGTTAAAAATGTCGTCATTTTTTTTTTACTCGTGTAGCTATATAAACCCTCGATTTAGACACATTAATGGCAATTCGCCCTTCATCTCATACTTCATAGCCCCTGGCGGTCAGCATTCAAATTACACTCCAATGCAGCGCCCTCTATTGGTTCTTTCTCGAACTATAGCACATCGTGATGAATAAATTGTTTCAAATTGAGGTTAGGGACCAAACAACATGATACGGTAAAACAACAGCGGTAGACAAAATGGTACGGTAATAAGTATTTAAAATAAATGATCCATTGAACAAACTGCCAATATACTTTCCTTAGATTAAACACACGCGTACACACACACACACACACGAAAAAAACCTTATTTGGGTTACTGTAGTAAGTTATCGCCCACATTACATTAAATATTAAATGGTTGTATGGTAGAATTTATAGATTATACAATTCGTAAAAACAAAAATATAATTCTATTTTAATCACAATAAACATTGATTTAAACACAAAAAAGTATCTATTAAAAAAAGAAAGATTTTATTTTCAAATACTACGATGGAAAATAAACTAATGTAATAGCCATTAAATTAAAATGAAGTATTTTTAAATGAAAAATGTTCGCTTAATTTTTTATCCATTATTTTCATTTGGACAGATATTTAAGATTGCTATCCAATCTTCTGTAAGAACTATAATTCCTTTCTCACTTCCAGCGACTGATATAAATTCTTGATTTTTAATTGATTGACTAAAGTGTTGTAGTTCCCATAAGCATCCACAGAAAAACGATTTCCTGAATTTACTTTTCTTATTTTTAATATTCTACAACTTTTTTTAAATGGATTTTTTTTTCACTTCCACAGGCATCCCAAGATTGGACTGATGGTGAATTTTGTTCTGGCGGTCGCCAGTTTAGCATCAGTGGCTCTAACGAATGTCTATTACGATTTACCACCCAATGGAATGGCCGCAATTCTTCATAACAGGTAAGACAGTCAAGTAGACAAGTTTTATTATAATTAAGTTTAAGACAAACTCTTTATTTTAAAACTTACTACAATACCTCAAAATACCTTCAGAATTTGTATATATTTAAGATGCATATATGTTTTTAAAAAAATTTCGAAAAAAATGAATATTATTCCTTAAAAATTTAGTTTATCATTGAAAAAAAAG
Source organism: Pardosa pseudoannulata (assembly GCA_032207245.1). Taxonomy (NCBI): domain Eukaryota; kingdom Metazoa; phylum Arthropoda; class Arachnida; order Araneae; family Lycosidae; genus Pardosa; species Pardosa pseudoannulata. Next base: position 2,622,027 of record CM063498.1, read on the forward strand.
TTCAATTGGATGAAATTTATATTGTATACAAGCTAAAAAAATTTCATGAAAAAATATTAAAAACCTTCTCAGATAACATAAGCGTTTCATGAAAATAAGACAATTTAAGAAAAATCAAGCTAGAGTTTTGTAAGTTTAAATTTGTTCACAGTAAACAGATGAAACGTTTTTATTCATAACTCCTCTCAATATTAGAATTTTTTACGCGCATTGTTTTAAGATGTTCAGAAATAAATTCCTTTTCACATATATTTTTTCTAGAAAATGGAATTTTTTTGTCGATTTAAATGTCGTATAACCCTTTAAACATGGCCCCCGGAGATCAGTATTCAAATTGCTCTCCAATACAGCGCCCTCTATTGGTTCTTTCTCGCACTATAGCACATCGTAATGCATAAATTGTTTCTGATTCAGGTTAGGGCCCAAACAACATGGTACGTTAAAACAACAAGGGTAGACAAAATGGTACGATAACAGGTATCTAAAATAAATGATCTATTGAACAAACTTATCTCAATATACTTTCCTTTGATTAAACGCACGCACGCACACACACACACACCTAAAAAAACCTTACTTGGGTAGTTTCATCATCAGGCATACGTATAAAATAAGACAAGTATTTCGAAAGAGAATGAAATGGTAATTTCTTTTTTTAGAAGGATAACTGCTTATTGATTTGAATCCAATATGAGATACTACCAGTAATAGCGATCGTGTGTGGTTCAACAAGGCACTTCCTTCCGGTGTCGGATTCGTGTCCCGCTGCTGGCATGGACTTCCGTAATCATTCGAAATTTGTTTTATGATTTGCCTGTGTAATTAGGCTTCGTTTAACAAAAAAGTTGATCTTATAACTACAAACCAAACCCAATCAGCTGTTAACGCTTTTGATTAACTCTATGCTAACTATCAATTTCTCAGTATGCTGCCAGGTGGTATCCAGTTTTTTTAAATATGTGGAAAAGAGATTAAGAATTGGGATTCTTTATTTCTTAGGAATGAGCGTTATAATAGTTGGAATCGACATAGAATGTGGAAAGTCATTTGTATATCAAATTCGTGGTGCCTGCTATACACGAAATACAGATATCCATTTTTTTTTTTTTTTTTATCGTAGATAAAGCGAGCTTTGTTCTCAAGTAAATAAGATGAAAAAATGTAAACATTGAAAGCTAAAATTAGAGAACTATTTCCATACTTAAAATTTTCTCTACCTTTTCTTTAAAGTTTTTTTATTCAATAACAAAATAAAATTCAAATTTATTTAGTTTCACTTGTGGTCAGTTTACTAAAACGGGGTGTTAATGCAGCATTCGATCTCCTTATAAGTTATTAGTTATTTATTAAATCCATAGATGGCGCTACAGCCGCACAATTTGAGAAGGTGTTGATAACTACGAATATAGCTCCTCCCCATAAAACAGATAATTTTGTGGCTTTTTATGCTGTGTTTTAAACTTAAAACTTTCTTTATCTCACGTTCGGATATGAAAGCTATCGAATATTATGGAATCAGAGCCATCTATATGAATTAATTATTCGATTCCTTCACTAACATGGGTTGTAAAATAGACTTTATAGTTTTACACCATTTTATTTCAGTAAAATTTTACAGTAGCGCCATCTATGAACTAACTAAATAACTAATGACTGATAGGTAGATCTCATGCTACATTAATACCAAAACAGGTTATCATAATAACTTTATGTATTTCCATGAATATTTTCACTCCACTGACAATCATTTTTATTTTTTATTTTTGTAGTGATAGGCTGTTTTATGCCAAACATTCTTACTACAGAGTCTACACACACGTTGGTATTTATTGCACCGGAGTCTTCGTGGGATACTTTATGGCTAAACATCCCGACGTTAAAATATCTAAAGTAAGTATTCTTTCTTAAATCATCGTAAAACGACATATAAGGATGAATGCAAAGGCACAGGGGCGGATCGTGTATAGGCACTGCAGCATCCCTATCACGTGATATAGAGCTAATAGCTCTAAGTACGCGGTGTACATGTAGCCATATTGAAAATACTGCTGCTGACTTCAGTTTAAGAAGAAAATGAAAGACCACTGTGGAGTCCAGACTTTGCGACTCCATGGTGAGCCGCCGACTCCCACACAACTCTACAACTCAACTCTAACGCGCGCGCCAAGTTTACCAGAGACAAAGAGTTGGATAGGTCGCATGAGGATACTCTCGACCAATATGTGGTGTCCAGACTTTGCGACTCCATGGTGAGCCGCCGACTTCCTCGCAACTCTACAATTCAACTCTAACGCTCGCGCCAAGCTTACCAGAGACAAAGAGTTGGATCGGTCGCATGAGGACACTGTCGACCAACGCTCTCGCGCGTACTTCCATTTCGATTTCTTTTAAGTGTGAAGGAATAAATGTTTATAAAGTTAAATGGAGTCAGTCATCATTCACCTTACCACATATAGAACACAATTTTACAATACATATAATAGGGGATTAATTATAAGGATTTCCTCTCCCTGTTTCACTTTTTACAAAATAATAACAAATAATTCATAAGTACAGAAATATAATATTACTAGAGTTAGTAGAGGATTTCTTAATTTTTTTAAAGCTATCCTTTTTACTAAAACCTTGCAATGGGTTTTATAGAGGATGAACTTGCGGTAGGGTCAACGGAAATAGATTCCAATGTCATATTCTCGCAGGTCTATTAGCTCTTTGTTGTTTACAGTAAAAATCCTACTAAAGAAATTGAAAGCCAAGTTTTAATTGACTTCCCTTGTTAGGGTTGCAGTGGTAATAACTATTAAATTATTTAATGATGTAAAATATTATTTTATTTTTTCACTCAAAGGTAGCCAGAATTAAATGAATTGAAAATAATGCAATGACAAAGTTACCAAATTTTGGGCAGACGTCTTTGATACACCCAGATACCACTGTCGCTATTAAAACCTCATCAACCCATCCTATCACGTGAGAGTATGGCGGTTATTAACGTTCTAGGATAGATAATTTTAGCTTCACACCCAGTAACTTATCTAAAGAGGAAATTATTCACAATGTGCTTTGAAATATTTCTCGCCTTAAGATATAAGCAAATTAAAGAAAAACGTATGCCTACTACAGTAAAAATTGTATCAAATGAGCTACTTAAATGCATGTTTTGATCGTCAATTTCTTTGAAACTATCGCCAAATTTTGATATTCTTATTCTAGAAATTCTTTTTCATTTCTTTCGGATTAATGCTAGCTTGGATTGTACTTTTAATTTTGATTTACGGAAAGCATAATCGGAATTATATATTATAATAATATATAAAATACAGCTACTTATCTGTTTTCAAGGACAAATCTCCAATCATTCCCAAATAGGGTACTTTTAAACGTCGTAATTCATTTGAAATGAATATAGCTTTTCAAATGTAGTGGCTTACGACAAAGACGAGATAGTGTCAAAAAGTCCAAGGGATAAGTCAATTACAAATTATCAAAATATAGGACAATAATTTAACTTTATTGGCCTTTAAAATACTGCCCACTTGCATCCACACACTTGTTCCAGCGTTCGTATAGCTGTTCAAAACACTTCTGGAATTTATTTTTTGAGAGGTCCATCATCGCATTTTTGATCACTTCATCTAAATCAACAAAATGGTGTCCCTACAACTTCATTTTTAGCCACTGAAATAAGTAAAAATCTATTGGTGTTGGGTGGGGATATTAAGGAGGGTGTTCCAAAGTGGTGACACTACTTCTGGCAAGGTGCTTTTTCCCAATAAGAACACGATGTGGTGGATCATTGTCATGTAAAAGAAACACATTTTACAGATCATTTTAGTCTGCTTGCCTTTTGTAGATTTGTAGACTACAGGTAAAGTTCTTACTGACAACATGGAGAATCAGAAAGAATGCTGTGAACAAACACTCCTACGTGAAATTCAGAGTTCAGAGGCAATACAGTGAATGGTTATTCGTCTGTCCGCACGCACCATTTCTCGAACGCACTCAACATTCTCATCTGCTGTGGATGAGCAGGAGCGTCCGGTCCAAATGTCATCTTCGATGCTTGTACAACTTTTACGAAAACGCTCATGCCACTCGTACGTAGCATTGGTTGGTCATGGCATCATTTCTGTATGCTTTCTTCAGCCTCTCGAGTATCTCAGAGGGGGATTTCTGGAGCAAAACGCAATATTTATGTTTGCACGTTGCTCTAAAGACGACATTTCAAAATCCGACGAATGAAAAGTTCGCTTTGTCAGAAATGATCTGCAGCTAACACCGACAGTAGCCGAAATGAATTATAGACGATCGTGTGTTTTCCCTATTAGTGCTGCCAACTTCCAACAGATAAAGAATGTAAGCAAACTCTAAAAACTATGCATTGATACTATCGTTCAACAGGGACTCATTTTTTATCTGTTCTGGTAAACATACCTGAATGTATTTATGCCTACTAAAGTACCACAATATTTTTTTTCCTGTTATTGCAGAAGATGAGCTTCTTTTTGTGGATTGTCACTGGTACTGCGTTCTTGGCTGCTCTAAGCACAGTTCACGAATGGAAAGATGGAATCAGCGTCAGTCCTCTCTTGGCAGCACTCTACACGACTTTCAGCAAGGTAGCCGTGGCAGCTTTTTTTGCCTGGGTGACGATTGCTTGCATGACAGGAAATTCAGGTAACACGCAATAATGCTAAAAGTCACAATAAATATTATCTGATAGTCTTTGGTGTTTCACGAGTATAAGATGATATTATTTATGATTTTTTTATCTGTATTTTCGGATTGTCTTTGTATTGTCCCTGTATGAAGATTATTTTAAGATTGACAAAAAATTAATATTTACTATCTTCAGCCTTATACTCTACTTTTAAACATTTTTACTCAGATGTATTGAGCTGCAGTTTTTTAAAATTTGTATTAATAAGCAAACTATGCTCGATTAGTTCTGCATTCATCCTATCCAAGTCTAATTTTTGCAGTATGAACCCCAACTGAAACAGCCTTGCAAATACCTGATATCAAACGTTCACTTACGTTTCTTCTAAATAGACAATTGAACCATGAAAACATTTGGTTGATTATAAATATATTCAAAGAATAAAATACCAAACCGCACTAACAGTATATCATTAATATTTGCGACATTCCAGTGGAAATGCTTTTTTTTTATTGGAAAAATTTAGTGTTATTGAACACTGTGATCAGCTTTAAGAACAAACTGGTTTCAGTTTAACGCCTTTATAAAAGTCTTAAAAACCTGTATTATTTAAACCAAATAGGTTAAGCTGCGTTTTATATATTTGTTGTAATGTGTTTTTCAAAGCCTTTCTTTCAAAATCCTTCACCAATTGAACATCTTATCACTCAGAATAAAAATCGAATGTTGGAATTATCCGTGGTGGAAAAACCTTCAATATTCACATTTGAAAAAGATTCCTTCCTAGTTAGTAATTCATTGCAATCAGAGGTTATCTGCTAAGTGTAAACTTATATCTTAGAGGTCATCTTTTTCTTGTAATAAAAATTAACATGTTCAACACTGAATGTAAATAACCATTCTTGAAACTTCCTCTGGGATCAAGGTACTGTGGTGTACTAGATCAGCGTTTCCTAACCTTTTCTGGTTCACGCGCCACATGGTTGTACATCACGCTCAATTATACCAATTTGTAAAAATGATTGTATTTCGCGAAATTGATTATTACAAGTGTGTTTATTTATATGCATTGTACATTTTAGAGGGTGACCATGTATGCACATTCCATAATGAGACAAATTGCATTAAAACACGCCTAAACGTCATGCCGAATTATAAACTCACTGTAACATATAAATGTATGTGTTTTTGTTCAAAGTTCCATATTTTTTAAAATATAGGAAGAAAAAAGATCTTTCTACTAATTCCGTACTAGTAAACGGTCAGTAAAATTTAAGATCTTTCTCAGAAAGTTGTTCACATTCTTTTGCAATGCTTAACCAAAAATGAATTAGATTGTGTTGTTTGAATTCTGCTTCTAAATTTCTGTCTGTATGATATTTATTTATTTATTTTTTATGTTCGACATTATTGATTATTTTTCGTGTACCATCCACCAGCAACTCAGGTACCACCAATATTAAGCGTACCATATGTTGGTAAACGCTGTAGTAGATGATTAAAATACTTAACGATGCCTAGTTTGTTTGTTAAGCTAAGTAAGGTTTGTTAAGCAAGATATCCCTAACATCCCCTATATAATAATAGCCCAAGGTGTCTGTCGGCAAATTTTTGAAGCGGTTGTACCTGGAATGGATTCCTCGGCTAAGGGCAGGCGATTAAATTTATCAATTTATTCACGTAATAAATAGGTAAAAATAACATTTTTTTTCTAGCATCATGACGTCATTCCTTTAACCATCTCATATAATCATTTCTTATTTTAAATTATTTAAATATCTCGTGCATTATTTTCTTACGTTTTATCACTGAACTTACATATTAAGCAAATAATTTTCTTTTATATTTGACTTAAATAATAGATTAAGTATATAAGTGATAATTTTAAATTCAATTATCGATTATTTTTTGTTGTAATGAAAATTTTATCATCGGTATTAATAATAAATTCTTTTCATATAAGTCGAGGAGTCTATTTCACGGACTACTAAATATCTAACTTTTAATTTATATATATTTGGAAATTAAAAAGTTTGTTTGTTTGTTATACATAACCACACGGTTTGACAAAATGAATTCAATGTGATTCTAAACTGCATTACAGGATCGGGAGACTCTAGAGGAGTATGAAGATAAATAAATTATTGAGAGTGAACCAGATAATTCTCAGCCAAAAAACAAATCATTTTTTACCTGTCTCATTGGGTACTTAACAGTCCTGGAATGTTAAAAATTTTACTAATCCCGTCATATGATGGGCTATATGCTAGTAATAAATGGTTGCTGATTTCCTTTTGCTTTCAGGAGGAGCTAATAATGTGTTGGGTTGGCGACCGTTTGCTTTCCTCACGAGACTCACTTTCATCGCTTACATTATGCACGTTCCTATACTCAACATGGTGATGAATTTTAAGAAATCTCCAGTCTTCATTTGTGAACTCGAGATTGTAAGAACCTTTAAAATATTCTTTTCGGATTATTTTATTTCAAAAACAATCTTTGACTTATTTGTGTTCAAACACCAGTTATAAAATATGTATTTATATGATATGTTAAATATTTTACGGACATGTAATTTCTGAAATAAAACTATCCCATGTTTGATTTGCCTGGGCAAGATTCAGCAAAAATAAGTAGCATTAAATTCCAACCAGAATAAAACTAGTGGAGGATAAAAGTCATTTATATTACTCAGTTTTATTTTACTATCTAGAAATTCAAACTACAATCTGCTAGCGTCCTGGCAGCAACAGATTTGCCAGCATTCTTGCAGCAATCTGTCAGCATGCCAGCGTTCTTGCAGTAACAGATCTGACAGCTTGCCAGTGTTCTTGTAGTCCCAAATCTGCTAACATTCTTGCAGTAAAAGATCTGCCAACGTTCTTAGAGTAATAGATCTGCCGGCATTCTTACAGCAACAGATCTGCCACCGATCTAGTCATAAAAAAATAATATCGTTCTCAAGCGAAATATCGTTCTAAACAGCGTCAAAAACATTAACATGCTTAATAAACAAACCTTAGTTCAGCCCTTTTTGGGTCAGGAGAGGCCCCGATGGTAGCACAAAATAGCTCCATCAGAGTTTAAGGTTCTAGTGAATTATACAAATCCCCGTGGAAGCATTGCAAATTAAGGATTTTATTCTGGGGAAATGAAAGTAATAAAGCTCTTTTTTCATCGCGATCTAGAACTTCGCGATTTTGAGAGAAATAATTTAGTTATTTGTAGGATAAAACTATAATATATTACACATATACATATATATGTACATAAATGTATATATGTGTGTGTATACCTATGTATTTACAAATTTATGTAACATGCTTTAACTGTAAGGAATTGTATCCTTCCAGTTCTACATCGTGCTGTCTCATGTTGTGGGCACATACATTGTATCGTACGCCCTGCATATGTTCTTTGAGGCTCCGTGGATCTCTCTGACTGACGTGCTTGGAAAGCGCTGCAAGGGTCGAACGTTCGACAGCGAGCTGCCCCCACAACAGCCCATCACCGAGAAACCTGTCAAGTACTCAGAGATGGGACGGAACCGGGACAATGCCAACTGCGCCAACTTCATGGAGAAGGGCAGCAGCAATAATGAAGGCCACAGCAGCAACACCGCGGCAAAGCAACTCAAATGAAAATCTCCGGTCTCTCTGGAAGAGGCTCGCCACACGTACCTTGAAATACACATATCTATCACAGAAGAAATCAGTAGATGCAATGCCGATGTAATTTAGGCACAAATAGGACAAAAGTTGGATGCAGTCTGTAGAGCCGACCTGATGCAAAGGAAGTACTTGAGCCCTGGATTGGAAATAGACAATATTTTGCAGGGGTGATTGTGCTTTGGGGGTGTTTCGGGATTTTTCAATTATCCTTCCGGGTTTGGCAACAATATCTTTCGGGTTGAAAATTTCCACCATGGTAGTTTGAATTCAAAGAAACAAGAAAAAAAAAACTTAAAAGGTTTCTTGTCAATCTTTTGTTATGGCTTGTGTTTCGTGTTTCAGCTGCAGAGCGAGTTTTCTACTACAGTCATAATTTCCGGTCATCGTGGGGGGAGGGGGCTCGGAGAAAAGAGGTGATTTGCTGACCTATAAACTTTGACCTTGATATGGGTATTGATTGATTTATGTAAGTGTAGCTTTGCGAAGATATATTCTTGTAGGTAGCTCTTGTGGGTGTTTTTGGAGTAGGGAGTAATACTTTACTTTTCTGTCTCGTTATAGTTTAATCTAACACTTATTGTAGCAAAAAAACAGTTTTATAGCAAATAATAAGTATTTTTATAATCAATATTTAAAAATCTAGTTCTAAGAAGGTGAATTTGTTTACATCTAAGAGTGAAATTCACCAAAAGAATTATGGTGATTTTTTTCATTTTAATTGTTGAAATCAAAACAATTGCTACTTTAATTTACTAACTGTTGTAATGTACTTATAACACTAACACCAGTGTTCGTTTACAAAGGGGAAACACAGTAAAAATATAATACCTTATATTTGGATTAAGACATTTATTCTGTACACTATTGACAACTTGCTACACTACTTGATCACCATATAACATAACCAGCAATTATTTAGATTTTATATTCATCATTACACAATAATTATTACAATTATCTTTTGTTATAAGTTATTCCTTAATCAAAATATTGAATTACTAACTGAGGCATAAATAACCGTCATAAATATGTTAAATCTATTTACCTCCGGACATTACAGGGGAGTAGGTTCGGGTTTTCATCAGGATGTAAAGGGCGTAAGAGGTCGTCGGTACTGGCGTAGCGGCCGTTATTTTGCTGTACGTCTATGGCGCCATGCGGGTTTCGGGGCTTGATTGCTGGTCCGGGCTCTCTGGATGTCCAGCAACTCTTCAATCCCGACTTCGACTCTTTTTTCTTCACTCTCTTTCCCAACTTATCACCTCGATTTTAACGCCACTTTTTCTTCTTTTCCAATCGTTTGTTGGTGAAATTTTCCCACATCTGCACTCCCGAAGGGGGTGCAGATGGGCTCATTAAAATAGCCCCTTTTGTGAAAGCTGACATTATTTTCAGCCCCTGCCCCCATAACTCACAGTTACATCTCTGTGTGAACTTAATCTCTACGCTTGTGCCATTCCGTGATCTATAACTTCTCCGCAGGGGTTCTTAAAACTCAAAGTCAACAGCCGCTCCTAAATTCTTGGAAATTTCTTCCACAGCTGTGCATGCAAGTGCTGACCATCGTGAGAAAGTATCTCGGTACACTAACAATTAAAATCACTGCTTGGAATCTACTAACAATACTTTAAATTTAATATTAGTAACATGCAATTGTTCGTTATATTCAATTAATTATTTCTATTTCCGGGTTTTTGATTACGAATAATATAAATTTCAGGGTTTTGTACTTAAAAAAGCACAATCACCCCCGATTCTATTTCTAATGTGATACAATTTTGTGATACAGAAGCTTTGGTAGGAAAAGTTGTTGCCAGTGAATCAGTTGAAAGTGAGTCCACTATAAAAATAATTCGCTAAGAATCAGAGCGAAGATATTCCGATCTCCTACAAAGTTAACTATATGATGCACAATGTTACCAACTGATTCTTCTAAACGATAAAATTCAAATATTTTTCAAAAATAAAAAACAAAATAAACTAAAAATTAAATGCACAATAGTTTGAATTCAAGCATGGGCCCTGGGTGTTTACTTCTTTTGCATCGTATTCTTGTCAGTCCTACAGAGAGCTGTTTCACAGCTGAAAACAAGCTGCTTTTTCATTTCGAACAACAAAAACTTAGTGGCTTGTTGAGACGGAGTTCAATCTGATCTGGCTACTGAGCTTTTGTCTGTATTCCTTTCTCCGTTTGTGCTTTATTTGCCTTGACTTTGCATTTATTGCCACATAACTATCATTTCATGGAATAATTACATTAAAATGTGTTTGCATTTTTCATCATCATTCTATATTATGCCCAAAGTACTTAAGTATCCATTGTAAACTATAACACAGGTATTGTAAAGTATTGTATAAGAAATGCAACATTTCATTTTCTTAAGACTCTTTTCAGTGTATGTAGCCTTATCTCTCTCCCAAATTTCAAATCATTCCGTTCTACATAGCTGGAACGAGAAAATTATTCCTGTGTAGTGGTCATTTTCATTTACTGGCACCTGTATTATAGTACCCGATCAAAAGGAAAAAACTGGATCATTTTGAAACTTTAGGAGCCACATAGGACGAATTGGCAACAGTACTCCCTGGGCCAAGCCCTCTAGTACTGGGTCTGCTGTCAATGGTAATGCTTCAATCCATGCTTTATACCTCAAAACTTAGATTTTGTCTCACTTATCCTCATTTGATCGACTGCAGTTTAGAAGACACTTGTTTCAGTCTGGTGGAATAACTGAATTCTTTATATAATTATGCCAATAATAATAATATTGTAGCTCAGTAAACTTTCTCAACATCAGTTTGAAAAAGTTTTACATGAAAACTAAGTACATCACTCGTAGCTTTCCACTCAATACAAAGTATCTTTTGAAATCGAGAGCATAATCCAACTGGAAAAAAACTGTAATGTGGGCATCATCCTTGAAATGTTTTAAGTTAAAACACTATAACTTTATTAAAAAAAAGGGGAGTTTATGTTTTGTTTATGCATTGTATCTAACAGAATAACCAGTGTTGTTATTGAATGCTGTCGAATTTTAAAATGCATTTATTTCTGGTTGTCGTGCAATATTACTAGACAATACTATTCTACTTAAGTGTATTATTATTAAAGTTAATTTTTTAAATTCGTACCTATTTCCATATTAAGCATTTGAAGAAATGTTAAAGTGCTTATAAACATCTATTTCCTTAACTTTGAGAAGGATTAAAACTCGACTACAGAAGGATGAAATAAATAATCATACCGTAGTACAAACAACAGCTTTAATGAAGGATAAAAGCTTAAATAATAAAAAATACAAATTGCTTGCACGGCGTTGTCGATCACCCCCTTCTTTAACGCTGTACACCAAAGATTTCTAGATTTAGCTAACATCGTTATTAACACTAAACATACCATATAACTTGTCAAATGACCCATAAGGTTTATGTAAAAAATGCGATGGGAAATGAATTAAAAATTCTTATTCTTTGTGTTTGTAATACATAAAAATTGACAATATACAATTTTGTTTAATTATAATAAAGTTTATTTGTCTATTTCCTTCCAATTTTCCTATTTCATACATTTATAATCAGAAAAAATAAAGTCTGGTCATTTGACAGGCTATGGTAGAAATAGGTATTCATTAAGTGTTGGTATGTTTAGTGTTAAGAACGTCGGTGAACATCTCTGGAAAAACAAGGAGGCTTATCGACGCCAACGCAACACTTTTAACGCCTGTTAAAATTTCGAAAACGTTTAGATCTGTTATTTGAACAATTTTTCTTTTAATTTAGATGGAGAACGTTTCAGTAAAAGTAATTTTTCTAGAAAATGTTTTTCAATATTTACTCAAAGTTTATTGGCAACGCATGTATCATTGCTGTTAAAGTACTTCAACTATAATGGTTTAAAATATTTCAGACAAATAGCACTTTTTTGAAAGATATGCGATTTTTCCCGCGTATGAGGAACACCCGATATCCAAGGTCGAATTACGAAAAGAAAATAATCCACTTATACTACTTGAAATCTTTATTGTGAAAGTGTCTGAATTGTAAACAGTTGAAAATGAAATACTATAACTTGTAAACTTTGTTTATAACAAAAATATAATTTTCATTTCGTAGTCATAAAAAATGCCTCACAACCAGTTGCTCTGTACTTAAAAACCCAACGTTATTTGCAACGGATGAAGAAAAAAATAAATGTCGTCTCCTCTAATGTATTGGGGTACAATTTTTTTTCGCCAAAATACGTTTAATTTCACCCATACTGAGAAATTATGCATATGATTTGTTATAACTATGTTTATTTATATGTTTTGATAAAACCGTGTATAACTATCGTCTAAATGTAAGTGATTTCTTTAAATTTATCACCCCACGTTATACTTGTATCATCATTTTTATCCCGTTTCATTTCTTTACAGAAAAGATTATTTTTCAGTAATGAAATGAAGGTAGCCTAAAAAAATGTCTTATAACTAGTCAAATGCTTATTTTAAAATTTAGATATCGTTAAATTAACTAGTGATATTTACAAAGCGTTACTAAATAAGTCATTCCTTTTCTTTTGAATTAGGATTTATAAAACCAGTTTTAACTTTTGACCAATTATATTTTATTTAGTTGAAACAGGAAGAAATGCATTTAATTTGTTATAAGTATGTTCATTTAGGACTTTTTCGATAAAACGTTTTATGTATAAATCTTCATCTGGATAGGTTTCATATCGATTATTTCATGTAATACTTGCATCACATTCTTTCCGAATAGATTATTTTTCAATGATATAATACAAACAGTCTCTTGTAAACAGTCGAATGTTATATTGGATATTTTAAAGGTTGTAAAGTAGTGTTATTTACAAAGAGTTGAGAAAAAGCGTTCATTTTTTTTCATGGGATAGGTTATGTTTTCAATTTTAATTACTACAATAAACATTGTATAATTTTTTTGTATTGAAAAGTAAGTTAAAAGCATATTCGTCAAAATATAGTTCCACTGAACAAGTACTTTGGTTAAAATTAAGGTAATGTTTAGGAATAGGGTGCCCCTTGGCATATTTGGCGAAATTATTGGCGATGTTTACTAAAACTCAAAGGTATTTTATTCAAATATTGTATTCCTTACTCTTTTTGGCAACTTTAATGGATGCAGAGTGGATCATTGTAATAAAATTATATTCTTTTACATAATTAACCAAAACAACTCAAAAGCAGGGCATTTATATTTATATGCAATTAATCTCTCAGTGGTTTATAAAGCCAACAATTTCAAATTATTAAAAATGAACCGTAGTGAATTCTTAATGGTTCACTATATCTAATTTGTTTAAGCATTACGCGCATTTAATATATAAGAAGAAGGTTGTACAAATATAATAAAATTGAAATATAGATACTGATTGTTTGGACACGGCGATGTCAGGGTAAAATGTTAGGCACCCATGATCAGAGCTTTATCGCCATGTTAGCGAGGACACCCTGTTCTGATGTCAAACCAAAATGAAATTTATGGTTATTTTAAATCCTTAGATATTTTTTTAATATTTATGTTTTTACACCAAATATTGTTTTTGGTTGTATTATTGCCTCCTACACAAAACTATGCATAGATTTTAAGATATATATACAATTATATTTTATAAAAAAGTTTACTGACGCTGTAAAAAAATGAAGTTTGACGGTTTGTGTGTATTCTTGTATAGAAAAAAAAAGAAATGAGACTTAAGGCTAATTAATGTATAGTTTAATAATATACAATTCAGAAAACCTGTGTATCATACATACATTCTAATTAGCCTTCCTAATTTAAGGCTTAAAATTAAAAGTAAAACATACTGTTAATATTTTCATTCGTAACAAATCGTACAGTTAAATATCTATTGAAGTACTGAAAATACAGATTTCAAATTTTGAACATGTGTGAAGAAAACGACTTGAACCAAATATAGTTGATATAATGACTGCATTTGGGTACTGTAGTTAAATTTTACGAAATCTAAGTTACATTTCTTTCGTCTGACAAAAAAAAATGTCTTATTTAGTTCAAGCAGAAAAAATGAATAAGTTCATTTCGGGCTTTTGTATAAATCTCATCTGTATGTGATTTTTATTATATTTATCATACTGTAATACTGGTATAATGTTGTTACCTGTTTCATTTCATTGCTGAATAAAATTTATTTTCATTCGAAGTTGATGTCCTTTGCGTTGAAAAATGATATTTTTCTTAGCGAATATTTTCATTCCATATTTTTCGAAAGTTTTTCTTATGTATAAGAATGCAAAGGCATCGTTAGCTTCATAATGTATTATCAGTTTATCAATTCAATGATAATGTTTGAAATAAATATATTCAAAAAGAGTTGATTTTGTATTTTTTATTGCCAAGCAATTTCTCTCTCTCTCATACACACACGCACACACATATATATTAATTCCATATAATTAAAATATACAGGGTGTCCCAAAACGACCGCATAAACTCTGGACAGCTAGATTCCTCGTTGGGAGTCCATAAAAACTGCATAAAGAAGCGTTTCTGTTCAATCCATAGTTTATGAGAAAAATACGAAAAACAAAGTATGACGTCACTGCCGGTGCAAGAAAAAAACACTTTATTGGACATATCAACAGCAGTATTTGCATATCTTTTCAGACAATAATGTTTAAAACGTTCGATGCGCATATCACGTCGTGCATGCGATCGCCATGGATTGCGTTAAGCCGCCATTGAACTGGTATTTAAAAGGCTGCATCTTGCAGCTACCGGTAGTCGTCATATGGTGGCCATGTATTCCGTTCGTGACTACTGCGACATGTACATCCGATGTAATGAAAATGCCTCACGAACTGTTAGGGAGTATGCCCGTGCATATACTGCTGTTGATATGTTCAATAAAGTGTTTTTTCTTGCACCGGAAGTGACGTCATACTTTGTTTTTCGTATTTTTCTCGTAAACTATGGATCGTACAGGAATGCTTCTTTGGGCAGTTTTTATGGCCTCCCAACGAGGAATCCAGCTGTGCAGAGTTTATGAGGTCGTTTTGGGACCCCCCTGTGTAAATATAAAGTAGAACCTCGGTATGACGACCCCCTGTGGGACCAACATCATATGGTCGTTGTAACGAAAGGTCGCTATAACGAATTGAAAAAATAATAAAAAAATTGAGCAAAGAAATGATGCAACAGTACATACCTAGAGAACACTTCTATTTATTTGTATTTCCATTATTGAATTTTTGAAAAAAAGTCTTTGATTGACGCCTGTTTCAAGTTCGTTTGGGAATTTTTCATTATCACTGATTCCATATCCGTTAGATTTTGAAGGAAATATTCAGAATTAAATTGTCCTTCAAAATATTGACTGCATTGAAAGCTTTTTTTTTTTCGTTCACTTTTTCAAAAGATTAGACGATTTCTTCTCCGTCGTCGGAATCGAATTGAAGTTGCACCAGAGTACAATATTTTTGAAATAGCCCACTTCCTTATGAGTTCTGCGGACTAAAATTGGCGGTCGCTCTAACGGAAAACAATACGCTTGGGGTCGTTGTATTGAATCAAAATTAACATTATTTCTATGGTAAAATAATTGGGAATTTTTAAGATGGTCGTTTTAACGAAGGGGTCGTTAAAAAGAGGTTCTACTGTGTATGTAATGATATTTTAACTAAACTAATAAACTTAATTAGATTCTAAAATAAATTTCTGGTGATTCTATACTTATCAATCAATCAAGCTGGTGCAACTAGATTTCATAGGCCGAGCCTTCTAATCCAGCGATTTTTAACAGTAAGCATAAAAATGACAACGAGCGAAAAAAAAACAGCTAAAAGAGGAAAGAAATAGATAGAAGATGAAGGTGGATTCTTCAGTTCATGACACAAAAATCTAGACAGTAGAAAGTTTAGGGATAGGAAAACACATAATATTTTTGTGACCAGAGACATCCGTACTCTGCGATTAAGAGAGATAGAATGAGTGCTTTTGTGAAATCGAGAAATTCACCCAGGAGGACCAATCACATTTCAGGAATTCGTCCAATCAAATTACAGGGAATTATCTAAACTAAATTACCCAAAAGTAAGAATTGTTAAATAAAAAGGAAGCATGAACCGTTTTGGAAGACTTTGAACATGAGAATCAAAAGAAAAATTTTATGATTCGACTTATTCAAAAATTCTAAATTTATTTTTATTTTAAGTTTAAACCTATGAATTTCACCTCAAAATGCTTGTGGCAAATTAAGACTGCATTTTTTAATTATTTATTAGAACTAATCGAAGATGAAACTCATTAAATTCAACTAGACAATTAGGGCCTGTCTCACGAAAGTCGTTTAACGGCTAACCGTGATTAACCCAAAGCGCCAACCAATGGTGGGATCTCACTAATCGTGGGATCACCAATGGTGAGTGTCTCACGGAGATTAAGGGCCGGTCTCCCCAAAGTCGTTTAACTGCTAACCACGATTTATCTCTGTTTAAACGGAGAATTGCGTCCCACCATAAGGCAATTTGTCGCAACGTCACAAACTACTGTAATGCCCTTCCCATTCATTTTCATGTTTACAACAGCCAATAGACAAACGATAAACTGCCCTTCCGTTTGAAACTAAAGCCAGAATTGTCATAATTTGAGAATTTGCCCTACTGCGTGAAATCGCCTTATTGGTAGACGCCATGGATTAATTGCGGTTAGCCATTAAACGACTTTGGTGAGATCGGCCATAAAATGTGTAGTTAATCTTTGATTAGTTATAACAGTAAGACCAGGCCTTATATAACGTGAAAATGTTTTATAAAAATAGAAAATAAATTTATAAATATATAACGTAAAAATAATGGTTTTTATAAAATGGTTTGCATTTTTGTTAATTTTGGTTATCTCTAAATTATGTCGAAAAAGAGGCTGCTACTCACGGTGATCATCTGCACCACTAGATTATATAATGACGTCACTAGAAGTGTATTTTGGAACGTTGGGTTATGTCGAAGAGGGGAGCTTTTGCTACTCTGGAGGGGATTTTCGTCGTAATGACGTAGCCAGTCGACTATTCCGATAGCTTAGTTTGGTTTGGTTTGGAGCGCTACGGTCTACTGTTTTGCACACAAGGGCTAATGAGACCGGGACCTACAGTTTAAAGCCGATTCCGAACGGCTACAAACATCCATGCCCGCAGCGGGATTCGAACCCGCGAACTCCGGTTCCGAAGAGCAGCACTCTACCATTCGGCCATCGTTCGGCTCCGATAGCTTAGAGTTCCTGTATGTAGCAGTAAGAGAATATACGTGAGCAAGTATGAGTTCAAAGCAACTAATTTGTTGATGCATGATTGCAGCAATGAACTGAAAACGGTACAGAAAAGTGTGCCTGTAACAGTTGTAAGAAGATTTAATTTGACGTTTTATTATTTAATGGTAATGAGGTTTATTGATAGTCTATGCTTTTTCTGCACTCATCAGTTCTTCGAGTGTCATTCAGAGCTACGGGATCCTCTTACTTGGATACACGAAGTTTCTGATGGCCATCTATAGCAGCATGCAAGTTGCAGAGAACTGCCTGGACCAAGTCCTCTAGTTCTGTGGTACATAGGACATTGGCAAACAAACTATTGAAATGATTTGGCTTAGAATTGAGAAGAATTAATCTAATATGGGAATTATAGTGCTCCAGTTTGGGAGAAGACATAAAGCGTAGTGAAAAATAGTAGTGGAAAAATTAGAGGATAAAACAAGGAGCAGCTACTAACAGATTAAACGGACATACAAGGTAAATACACACTAATTCTTTTTAAAATGTTGGTAATTTCTTGCATCGTTTCCTCCTGTTTCGAACGGCAGAGTCAATTAAAAGGGGTGTTAACTTTAAAAATAGCGAATTGCTTAAATTCGCTCGTATTATAAAAATGGATGAAAAAATCTAAATATGTATCTTCAATGTTGATAAACTTATATACAATTATAAGGGCCTTTTTTTTTAACTAATGAATACTATAAATGGCTTTTTTTCCCAGTGTTTCGGTTTTCCTCTAAATTCCATGCATTCTTAATTCTAAAGTTATTATATATATTTTGTGTTGATACAAGCATTAAGTTGAATAGAGCCATTTATAGTATATAGGAGATAACATTATGAATAAGCAAAAATTACTTCATATTATACACTGATATAAAGTTAAAAAAAACTGTCGGTGCTGGGTTTTTCTGTGTCGGTAAAAAATTTATAAAATATATGTTTAGATATACCTAAAAATTCATTTATAGATTTATGTAGGGAGCTTTAATAGATCTCAAAGATGATTTTGGGTTAAAGAGTTGAATACTTGAAAATTTAAAAACGTTTTATGGATTAAAAAGAAATACTTGTTTCAATACTTTTTCTTAAACTGCTTTAAATTGAATCCTAAAATACAAAACTATTCCAATATTTACTGTAATAATTCGAATAAATTTGTTTTATTTTAAGAGTCGTGTCCCCTTAAAATATAACGGGTGCTGTGTGCGTACAATTTTATCCTAGACAACATGTCCATTATGTCCTTTTCTAAACTAGTTGAACTGAAAAATTCGTAACACTGTGACACTGCATTAGTATGTCACTCTCATTTGAAAAGGTTTTTATTTAAATGAGCCCAATTTACCAGAAACTCAAAAGTATGCAATGTTATTAGTGTAGCATCGGAAACTGTAATTTATTTCATTTTTATCTTTTATTTTAATGCAAGTAATTTCTTTTCTTAAAAAAATTCTTAAAAATTTCTTAAAAGTGTGGATTTTTTAACATTTTTTTTTCTTTTACACGGAAATAATTTCCTTAAATCCCATCAAGAGATTGAAAACACTGTCTGTTCTTCATGTAATTCACTTTTCCCTTAATAAAAATTTAGTTTATAAAATGTTTTGTATCTGTTGGAAACTTTTATAAATCTCCAACGATGCATAAAAGATTTTAGTTGTATACTAAAAGGCATTTCGTATTTATCCGACAATGCTTTATTACAAGGTTAAATGTTTGTATTCTGTAGATATATATTAATAGGTTCTAAATTTCACTTTAAGTGTTTATATGGGTATAAATGCTTTTAACAAGACTTTCTTTTTTATTTTGTCTTATAACAAATTCAAGACTTGCTAGTTGTATATTTGAATTAACGTGATCTGAATAAATCATTGTGTATTTTAGCCATTTTTTCAAAGATCATTAATCTATAAAGCAGTAGCCATTGAAAATTTAAAAAGCGCTCCCGATTTTATTTTTAGTATGGAGCCAGAAATAAACATTTTAAAATTTTTAAGGAATGAGAGAGTACTTTAAAATTACGATCTCACCGGTTTTTCGCAAGAGAAGTTGATAACGCTTTGGTCAATTTTTCACTGATCAGATCAACACCCGCTTCTTAAGAGCAGAGATAACATCTCGACAGTGTTCAGCATCCTATTTATCCTCATAGAATTTGGTAATAACGAATTGCGGGTTTTCAAAAGAATTTCTTCATATACATTACATTTTGTCTGGCAATTTGTCTTTTTGCTTTAACTACATTTCTTGTTTGTTTGTAAAAAGATCTACGAATGTTAATAGTAATTGAATCTCTTAAATCAATTGATTTGAATTCATTGTATCATTATTTTAAAATAACATATATTTATTTTTAGTAATATTAGTTGGCAGGGACCTAGTTTTAAAAATTATACAATAAAGCAAATGACTGGCGTCTGAAAGTTTCCATATCCTTTACATAAGTGAACCTAAATATTAATAGAAAATTCAAATTTCAATAACTTTCTAGTGTATCTCACTCGTTGGAATAACCCTAACAGTTTTTACACATTTAGAAATTTGATGTTATTTGTCTGTCAAATTCATCTTAGAGAACTAAAATTAAAAAATTTTTCCTTTCATATTTGAGCTGTTATAAGATTTCTTTCTATGGTTTGGAAAACATTTCGCGTCCAATTGCACCCAATGGAGATTTGTTAGTGTATGTGTCTACTCCAAATGCACATATCTAACGAATCTCTTTTCGGTTGGATCAATTTCAGATCTTTCTGTATTTCGAAAGGTAACTATTAGATATTTTAATACTCATTTCTTCACTAATAACTGATTGTTTTTATATGCCTTGTTACAAATAATATATCGAGTAATGGTCGACCATTTTTGGAATCGAGTACCGAACTCCTCTGTCTATCGACTTCACAACTTACGAAGTCGACTTAAATGTCCTGTTGACCGCAATAAAGTACCACCTTTTTGCTTATATTTATCAACGATGTCGTTTGAAAATTTTCAGTCCTAATAAAGCAGAATATGAATCAAATCTATTCTATAAGATATAGAAAAATCGGTGTAAGAATTTTCCTCTTGTTAGGATACTTGTTTTATATTTTCAACCGCCCAGATTGAGTAGTGCTTAGCATATTGTGCTCTGGTTCGATTCCCATGTAAGCCTTGGATATATTTTTGCTGTCTCATCACGAGGAATAATGTTGGCCTATGTCATAATAAAACAATCAACAAAATCTGCATCTTTGTAGAGAACAATGTTAAAAAGAAAAGCTCTAAGCTGCGAATAGTTTTATACTTTTCTGGTGACCACTATTTATCCCTTTTTTCATTGTATCTAGCTATGCAGACATATCTTAATGCCAAAGACGGCTGGGAAAGCTGTTATTCAGTTAGCACAACCTAGCGAAGGTGTAGCTAAAGGAATGACCCACAAATCCAGAGGACATCGGGACCACGAACCTTTTACGTGCCATTAATGAACACAGCGGATCTATACCTTGAACTCGCAGCCCTCTAGTTCAAAGACGATGCCTTTGAAGACTGAGCTCCCTATGATTTTAACTAATAAATAGTTCATTACTATAGTAAGTTTCACTGTCGACCGCTAGGAGAAAGATATAAAAATGAGTTGCAATGGAAGGGAGCTTAGTACGTTGATAGGTTCTGTCCAGGGTCTTACTTGATAAAGCGTACTCTGGATATAGTGGGAAAAAACCGCGCTGCTTAGTTACCCGACTTATAGACCGATAGATCGAATTTGTTTTGGACCTCTAGATGGTTTTTAATACCGAAAAACTATAAAAGAGACTGCATCTATAAGTATAGGGTGGGTTGGTAACTATTACTCTATTATCTAGAAGTCATGTTATAGGACACTTGAACCAAATGGATTTTTGTAACACCGCTATGTGGAGCTGTTGTGGAATTGGTGGCCGATAGAGGGTTTGTGACATAGAAAATCTATAAAAGTAATTGCACCTGGAAGAGAGGGCGGGTTGGGAACGTTCTTGGTATCCAGCTGTCTAGTTCTCGCATATATAGCTTATTTATACCCAGAGTTGTAGTTTGCACATAACCGATAGGTGGCGCTGTTTCGGGTTTTTTTTGTGTCCACTAGAGGGCTTGTGATATAGAAAATCTATAAAAGAAACTACACCTCGAAGGGAGGGTGGGTTGGGAACTTTCTTGGTATCTAGTTCTAGAGTTTGCATATAACCGATAGGTGGCACTGTTTCGGGTTTTTTTGTTTTCAGCTAGAGGGCTAGAAGGGAGGGCGGGTTGGGAACTCTCTTGGTATCCAGTTGCCCCAGCTTTCTAGTTCTTGCATTCTAGCTTATTTGTAACACAGGCTTTTTTCCAGCATCCTATACATTTCATCCATACCTTCTACCATTTAGAAAGAGAACTCTTGTAAAGGGCACTGAACAGAACTGGAATACTCATCACTAGGGGCTTATTAAGGGATGAACCTCTCCCTAAATATGGTGAACTATTCAACTGTTGTCAATATTTGTAATTATTCTTATTGTGTCTTAAGCTGCAACCCAGATGATAGAATGTTCACAATATTTACAGGAAAGAAAACACATGAAAATATGTAATAGAATCTAAACGCTTCTTAGTAAAGAAAAATTTATTTCAAAAGTACTACAGAGTTATTTCCCAGTTTGAGAGCTGTAGATTTACAACAGTTCCGGAGATCGAACACAATTCTTGTTTTCTAAGATTCAGAAAGAAAAGGTTAATAGCATGTCACACAATGATGGCCTTTTGCAAATTCAAATCCCGTCTCTGGCGTGGAAACCAGTAATAGAATAGTTTGGAATGCTACAGTCCACTGTTTTGCTACACTAGACCTATTGCGACTGGAGAGGGGGTAACAAGAAATATGACATACTTTGTTTAAAAAGTTTAAATAATTGCTTCAATTTTGATTAAATTACTAAAATTCAAAGGCATTTTCTTAATAGATGGAAATTTCATAATTAGTTTATAGAAACTTTTCCTCAAATCAGTTTTGGATATACCGAAGCTGCCAAAATGTTCCGACGTATATCTATCGTAAAAGTTTACAAAATTAATTTTAAGAAATGGACTTGTAGAAATCAGTTTTAAAACGTTTCATACTTACCTTTCGAAATATAAACAACCGAAAAGAGATTTGTTAGATATGTGCATTTGTAGCAGACACATACACTAATAAATCTCCATTTGGTAAAATTAGACGCGAAATAAATTAGCTCAATTATAATAAATTCAACAACAATTAGGACTATAGGAAATTTCTAATGATTAATACAGTCGACAGAAAGTTACACATTTTGAATAGTAATAAAGGATTTCTAAAAGTATTCTTTTTCATTAAAAAAAGATCTTCAAACATTTATACAAAAGGGAAAAAACAGTTTTAGAGTTAATTCATGAAATTGACAGTCAAATAACCTCAAATTTCTAAATGTATAAAAACTTTTAGAGTTGTCCCAATGAAATACACTCTTCATTTATTGAAATTTGTAATCATTTATTGAAGTTTCAGATGGCCAATCAGTCCTAAAAACCATTCAGCAAATAAATAGGTCACTACCAACGGATATCATTACTAATAAATAAAAATATTTTTCAAAATAACTATAAAATGGATTCAATCAGTTGATTAAGGAAATACAATGGTCATAAATATCTCTACAGATAAATTTTTACAAACGTGCAAGAAATTAGCCAAATAAAATGTAATGCACATGAAGAAAATTTAAAAACAAATGTGGAATTATTTATAACTAAATTCTAAGAGGATGAATAGTTTTTCTTCATTCCCACTGTCATCTAATGAGTAAAAAATGAGTCAAAGCATTAACAACTAAATCTGTTAGATCGTAGTTTCAGCGTGCTGTCCTAACTTAAAACGTTTCTTAAATGGTAATATGCTGACAAAATCTGAAATGTTCTTCCGTTTTTGAATGGCTACTGGTTTATAGATTAATAGTCATTAAAAATTAACAACTAGAATGTAACGAGACTCATTTATATCACGTTTGTTAACACAAATATAAACAAAATCCGAAAAGACTTAAAATTAAAAAAATCTCTTGCTTAAAGCATTTATATTCCTATGAGTACTTAAAAAATTCAGACTGTAAACGTATTAATATATACTTATCTATAGAACACAAACATTTAATCTTGTTACCAAACTAGAATGCATACGTAAAGTAATTTAATACATATAACTGTTCAAGCAAACTCGTTAGAAAAACAGCAAAATGGACCTAAATACCGTTCAATTTTAAGCCGACATGACAATCTAAAAGAAAATTACTGTCACAGTAAATAATGGAACTGTTTTGTAATTTTGAATCCAATTTTAAACAATTTATGACAAAGTCTAATAAAGTCATTAACCTTTTTAACCTGTAAAATGTTTTAAACTATTTGCACGTCAGAGTACTCCAAGTGAATTCTATGAATTCTTTTTAAGTAAATCTGTTCACGAATTTTTAGATACTTCTAAAATTATATTTTACAAAAATAAACAGTGACACAGTTAAATACAATGCATTTGGACAATTTTTTATACATTTGTGTATAACAAAATAATGAGTCAACTTTTTACTTAATTCATTCACAGTACTATACTATATATGACAGAAAATTCGCATGCATAATTTAACGCTTGCATGTTCAACACAAAATAAGACTTGGGGATAGTTTGTAATGCATAGAA
>CM063498.1:2658860-2678860 GCA_032207245.1 Pardosa pseudoannulata
GCTGTGGTATCACTTCGTAGACCTACTCTCCGGTAAGAACTCCTGGCATCACCTCCCCTGGTAAGAGCATTTAGTGTTTACAGACATAATTCGAATAACTATTCTCACTTTATTCTTGTGAAATAACATTTCGCCGAACGATGGATGATTGGTTAGAGTGCTGACCTTCGGAACCGGAGTTCGTGGTTTCGAATACCACTATGGTATGGATGTTCGTAGCCGTTCGGAATCGGCTTTAAGCTGTAGGTCCCGGTTTCATTATCCCTCGTGTTGCAAAAAGTAGACCCCTAGCACTCCAAACCAAACCAAATAACATTTCAAGAAAGTTTATATTAACTCTCATTGATTTTCATAATTTGTTGTAGTTTAAAGTCCTAATGATTGCTTAAGTTTTGAAACTTTGAGTTCTTATGCATAACATCTTGTACACAGTAATTGTATAACCAGTAAACCCCTACTAATCGCAAATAATAAGCTTTATATATATATTTTGTACTCAAGCACAATAAACATGAAAAATTAACAACGCAGGTCTTTATAGCGTACAACAAACTCAACAGTGATAATATTTATTCGAAAATAGGAAGTATTTTGCAAGGTCCGAATTTTTCAGTCTTATGTAAGAATATTGACAGTAATGAGCTTCTTTAATATGCAGCTCATCCAAAACTCTTGCCTGGCTATCCTACTTTCAAATTGCTTCAGATGTGGGTGATGTGACGACATAGATCTTTTGAGGTGAAAAGTAACTAAATGTCAAATTGTCACTAGTATTCGAAATAATATGAAAATAGTTATTATAATAATAATAGTTCCAAATAATTCAGGAAAGAGCACTTTACGTCACTTTACATTATTGTTTAGAGAGGTTATCTATTTTTTCAAAATTTCTTTCATCCACAGAATACAGAGTTAAAGGATTCTTCTGAATTTCACACGACTATTTCAATTATTAAGTATACAGATACTTTTAAGTATGTATTTTATATTAAGTAATATGCAGTACACAAATCAACAGTATTATTTATCTCAAGATTATCATTCATCAGTACAGATCTATGTCAATAAACGATTTTCTTAAATTTCGCATGACTATTTCAATTATGAAGTATATGGATACTTTTAAGTATATATTGAGTATTAAGTAATTTGGACTATTAATTACATAGATCAACAGTATAAATTATCTCAAGATTAGCATTCATCCCCTATGTAATAATATCTTAAGTTATCTGTTCGTCTGTCCTAGAGTTTATGAAGCGGTTATACCTGGAATGGATAGAGACAACCATATTGGATTCTTGATGACTCAGAGTTAGCAAAATTCAAAGCGAGTTCCAAAATGTTCGACATTCACCCCTTCCTCCCGTTTCGATCTTTTAATGCCATTATTTCAAGCCCTATTTCTCTCGATTAAGAGCAGGCGATTAAATTCACCAATTTATCACATTATAAGTAGATGAAAATAACATTTTTTCTAATATTATGATGACATTCCTTTAACCATCTCATTTAATCATTTCTTATTTAAATTAATTATTATCGTCTGCATTATTTTCATACGTTTTATCACTGAACTGACAATAACTGTCTTTTATATTCGGTTTAAATAATATATTAGGTACATATGTGATAATTGTAAATTGAATCATCGATTATTTTTTACTGCCATAATAATTTTATCAACGGTATAGAGCAACGTCACGAGCTAATAAAATGCCCTTCTCATTCATTTTCATGTTTAAAACAGCCAATAGGCAAACAATAAACTGCCCTTCCGTTTGAAACTAAAGCGAGAACTGTCATAAGTTGAGATGTGCTCTGTTGCTTGAAATCGTCTTATTAACAACAAATTGTTTTCATAAAAGTCTAGGAGTCTATTTCATGGTCTTATAAATATCTAGCGTTTAAGTTATATATCTTTGGAAATTAAGAAGTTCGTTCGTTTGTGTGTTTGTTTTTTATACATAACCACACGGTTTGCAATCGATTCGTTAAATTTTGGACGCCATTCATATATACCGCTAAATAATCCCTGTCAATATTAAAACCTATGCTGTCCATCCTATCGCGTAATATGACAAGATAAATTAAAGTTGGCAACTAACATGCGGTCAGGAAAGATAAACAAATTATTGAGCGTGTACCAGATAATTCTCAGCCAAAAAACAAACTATTTTTTTTAGCTGCCTCATAGGGCTCTTTACAATTCTTGAAAATTAAAAATTTTACTGATCCCGTCATATGACGGGCTATATGCTAGTCCGTATCGAAAAATGCTCTTAGAAATGGTGGCTC
Source organism: Pardosa pseudoannulata (assembly GCA_032207245.1). Lineage (NCBI taxonomy): Eukaryota > Metazoa > Arthropoda > Arachnida > Araneae > Lycosidae > Pardosa > Pardosa pseudoannulata. Next base: position 2,661,159 of record CM063498.1, read on the forward strand.
TTAGAAATGGATCTCTTAGAAATGGTGGAAGACGAACAGCGTAAGAATTTTCTAGAAGCTTGGAGTTATTGGAGGAACTTATACACATGAATCTGGTGACAAATCCTTGACATTCTTCATTTTTCACTTTCGTCAGCAGTTTCTTTAGCTAATTACTAAACAAAAGCAATGTTTTTAGCAAGACACACAACCTTAACAACTTCAAAAATCATTTTTTTTTAGAATTTATTTCACCTGATAGCTAATGTTTTTCGCTGTCTTATGCAACATACCGCATAAACGTATTATGAAAACTAAAATTTTAATAATTAAAAACCTATATCAAATCCAGTAGCACTCCCGCTGTTAAAAATTGACATTACTCATGCATAGTTTTCGTTGTAACATATGTTGTAAATAAAAACTTGAAATGTGGTACATGTATGTTACTCATATGCGAATAACAATGACGAAAACTTTTCAAAAGATATCAATATTTAGAAAGGTTAAAATTTTGTTTTTACTAAGAACATTATAGATTTTGAACTGATAATTTAAAAAAGTATTAAAAGCTATAAAAATATTGAAATAGTTCTTAGATCTTTATTGAGTTATGTATCAAGTCTGCTTGGATTATCGAAGAAATATTTTGATACAAAGTCTTAAATTCTGAAAGCTTGCAATATATTCCATAACATCATTTCAGTATTGCCATTAATACATGGGATTGTTTTACATAATTATTTTTAATAATAAGTTTTGATAATATAAAGTTTTAATAATCTTTCGTGTCCTGAAAAAATTCGAGTATATTGTATAATTTTATGTCAGAAGTAGTCGAAAAGTTTTCACTTTTATACTTGTACCCGAATATTTGAAAGGTTATGTGCTCCCGTAAGCTTTTTAATTTTCCTTCTTAATAATATGTTAACTCAATCAACGTCAATTGTAATGGTAACTGAGTTAACTCAGAGGTGAAAGTGGGTGACTCTATTGCCGGTGTATTAACCATTCTTAACAAAGCTCCCAAAAAACAAAAATCACAAAGAAAATTCTATCTTTTGTGAAATTTGTTCAGGGAATTTTTAGAAGCAATCGTCATTCCTTTCGTGAGTTATTTGTTTGTAAGAAAAGTAACTCTTTCTTTTGTCTGAATTTGTAAGCAAATAACACAGAATGACATATATTGTGCAAGCACCACCGAAATATCCCGGAATAAATAACTTCAGAGCTTTTGAATTCGCCTAAATATTGATTTCTAATATAAATAATTTCTTTCTCCCCGCATAAACATGTTCACACAAGCATTGTTTCAAGTATTATTTGTCCCTCCATTGCCTGACCGCCGGACAGTTTGCAGGACTTTCCGATTTCACCAGAAACCACTTTTATCTCCCATAAACATCTGTTATCATCTTTTCAAGATTAGGTGACTGATCAACTCGCGTGTTCACAAATCTTAGAATAATCACATCGTCGTATTTTGATGGAGTTAGTAAGAATGAGTAAATTATTTAAACTTCTTAGATAAATGTTTAGACTGGTGTAAGATGCGTATATCAAATTGCTGCTTATATTAGCCGAATATTTCGCTCGAGTTAATATAAACCTAAGACTCCAGCCTTTGTCAGCATTCTATTTCCTCTTTCATGGTAAGACTTTTTTCAATTACTTTCATGTAGCAACACGATGTGTATACTTTTAATAGTATTTAGCAGCTTTGTAATAATTATACCAAAAGTATACACTCTTCAAACAACAATGGCTTATCTTTCAAAATTAAACTTTTATGGCTGAACAATATTTTGCTTATAGAGTTCTTACGATGGAAAAAATTAAAACGAATTGAAGACTTCCTTTTTTAAATCTTTTATTTATATTTTTCTTTTTTAGCAGCTAACATTTTATTAAAATAGATTTTCTAATTTGAAAAATTTTCTTAAATTATACACCCCCTATATATATATGTAATATTAAAATCCCTTATTTACATGTTTTAATATTAATTTAATAACTTTTATTCATAAAGTAAGTTGGGTGTTTGCGCTGTAATTCTGATTTTTCCCTCCAGACACGCTTTAGACTTAATTCAGCCTCTGTCTGTACTACTTTAGCCAATAGTAAAAGCGTTCTTTTTAAACATGGGTATTTTTTATCACGTGATCAGTTGTGCTTAGGGATTATTCGTAGTCTTTTTACCTAAGAATATTCTAAGAATTATCTTGAAAAAATAACTTCCAATTATTTTAAAACTATTAATTTAAAGCTTTGATTCATAATAGGCTAAAATTATGGAAATTATTGTAACTTTCTTTTTAATCTATATTTAGACACACGTATGTCTAAATATAGATTAAAAAGAAATTATAATGTGGTTTAATTTATATTTAGACACATATGTGTGAGCCCTAAAAAAACTTGAAAGCTTAATCATCCTTTTAACAGACAATAAAACTAATAATGTGAATGTTATTTATCTTTCTCAAATGGTTCTATTTGGTGAAGTTTGTTATTGCGAGTATGTTCATCTATTTGCATTGTGCATTTTATTTATAGGATGACCATGTATTCCTATCCCATAATGAGACAAATGACATTAAAGCATGTGCCTAAACGTCATGCAGGATTATAAACTCACTGTAACATGCATTTGCTCAAACTTTCATGTTTATCTACTCTTTTGTCATATTTTGTTAACTAATAAAAGGTTTTAATAAATTTACAAAATTGTAAAAAAGCAATTAATTTAACTTTATTGTATAATATCATTAAAATAATTTTTATGAATTATAGGGAAAAAATTTTTCTACGATATTTTTATTCTATTTAATTTTTTAAATATTTGCCATTATTTATTATTTTTCGCATATCACACGTTGGCAAACGTTGGTCTTAAGCATCACAGTGATCATAAGATCTTAAGGTTCCCGTTCTATATACAGTCTGTTCCATAAGAGCGTGTCGCTCATAACTTCATCAATAGATAGCTCGCAGATACCGGCTTAATTGCACGTGTTCTTCAAACATTAAAGAAGAATGCTTTATGGTTATATTCTTTATTCAATTTGTTTTGCTGCGTTTAAATCAACAATTCCAAAATGAGTGCCGCGTATGCGAGTCGTTTTGAGGTAGTGTTTCTATGTAACCATCCAATAAAAAATGTCTTGTGCAGCTGCAGCCCGGTACATGAGAAAGTCGGAGTCGTTCGTCAAGAAGTGGGTAGCACGTTATAAAGCGGTACAAAATGTGGACGACCTACTGGAACGGGGTAAACGCCACCGAACGTCAAAATTGAATGATAAAGTGATTCTTGCATAATCGATAATGATGGGGACTGGACAACTTATGTGAAAAGCATTTCAGTTTAATATGTATACTACATGGTACAAATGTATTAACTAATTCGTTTGTATTTTCAGAAAAATAGACGATACGATCTTATGGAACAGACTGTATATATCCTCAACACTACCAGCTATATCAAAATTGCATAAACTTCGTTTTTTTTTGCTGATAAATGTTATCAAATACTTTAAAGTTTGCAAGTAAATATCTATTTTAGATGGCAGCATAATAGGGGACTAAATATTTTAGGTACACATATGTGAACCTTGAGTCTCAATTTTGCTGGAAACATAATAATTTTTAAATCAAAAAAGACTGCTTAAGGGCACATATTTTTGTATATTAGAGCATTATTATCACTTTAAAAGTATAATAATGTTATTAGAATGTTAGAATTACAAAATATTTTTTAAATATAATTTTTTTAAATATAAGCGCTACGTACCCACGTCCACATACGTGGACCTATATATGTATCCCTCTCAAATGCACAAAATGCAGGTTTAAATCTAAAAAAACTATTTTAACAGAAATTTTAAGCAATTTTTAATTAGAACACTTTAATTATAGGACTTAAAAACCATTAAAAACAAATAAAATTTACTTACTTTTACGAGCAAGCTGATTCAAGCAATTTCTTACGAATCGCTTCAGAATAACAAATATTCCACAAGAACTTCTGATTACTGCTGCCATTTATTGGTATCATTCAGAAGCTTAGAAATCCACGCATGTGAACCTGAGTTGTTTACTACCATTTTTTTTAAAGGATTATTTTTTGGGCAAAAGAGTCGAGGTCCACATATGTGGACCGAGGTAGTGAAGAGGTTAAATATATATATATATATATATATATATATATATATATATATATATATATACATACATATATATATATATATATAATGAACTGTACTGCTCCAGATTAAAAGTTCTTTTTTGAAATACGGCATAACACTTCACCATTTTCCAAATATTTTAAAATTTTTATATTTTTATATTTTGTGCGAAAGTAAGTGTAACGAACTTAAACGACATTTGAAGCTATTCTAGATAAAAAATGAGTTATTAAGAAGTTTGCATATGTTTTTAAAATGAATTCGCTAAATTACTAAAGAGATTCTTCGTTTGAAATCCGAGTAATGAGCCAGTGAAATTCCTACAAATGATATGTCTCAGTCATTTTTCGGAAATATTATCCAAGACCGATAAGAACGCCGATATAATAGTTTTGTTCATTCATTATGTGAAGTAATAATGTGTCAAATTACTAGTGGCTCGGTGTCTAAACATTATGAACGAAACACGTGGTTTTAAACGTGCTTTTGAGATAGCTGCTATTAATCATTTTGATGGCTGTCCGATAATTGAATATTTAAAATCTTAAATGTCAGATAAAATCGCGATAACACTTTAAGCTTCACTGTAGGTTTTAGCTTAAGATTTCTTCGTGAAATATAGATAACGAACATTTTTGTCTTAGGAGATACTTATACAGTAGCGAGAGGTGATAGTTTTGTCTACTTGTTAAGGTTTCTGAGTGACGCATTTACCACAATAAAAAACGATAAAGAGTAATAAAAGTTTTAAAAATTTTGACTTTTTTTAAAAATGGAAATAATAGCTGATATCTTGTCAGCAATAGAATACATACAGGTTATTGTTGTCTTGTACCACTTTGTCAAACCAAGCACGATGTAAGTCAAGGGGCGTTATATCGTGCGTTACATAAGGCCTTTCGCTTTAAAGAACATCTCAAGGTACGAAAGTACGACTTCTTACTCAAGAGGTCCTCATAATTTTGAATCAGATGACTCATAAGCTTGGTCTGCCACCCCCAAAAGCATTAATTGAAGAACTTAGAATACATTGTGATCACTAACCTATTTTACATGCCCCAGTCACCTTTAACGAACACGGTGGATCTTAGGCCGTCTTGGGCTCCGTACCCTCATCCCTCCAGTTATGAGAGCGTTGCCTTTGCTGACTAAGCTACTGTGACTCATATAGGAGTATACTGGTCACCCTCTACAATTAAGGTGAATTTTTGCCCATGGTTGGTTGGTTTTGTGTCCATCAGAAGTCATAAACTTCTCATGGAAGATGATTGCCTCGAGAGGTTGGACTTCTAACAGTGGGTTATTGTAATTTAGATGCTGGGAACAATCAGAAGTCTCTCAGGCTTAATCTGCCAACTCCAGAGGTATTGTTTCGACATAAAACCAGATTAAAAAAAACGTGTATACATTATTCCATTTCTCTTCTGTACTTATCAAGTTTAGTGAAAAAAATTAATTTTTATACAACTTAATACACTGTTTTTGAGTCGTGTTCTCCCTTGATCATTGTTTATATTCTTTTTTCTCTGTTTCATGTTTTATGCCCAAATTCAAGCAACCTAATTATTTTTCCTTTACTATTTCCCCCCTGAATCTTACCTCTTAAATCTAAAGTCACTTAATACCAATACAAATCAAAATCTTCTGTGTCCAGTTCATAGTAAATTCCGAACTAGAAGTCTTGGTCCAGAAAGTTCATTTTACAAATCTTCCTGTGTGTTCCTGTGTAACAAATTTTGAAGGTTTTTTGTATCTTAGATGAGGAGGATATAAATAGATTTCAATAAAAAAAATACTATGTTAACTAGTACGCCTAAAACAAAACTTTCCCATCTCACGCGAAAGAAAATTTTGGAAATTTTTATCCTGTAAATTTTTTACAAAAATATTACATTTCAACTATTTTTGAGGTGTATTGGGTAATGGAAGATATCGTTGGATTTCAATAAAAAAATTGTGTAAACTAAAATACCTAAAATATTATTTTCTCACCCCACAATCAAAATTAATTAAAAAAAAATTATTTTTCTTTTAATTTTTCATCCAATTTAAGGTTTATGTATGAAATTAAAGGGAAAAGAATCTAGATTCGATTTACTAAAATGATTTTCAATTGTATGAAAAATTTAAAAACATATAAATCGAAAAAGGAGTATTTATATCTCAAGTAAGTTTTAATATATACATTGACAATATTGCTTACCTCTTAAACTTGTCTGAAGGAAAAAAACTTTTTGCCAGACTATTATAAGCATATAACAATTAATTTCATGTTGGTTTTATGTACGTTTTGTGGACAGCCAAATGTTTTCTTATTTTGAAACTAAACTATTTCTTTTTTAAGATTTTCAAATCATTTAAAGTCTATAAAATGTAATTAATAATATAGTCGATTGCAATAAACCAACACCGTGTCTTTATAATTCAAATTGATATAAAGAATTCAATTTTTTCTGTCAGTCAAAAGCATTTTAGTAAAGTTTAAATTTTCTTATAAACTCAATTCATATTTCAACATAAAATGAAAATTGCATCTCCTTAGATTTTGTAATTGAAAGAATTCATATACGAAAATACTTGTTTGAATAGATTATTTTATTAGATTATTAACAGCAGAACCGTTTGAGTTTAGGTGTACTTAAAAATGCGGACTAGGTTAAACTGACTCCGATTAATCTATTTATAACCAACGGTATTAATTTATTTTAGACACTAAATTAAAAGATAATAATCGATGATAATAATAAAGAAAAAATATTATAATATAATAAATAAATCGATATTAATATAATAAATAATAAAATTAATAATAATAGTATAATAATAAATAATAATAATATAACAATAAATAATAATAATATAATAATAAAATAATAATGTCATAAATAATAATATAATATAATAAATCGATAATAATCGATAATCGATAATAATAATGATTAATAATCGATAAAAAATAATAATATATTACAATATTGAAAAGTATGTACAGTCAGAAAAATACATAGACAACTTTAATGGAGTTATTTAGTTTCTTACAAGTCGAAGTTTTGACACAGTTCGGCCTAAGTTTGAGCAACTTTTTTTATATAATATATTTTGTACATTTTGTAAACATCGTTATTTTACAGTTAGAACAAGTATCAATAGTTTTGCTTCCACACTTGCAAACTTAATAATGAACCATTTTTCGCATTTGCTCAGATTCTCCAATATTATATTTTCATAGATTTTTATGGGTATAAAATTAGGAAAAAAAAAAGAAATCTATTTCAATTTTACTGGTAACTTTCAGAGAAAATTGGGTTCAAAATAGCGTTTTGGGTTAACATGACCCATTCAGCGGTTCTAGTGTTAAGTAACATCATACAGCGAGACTTTAACGAGACTACAGCAAGATCAAAATTAGCCAAGAAGTAGAAAATTTCTGCCGCTAATGAAATGATTAAATGTCTGTAAATGAAAACTGTTTACCTCACTTGTTTCAGTCATAATATTTTGTATGAGAATCCAAACCGACGAAATGATGGGAGAGGGATAAAGGGGTGTTGCGACACATTATTTGTGTTTTTACCTGGTTAGGTTGAAATCGTAGCTTGTCTACCGGTGATCCAGCCGTTCAAGGACTTGAATAGGTTAAACGATTACGATTGTGTCGTCATCCTTTGAAAACATATTTTGATACAGGTGATCAAACATTAGAAGACGAATAAATTTCGTGTAACACAACTCATCTCTTGATATTTTTTAACGGACGTCTGGTATGCCTCTTGAAAAGAATATAAAAAGGACCTAGAGGTCGAGAGATGCCACAAATGATTTCAGGAATTTAAATACGTAACAACTGATCATTAACTGTGTTGTTTGCTAGCGTACCGACCTGGCTTAGGCACTTTCTTATTTGTAAACTCAACGTTTTGCTGTAAGTCTCATCTTCAATACAGCAAATCCAATCTTCAACTGTCTGACCTTTTTTATGGTCGTTTCTGGCTAACTCCCAAAAAGGTTATCGCTAAACTATTGCTGTTTCACATTTGATTGCATTGTGATTCCCAGTTTCTTATCGCAAGTGTCAACTGAGAGAATCAAAACACTGCCAGTCCTGATCTGCGCTGTCGGTCAAGCAAGAAGTCCCTTTGTAGGTATATCTTTTTACAATGTTATTTTCTGCTGTTGGCTTAATATCCAATAAATGAGTCAAAGTTTTAGTCTGCGATTTTTCGATACATTTAAACTTCTAAAATTTAGATCATTATTTAAAAATATTAGATGTTCGTGCATATCTATGAAAACTTTAATGAGTTCTATATTTTTATGAAATGTTCGTAGATTTAGCCTTTTAAAGGTTGGTAATTTTAAATCTAATGTTTATTTCAGATTTTAAAATAAATTTTTTATTTTGTTATCGGAACGTAATATTTCTTTAAAAAAAGGTACTTGATACTTATGTATATGCATATACATAATAATATTTTACCCTAAAATGCTAACCAACTTAATTATGAGTGTACCTTAAAGTTATTTTCCGTCGGTTCTATCCTTTCCTGGAAAACTTGGCGACTGTCTTTTGTCGACCCGAAAACAGCAAAATTAATTCTTACTGATTCTGCTATTCTTATATAATGTTTATATAATTAGTTTCACCCGCTAAACGCCATTAGGCGTCCCCCACGGCAATAGCGATTAATAACCTGATTGGATGGATGACACATTTATAAATTATGATGTACGGGTTTTTCTCCCCAAATATGTTCGACAGATGGTGTTACAATAAACTCCATTTCTCTTCATAAAAAAGTCTTTGTTTTCTCATTCGGCTAATTCTTACTTATGACTGGACCCAAGCTAATATGGATTCTCTTCCATTTGTGATGGTTTAAATTGCCCATTAATATATATATATATATATATATATATATATATATATATATATATATATATATATATATATATGTAACACGGCGAATTTATATCCGCTGGTCACATAAGAAAAATACCCCTATTATTTTTAATTTCCAGAGCTTACTGGGCAGTGAGTGAGGCTAATTATATTGCAGTCATGGTTCTATTGAACTAACACCGAATTCAGTGGTAAAACTTTACTTTCTTTAAGACTAGGTAAAAGACATCTTTCTCTGACAAGAGAAGATCAATGAATGATCCATGAAAACACTTTTCTATTACAAAGTCGTCCCCACAACGAGAGATGACATGGAGATATTCCCAAGAAAGAGCAGCTTAGTCAGCGATATTAACCGTCAGAAAAGAACTTAAATCATTGGAAAAGTGAACCATGGATTAACCCTCTGACTGCTTTGTAAACCGAGATCTCTTTTAAAATTGCGTATTTTTTTTGTTGCATAGTACAAGTATATATATATACATATATATATATATATACATATACATATATATATATATATATATATATATATATATATATATATATATATATATATATATATATATATATATATATATATATATATATATATATATATATATATATATATATATATACATATATATATATATATATATATATATATATATATATATATATATATATATATATATATATATACATATATATATATATATATATATATATACATATATATATATATATATATATATATATATATATATATATACATATATATATATATACATATATATATATACATATATATATGTATATATATATATATATATATATATATATATATATATATATATATATATACATATATATATATATATATATATATATATATATATATATATATATATATATATATATATATATACATATATATATATATATACATATATATATATATATATATATATATGTATATATATATATATATATATATATATATATATATATATATATATATATATATATATATATACTGGAGAATTGAAATACAGTTAACTTTTATTTATAACATACTATCTATAATTCTGTTATCTAATATAACTATAGTTCTACTCATATAATTCTATTTACTACCAAATTAAATGTGTAATACTGTATATACATTATTCGACTGGTTAAACGGTAAAAAGGCCGAATGTGCTTCTTAATAACGGGAGAAAACATATGCCCGTGGAAATCGCGGGATGAGCAGTCAGAGGGTTAAGTAAGCTGGAAAATGGGGCGGGTAGACAGAAAGTTAGCATTTACTGACTGGTTTGAAAGAATTTTAGCAGCCAACACTCCTTTTAATTCTGAGATTTTGTGGCTGGTAAAATAGATATGAAAGAATCAAAATCTGAAGAGGAGAATTTTAGAGATATATTTTAAGTGAAATCATTTTGATGTATTAAATAAATGTGTGTATATATATATATATATATATTCCTGAGTTTCTTTCAGTGAACATAAATAGCAACGATCGAGAAAATAAACAACTAAACAAGAAAAAGGATAGATACTGATGGATTCGTCAGTTAATGACACCAAATAACTAGAGATTTTAGGAATAGAAAAACATGATATTTTTGAGAGCGGAGACTCATTTGAGAGTAGTTCTATTTTTCTATGTGATTCTCTGAAGCTTAGGGATACCTAACCTAACCTTGTACCTAACCTAATGCAACATGATTTGATTTTCTCAAAATGAACAGTGTTGCATTGGGATTTTAATGAGCCTCGCTTTCTTTCAGTGCATTTTAGTCATCGTACTCTCAAGACGTTTTGCATTTATTTCTGTTTTCTGTTTCCAGCCATCATGAACACTTTAATCTTCCTCACGCTTTCCATCGCATTCATTGGGGCCACCAATGCTCGAATGCCTGCAGATCTTAGCAAATTCCTGGGATTAAGCGAAGAACAAGAAGAAAAGAAACCATCCTCGGTATGTATCCCCTATATAATAATAACCTATGTTATCTATTCGTCTGTCCTCGAATTTATGAAGCGGTTGGACCTGGAATGGACAGAGGCATCCATATTGGATTCTCGATGAGTTAGGGTGAGCAAAATTCAAAGCGAGTCAAGTTTCATGTCACAGCAAAAAATACTGTCGTCTTTAAAACGTTCGAAATCCACCTCTTCCCCCTTTTTCGAGCCTTTAATGCCAATATTTCAAGCCCTATTTTCACCGGTTAAGAGTAAGCGATTAGATTTATCAATTTATCATATAATAAATAGATAAAAATAACATTTTTTTTCTGGCATTATGACGTCATTCCTTTAACCATCTCATTTAATTATTTCTTATTTTAAATTATTTAAATATCGTCTGCATTATTTTCATACGTTTTATCGCTGAACTTAGATATTACGTAAATAATTTTCTTTTATATTTGACTTAAATAATAGATTAGGTGCATATGTGATAATTATAAATTAAATCATCGATTATTTTTTGTTGTAAGATAATTCTCAGCCAAAAAAACAAACCATTTTTTTTATCTGCCTCATAAGGTACTTTTATATTCTGAAAAATTAAAAGATTTACTAATACCGTCATATGACGGGCTATACGCTAGTTGTAAATAGTTAAAAAATAAATGAAAAACTGGAAATATTTTGATCACTTAGATTACGCCCACAGGATTTAGAGGTTAATAACAGAAAATATTTTTCAAAAATTTATATTTTTTTAACAGTAGAAAGTCCGTTGGTGTCTGTTGGGTACCGGAGCCTGTTTAGATTGTTCTACTTTCCTCATTTGTGCAGGGAAAAATCTTTATGACTTTTAATAATTGTCTATGGTAATTATACACAAAAAGTTTAGTGGTTCTGCTTTAATTAGGAGATATTTATAGCTAAATATACCTAGAACGTCTGCAAGTATCGTTTCGACGCTAAGGCTATTTATCATTATAAATAGCTGTAGTTCAACTAAAGATAGTTCACTAAGTAGATAGCATTAGTAAAAGAAACTTCTCAAAGTACTATGTCGCATTTTTTTTTTTTTTTACCTAGAATGCAGTGTTGTTCACAGCGGAAATGAATCATTTATACTAAAATTCTAATATCAAAATGTTTCATTACATAGCATTTGCTAATCTCCTCATCAAAAATTTCATTCTATTTTCGAACCTTGTTCACAGCAGACGCCCCGAAACGAGAGCTCTAGAAAACATGTATATGCAACTAAAAAAATGTGTGTCTTGCATGAAAATGGTGTGAGGAAAATGTATAGGAAAAATTGAATATTACTGTATTCATTGCAAATTAGGTATGTACAAAACATGATGCATAAAAACGATAATGATTAAAAAACTTGCATTCTCAAAAATAATGACGATTTTGCTTATTATACTAATATTAATGATTATTATTGTTTCATTCAATTTTAAAAATTAAGTAAATTGTTTTGTTACAGTTTTTTTATGATACAAAGGGCCATAATATAGGATGATTACATGGAATATTATTAAAAGTCTTAAAACTAAACTGTACTGAACAGTAGTCCTGCATTTATTTAGTTATAACAATTATTTATATATTTGATATCACCGTTTTGAAACGACATCATTTAAGGGTAATAGAAATCCCGGACGTTCTAGTGTTAAAAACTCCAGGTGTTTTTATATCCTGATCTAATTTCATATGCTTTTAGCTTAGAACATATAAAATAAGTTGATATGTACTTAAAAAATTAAAGATAATTTGCACCGGAAAAATGGATATTTTTACAGATATTATTTTACCTTTAAATATTTTTTCCGTGAATGTTTATTTTAAAGTCTGAAAAGTATCCTACAAATAAAAATGGGCTTATGATATGTATAAAAGTTACGCACGAAGTAGTTTTCGAAGGAGCTCCTTTTCAATCAATTAGTAATCAATTATTATTCTCAATTTCATATCACTCTTATATAAACCTATTATCGATCAGATTCAATAACCCTTTGACATAAAATGACGTTTGAGACCAGTCATCTCACGTGCCAAAGTAGACTTGGAGGTCTATGAGATGTCAATAGCTGTCTCCTACAGACGTCGTGCAGCCTCATAATTTTATACTGTTACTTAATTATTCTACATTAGCATGCTATATAAACTTCATTAACTGTTACATAGCAATTCCAATTTCAAAACTAAACGTTCTCTTTCTCACCTTGCACAAAATTGTTTAGATGAGCCAGAACTAAATATCGTAATTTCGCACCATCGTATAGTCCGAGGGCGCGATTTTGATTTAAAAAATTTCATAAATCATCAGATAGTCCGCACTACTTTATAATCCACGGACTATACGTGAAAATATGTGTATTTTAATATGACAATATTAAATCATTTTAAGAACAAAAAACTAAGTACTGTAGCGTGCCGAAAAGTCTGGATTTTCGGTAACTGGTATTAATTTTTTTTTTTTAATTAGCGCTCTAAAAGCTATCTAGTATTTCAGATATCGAAATTTTTGGAAAGCACTTTTTTCTTCCCTGTCTCTTCTGATAAATTAAAAAAAACATAAGTTTTTACAGCAATTAAAAATAAATATGCATATTTGCAAGATTTGCAATAAATATTAATAAGAATAATGCACAAAGTTATATAAAATAGTAGAAAATATATCGAAAGGGAAAAGCGCGGAAATAAATAAAATAAGATATAAAATACTTGCCTTTCTGTTGATAACACTAAACGACAGATAAACCAAATAAAATGCGGACTTAAAGCAACGATTCTAAGGAATTTTTATTAAGTTGTTCTGTATTGATTAATCATATTAAAATAATCCCAAATCCATAAATTAATTACGCTCAAGAAAAGCCTTCAAAGTCTGAATTTTCCCTAAAGATTTAGAAGAAAATTATACAGTTCTAATGCATTTTCGGGAAGAGTGTTTGAAAGTTTACTTTCAATATCGCTGTTTTCACTGTCAGTGGTTTCCTCGCGTTCATGTTCTGATTTGCTAACCATCCCGGCTTTTGAAAATCCGGATTGAATTGTTGATACGGTTATATTTTCGGATTTTTTTTTCATGGTTTACTACTGATACATTACGATGAGCCGGGGTAGCTCAGTCGGAAAAGACAACGATCGTGTGGGTTCGGAACCCGAGCCGGCCTAAGATCCGCCGTGTTTGTTAAAGGTGACCGGGGCACGTAAAATAGGTTCGTGGTTCACAATGTCCAAGTTCTCAATCAATACCTCTTGGGGTGGCAGGCCAGGCCTATGGGTCTTCTGCTTGGTCCCTGCTTCAAAATAACGAGGACCCACTTGAGCAAGAAGTCGTACTTTCACCCATGTGGTGCTCGTTATAAACGAAAGGCTCACCCCTTTGCCTTAAAACGAGTAGCCTCCGGCTCAATCGTGCTTAGTCTGACCAAGTAGCATAAGACAACAATAACAGCAATAAGATGATGTTTCCTTGGCGTATCGTGAGGCGTGCTATTATTTACATTTGATCATCGGCCATTCGCGTGACATGCTTCCCCCCCCCCTTCTTCCGATTTTGATGATTTGAGCAATGAACAACCAGCCGATATTCCGTGGCTGCTTTTTAAACACAGATAATCCGCGGAATGTACTGGCGAAATTACGGTAGTATTTTTCGAATACATCAGATTCCGTTTTACTTGTATGCCAGGGCTTAAAAATAAGACAAATTAATAAAGTGCAAATGTGATGTTTGAATGCCAATACAAAAATTTGCTTTTAAAACCATTTTTCGTCTCAGATTGACCAGGCTGACCAGTCGGGCCTGTTCACGGGAAGTAACTTCCACCTGAACAGATTCAATTCCCAATCGGCACCCAACATGGCTTCTATCGAAACAGCAAAAAGCAAGCTCCGTGTCGGAGATGTCGAAGAATACATGCCCCGCCCCATACAGACGGCTGAGTGCCACGTCGAATACCAAGTCGTAAGTAACTCCACACTGTAGTTTTTCTCTTATTCTAATATTACCTTTGATAGTATACATGTGTTGAGACCAGCGTTTCACAATCTTTTTTTTCTCCCGTACCATTTGGTTGTACATCGTGCTAAATTGCACCACTTTGTAAAAACGATTGTATTTTGTGAGATTTGTTATTGCGAGTGTGTTTATATATTTGCATTATAGGGTGACCATGTATTCCCATCACATGAGACAAATTACATTGAAACACGCCTAAAAGTGATGCTGGATTATAAACTCACTGTAACGTATATGTATTTGTATAAAGATTCATATTTATCTACTATTTTGTCATATTTCGTTTACTAATTAATAAATCATTTTAATAAAAACACAAAATTATGAAAAACCAATTAATTTATTTTCTTATCATAATCAAATATATTAATGTAATGATATCCTCGTGTTTGTTTCGAAGATCATCCTTTTTTAAAATTTGGTTTAAAAGAAGAAAGGTATACCAGCTGTGGTCCAATCCGTTTCCATCCTCATTTTTCAAAAATATAGAAGAATAAAAAGATCTGTCTACTTATTTCAAACTAGTAAACGATAATAATAACTTAAGAGCTTTCTCAGAAACGTTGTTGGTATTATTTATCAGCTGTTAACCAAAAATTAATTAGATTGTGCTGTTTGAATGTTTTATGTCCGCCATTATTGATTCAGTTTCGCTTACCACCAAGCAACAACTCGCGTACCATCAATGGTACGTGTACCACAGGTTGAGAAACGCTGACTTTGGGCGTTGACACTGAACAATTTTTATCTAACTTCTTTCGAAATCGGCACGTAGATTATCCACTACCTTCCAAACAAGAATGAATGATTTCATGACTGATCTGGATACAAAGTCGAGAACACATTCATTCTTTAAATTTTGAACAGTACATACTATTATAATATGTCTTGGCGTCGTTTTAAATTGTAATTCGATAAAATTTCGAAAATTTCGAAAATAAAATTATTTCAATTTAAACTGTGTAATAGTAAGTAGTGGAATTTTTATAACATAAATTAATACTAAGACAATTTAGAAAGTTTCTTTACACAGAGAAAGTATTTTTTTTAAACTTACCCTTTAAGATTTTCTTTCTCATACTTCTTTCTACATTCATTAATTTTGAGTTTTCAAAAGGCTCATTAAAAAAACTTCATTAAATTGTTTCTTTATAAACGCTTCGTTGATTCATTAAAGAGAATATTTGTTTATTTGTTATTTTAAAACAATGAAACAATGATGATTTTTTTAAACAATATCTTCTTAATTAGGAGTATATTATCTAAAATTGTATCACTTAGTTGATTTATAGTCAAAATTACACATAAGCTTATCCTAAAACACAAATTATTAAATATTTAAATTTTGCCCTTAACGATTTACTAGTAAATATTTTATTTATTTTTTACTTTTAGTTAGTAAAAAGTAATTTATTTGTAGTAACTTTAGTTAATTACTATTCCCTGTAACTAGTCGCATAAAGATGCAGAAAAAGGTTGGATATACTCTTTCATTAAGATACTTATTGAAACTTAAGCTTACTGTAATTTGGGTGCAAGATTTTGAAAAGCTCAAAAGCTTAACAACTTGATGGTATTTATTATTAAAGAAATTAATATTTGGAAAGTAAATCGCTATGATATACTTTTTCGCAACACAAGTATAATAAGACCGGGGTCTACTGCTTAAAGCTAAACCCGAACGGCTAAGAACATCCATGTTACTGTGAGAATCGAACACACGAACTCCGATATCAAAGATCAGCGCTCTAACCATTCGGCCATCATTCGTCTATAATTAAACTGAGTTTGATTGTATCTTAAAATTTGTTTTATCTACGATCAATTTATAATGTAAAAGAGCTACGTAGGCTTCGGTTCCAAATGATTACTCTTTTACGAATATACAAAGCTATCGTATAAGTTTTGATTTATATATAGGTAAAAGTCTACTATGATTTTAATAGGTCTAGAAACTTATACTGTGATGTCAGTAAAGTTAGCCATAAAAAATAAACATCTAAATTTGAATTAGATATTTAGCACTTTAACTTCTTAATGAGGTAATATTTTCTAAACTAAATATATTTATTTGAAAACTTGTTAGTTATCGGCTCAACTTCTTTTGATCATAATTGTCAGAATTTACTGACTAAAGTTCTTGTATTGTCCTTCTAATTAAAAGGTGAAAAATTTACTCTACTTTTTATGTTGAGTCGTGGTGGTGTTTAAGTCAGGAATAAATAAGTTCCATATACACACACGAAACATTTTGTAAACTATGAAGACATCACAAACACACACTACATGTTCATAGAAAATTCTGTTGTTAGTTCATTTCACCTGTAGAGCGCCCTCTAGTGGGAAACATTTCTCTGGATTGCTATCAAAACTGCTAAATTGTTAGATATTTTATATTACAATGTCAAACAGTTTCTTTCCCTTCTCAGATGCTTTTTTTCCGGAGTATAAGCCATTGTAAAGTTGGTATATTTTTTCTTCTAAATATTTTTTCCGTTTTTATCTTGATTAAGTTTTCAACACCTCGCGTATAGGTAATGTTTGGACGCTGAATAAGAGCTCACTAAATGTTGAACCCAAAATTTAAAGAAAGGTTTTAAAATAATACACTAAATATATTCATAGGAATTTATCATAATAACACCTAGCT